>JARFJB010000762.1:3382500-3920000 GCA_036346205.1 Vesta saturnalis
GCTATCATAACCACGAAATATAATTTGATGTTTTTTATAACAAGCAAATGTAATTACTGGTTTTACCAAATACAGCATTTTTTTTGTTAAGGTTTGTTATTATAGGATTAAAAATTCATTAAATTGCAACATACGAGCTCTCCATTTGATGAACAAGTGATTAATAGTGCATTAAGCCTAAAATATTTTAACTAAATATAGAAAAAATGTAAAAATGGAGAAGCATGCTTGGTAATTTAATAATTATATAATACGTAGTCAGAAGCTCAAATTAAAAGGATTATATATTAGGTTTGTATAAAGAAAATACTCAATAATCAATTTCGAGAAGGGAAACTAAATGTGAATTTTTTGCAGGGATCATTATTTCTTGTTTACATGTCATGTTTATGTCTACACATTTAAGTGTTTTTTTTATTATCCCAAAAAAACACAAAGGTTAATGTACATCAAAAGCAACAAGAAAAACAAGATGTCTATCTGAGCTTAAATATTCCCATTGAAGAATTTCATAAAACAAACGAAGCGACATTTTTAAATATTTATTTGCAAGCACCTTCGCTAGGACACTTTAATTAAATCCCTTTGATGGAAAGAACAGTATATCTTGTAACAAGTTAAGTGTTGGGTAGGTTCATACAATTTTGAAATCATCCCTTAGTTATTCTCTCTCATTTCCTAAAAGTAATCATATTCCTACATGATTATTGTTGATCTGTGAAGGATAAATATAGTATTTCATTAAAATAGGTTCTCCACCACTAAACTTGTCCCCTTGACCTAAATTTTAACAAGGGTAAATGATGTGTAAAAAAGGGAACATTTAATTTACTGTAAGTACACTCGTCTTTTATACGTAGCTTCTTTTACACCTTCTGTTTAAAATATAGGTTTCTCAATTATACTATATAATCACGCTTTAAGCAAATGGTCGTGCACTAATAATTTAATGCAAAAATGCGCAAACTCTAAATAAATAATAGCTAACATTAAATGGGTCAATAGTGTAAAATACCTCTCTGACGTAAAGTATGAATAGGGATGATGAAAATACCAGTCACTCTATATCTATTACAACAGCTTTGCGTTAAAGCTATACATTTAGATTGGCAATATGAATACCCTATTTTATTTTTAGTTTCTGCAATTTATAAATCGACCAGGATTTTTGAATTCACAAAATGATAACGAATGTAAAAACAGGATATTCAATTTTAAAATATGAATTTATTGCGACTCACAAGTAAAAATTTTGTTCATAAATTATACGGATACAGAAAGTAGATTGTTTATTTGCAATTAAATTAATTAATCACAGCATGTATAACTATTAATGAGAAAAAATATGATTTATCATTCATTTAAAAAAAAACATTTACTTTTTTAGCTGGGGTTGTTTTTGCGAATGGTTGCGCTTTGTGAACAAAGAACTTAACTTTCTTATAACTAATAATTAATGTGCGCATATAAACAATTATATAAATAAAACATCACGTATTTATAAAAAAAAACTTGAACCGACAAAATTGTGGTAGTTCTCTTCCGCGTCACCCTAAAATTCTGCGTAATACATACAGACATGATCAAAGGTAATGGACAGTAAATCTTTAATAAGACTAGCACGATTGAATTATTTTGTACATTGTCACACCTCGATCTAATTAATTATTAGATGTAGGCGTACATATATTTGAATTTGTTTCAAACTTCTAGAATAGATTTTTCACAACTTCGAACTGCTTTATACATTTCCAAAGTTTATAAAAGGAGTAACAACGTTATTTCTCCAATGGAATTGGTTTGGTGAGGCGCGTTTCGCACTATTAAATAGAATTTGATTATTTGTGTCGTTTTTAGATTGAAACGGCTGCTCGCCAATGAACGAAAAAATTTTGAAATTATTGTGAGATTTGGCAAATCTTGATCTATTAATGGAATTTACTTTAACTCGAAGTTTGCTTTCCTGTTACTACATTTTGTCAAAATGTTGGTAAAATTTAAGGGTCACCCTGTAGATAGTTTTTTAATTTCAAGTTTAAAAGAGTGTAAATTTTTGCGAGCTTTTATTTGATCATATTTCTTTTTTGGTTTGGAGACATTTATAAATGGCATTTGTATTTGTAAAATTGCGTTTTACTTGTTATCTTAAGTTTTAGTTATTTTACTAGTTGAAAGAGTGAAATTACATTTTTTAAGAATTAAAAAAGTGACGCATTGTATTTAAGATAGATATCTTGAATAAAAGTTCCAGGGCAGTCCGAACCTCGGTATCGTACGTAAGCCCCTTTTCGCGTAAGAGCTCTTGTGATTTTTGTTACAAATCTATTAATTACACAAAAAGAACTTGGCGTTTTTACGCTTATCGTTACAGCATCGTGATCTTCGCCGCTTCGGAGTTAAATCTGTCACTGCTTGCATACAGATAATACGAAGAAGCGGTCATCAGTTGAGGAGCCACAGCCAAGCAGCAAGTAGGAGCCGCCGGAATACAGCAAGAGCGAAGAACGAAAATAAAAGAAGCATACAGGATATCGCCACCGCCAATTAAAGACGTCAGGTGAAACAATTGGTACCAGTTAATAACAAATATTTTTTAATTAATTTTAATTTATTGTTTTATTTTAACACTTGTTTTCCTCCTTTTTCTATTTGGGCCTCTGATTTCCAAATCTTTTTCCTCGGGGTGTGAGACTGCACTTCGGCGAAGACCCGGCCTTTCTTTAAAACGATTCCCTTTCTTTTACTCATTTCAAAACCTTATTAACGACAACCGCGATGGTTAAGCACGGTCGCCACCGTGCTACCGTAACGGTTGTATCCCCAAACCTCGACGCCGCCCGTCAACCTACACCTATACACACAGCACACACAACCCTCACATACGCACACCCTCGCCTCACCACCGCCATTCTCACGTGCACGCTCCCATTCAAACCCCTCGTCAATTTCCACCTCATCCACACACTCCTACATCTTTACACGTTCCACCGCCACAAAACCACTAACCCGCACACACACAAACCTGCACACACACAAACCGGCCCTCTTACCCACACCTGCCCAGCCACCTGTACCTGTCGTGATTCCTACACGCGCTTCCCCCAATCTTAAACCCACCCGATCCCAATCCTCGAGATATTGCATCCGCAATATCCCGAAATCCGTACCCACCCAGAAATCCTTTTTTTAGCCCTATTAAATCCCTTAACCTTCCCCTGTTGAATCTAACGTTCAATCACAACCACACCTGTCTGTTAGAAACCTCCTCTACCTTGCCGGATTGTACACAGCTTAGGATGCGACACCACTTCGGCGATCCCATTGTCACCCTAACCCAACTCTCCGGTCCCCGTCCCTCCAACGCTACTCCTAGACCCCCCTCCTTTTCCTGCGTGATTCGTCACGTAGATAAGGATATCCTAGCTTAAGAGATCCGAGATGCCATCGATCTCTCACAAGTGAGAAAGGCCGTTCGCATCACTTTTAAGGCGACGAACACTCCCACATCCCTTGTCCGCATCATACCCTCTTCCCAAACAATACTTTAGCACCTCCACGCGCGCGGTGTCGTCATATTCGGGCGACACTATAGTTGCGAACCCTCCCTTATCCCTCAACCTCTCCCCAGGTATTGTTCCACCTGCACGTAGGTGGAGCATACCGCGACCAGCGAGATAGGGTTGTCTGCACCCTGGCCTTACTATCCCCAAACTTCTTCCAACGGAGTATCAAAATCTGCGTATCCGGTACGCGAATGAAGGTCGTCGTAATCCGCCAACCCAATTCTTAACTCCCTCCAAATGGATATTCTAGCAGGGACCGTTAATGCCAGGGGCGTTCATCGGAAATGCCCCTTACTTAACAGTCGCATCCGAAACGGGGGGTCAAACGCCGAAGAAAAATTGCTGCCAATATAATGAAAGAGCCCCGGGTCTAAAAAATGGAATAAATCCACTTGAAGCGTTCCGACTCTTTTTCGATGATGACACCATTGATTTTATTTTGCAACACATGAACCGGAAACTCGTTCTTGTAAAGGCAAGCATCCCAAAATCTTCTTTTATACAAAAATCAAGGAATTTTGTAAAAGAAGAAATATTAGGCTTCATAGGTTTTTTGATAGCAGCAGACGCTTACAAGCAAAACAAAAATCCAGTTTTCGACTTATTCAGTGAAGAGAATTTTTCTACTTATAGGACTACGTTTTCACTCTACCGCTTCCAACTTTTAAAAAAGGCGTATGAGATTTGACGATAAATCTATTCGAGATGTTCGTAAGCAATATAACAACTTTGCTGCAGCAAGAGATATATGGGAGTGTGTCACAGGCAAATTTCCAGACTTTTTGGTTCCTTCAGAGTCCGTTGTTATTGACGAAGAGCTTATAACATTCCATGGCAAATGCAAATTTCGTTTATATACTCCTACAAAACC
Source organism: Vesta saturnalis (assembly GCA_036346205.1). Classification (NCBI taxonomy): domain Eukaryota; kingdom Metazoa; phylum Arthropoda; class Insecta; order Coleoptera; family Lampyridae; genus Vesta; species Vesta saturnalis. Next base: position 3,386,935 of record JARFJB010000762.1, read on the forward strand.
TGGTAAATATGGAATTAAGGCTAATATGCTCTGTGACTCAGAAAACTACTATTGTTTTGTTGCAGAACCATATGCAGGAAAAGTAATTGATCAACCCAAAGATTACAATAGTGGCCCTTAAGTTGTAAAACGTCTTGTAGAATTAGCAAAATTGCGGAACAGTGGGCATAACATTACAATGGACAGAAAATTTACGTCAGTTCCAACTGCAAATGCTTTATTGGAACAAAACCTTACAGTCTTAGGAACTATAATGAGCAACAGAAAAGATGTTTCACCAGAACTAAGGTCACTACACTTGAAAAATCCTGGCACTATTCGTTTTGCCAAAAAATAAAAGTCGTCACTGTCCTTTCTACTCAACATCATAATATGCAAGTAGAAAATGACAAGCCGGAAATTGTTTTATACTATAATTCCACAAAAGCCGGGGTGGATACACATGATAAATGTGTAAGAACATATAGCTGTCGGCGAGGCACTAGACGGTGGGTGATGGCGGTTTTTTTTAATTTGGTAATCTAATCTCCGACTAAGGAAAGGTCAATTTCTTCGGTCATCACCTCCAATACATTTTCCTATCCAGATGATCCCCAATGCGATAACCGGTCCAAGGCACGCCTGGAGGGTCGTCTTGAAGAATTCCACAGCTTAACCTTCCTGAAATCCAACTCGATAACGAGAATCGCTTTTACGCCCCCATCACGTCCGACCAGGTCTACACTTATTTCAAAAAAGGAAAAAATCTGCCCTAGGTCATGACTGCCTAAATCAAAAAATCCTCCGTCACTTACCCGACCCAGCCCTTCTATTACTCAGCCTCCATCGTCATGATACCGAAACTCCACACCGACCTAACCTCACCCTCCTCCTATAGACCAATCTCCCTCCTGAGTTGCCTCGAAAAATGATTTGGGCAGATTCTAGCCAGGCGACTCAGGGACCACCTAGAATTCAACAACCTCCTTCCTAATAGGCAATTCGGCTTCCGTCTTAACCGAACGTGTCACGATCACTTGTTGAAGCTGCTTACAGAGACCATCAGAGCATTCAATCACAAGCAATGCAATCTGGCTGTTTCTAGACATTAAGCAAGCATTCGACAGGGTCTGGCACGCCGGTCTCCTGCACAAGATTCGAAACCTCGATATTCCTGACTCCTTCTCCAAAGTCCTACTCTCGTACCTGACAAATCGTTCAGTTCGGGTAAAAGTAGGGAAAACCTTCTCCGATCCTTTTCGACCTACACCAGGCGTACCAAGGGTCTGTCTTAACTCCTATCCTTTACAACATCTTTGTATCAGACATTCCGGAAGTTACACAACCCGGAGTAGTCATTGCGCCGTTTGCGTATGACACCGCCTTCTTCCTTTTCCTTTTTAAATATCCTTCTTGCGAAGAGTGAAATTATTTAAAGGAATGCTTTAGCCCCATACATGCAATGTTAATAAAATACAAAACTTTTATGAAAAGAAAAGAGTGTTATCTGTCAACTAGCCAAATGTGTGTTAAACAAAAGCAAGACATTAGAAATTTTAACACTAGCTTTGTAAAGTTAGTTTTCAGTGTCTAAAAGAACCTAGGCAACCAAAAGTACTTGAATGTACATTAAGTAGTACAACATTAAGGTTAGAAATGTAAAATTTAATCCAAATCAAATAAATAATTAAAAGTATTCCTGTACTGGAAAAACGATTTGAAAAGAATGCATGCGTAATAATGTTTTGTATACTTGGTAACAGACTAGAGTATAACGGCAGCTTAAGGGTGGCAACGATATTTTCAACTTGGTGTTTCTAGCCTATCAGCGAAATCCTTGGTTTTCGGATGCGTTACCTTAGTTTTAAAGGAAAAAAAGGTAAAGGTAAAATTACCATCTATTAAGACCAGTTAAACCAAGTTAAACCAAGGAAATCCAGGTTATCTGAGAAGAAAGCAATCAAAAGAAGGGAAGAAACTGCTTCCCTAACAGTTAAGCAAGCAGTGTATATTGCTAAATCTGGCAAAACACTTACAATTGATACCAGTAGGGTTAATATTAATTAAGATACATGCGAAATTATCATAAATTGTGACATATTAAAAGAATCCAGTGATGAAAATATTCTTTTTCTTATTTTTTAATATACATCTAAGCATTCAATTAAAAAAAGAGGTAGATAATATGGTTACATACGTGGTGATCAATTATTAAATGCTAATAGCTTGTAACAACCCATTTTGAGTTGTATTAAATATACCGTAATTTAATGTCTTTCGTTCGTCCATTTGTAAATATAAGAAAAAAATTTAATTAATTTTGCATTATAGCTATGAGGTAGGCAACTTAATTTGCATTTTGGTGTAACTTAAGTGCATATCTTCTTAAGGGTATATATTTCTTAAAGGTTTATACTCCCACTTCAAATTATTTTTCTGCTCAATACGTTCGCGCAACGCGTCATCATTGACTTAATTCTTTACGCAAATCTCTTCGCGCACGGCTACATCATCTAACTTCCAAAGCATCCATTTTTTCACTTCCTGATGACTGTCGTGTTGTTAGGAAGCTTTTTGTGGTTTTACATCTAAATTTAGCGAAAAGTGCCATTGATTTGATGGTAAGATATTTTAACGCATTATACTAAAAATTAAAACATTTGCTCTTTTCAGGTACTTTTATTTCACTTTTACTTTACTTTTACTTTCCTTTCTTTTATTTTTACTTTGACTACATTTTAAATACGCCTTTAATTTTACTATTGCGTACGCTTTCATTTTATGATTGCAATTTTTATTGGAAAATTTCAAGATAATGCATTAAACGGATTATTCCATTTCATGAAGGTAAATTTATAAGAAATAAAAATTCCTTTCATGGGTGTGGTTTACTACGTAAAGCATTATTACAATATTTATGCAAAGATGACATCACCTTAGTTAAAATTTCCTTAATCGTTTAGATACCAGAGGTTATTAAAAAAATTGTGTCCAAAAATTTTACAAACAAGTATTTATGTAATGATTTTTCAGTAATTTAAGGCTAGTTTTAAGATATATTTTATTTAACCCTATCATTAACTGTTAATAAACATTGTTGTATATTTTTTATTTTTTTACATTTTGATAAAATTTTTAGTGTAAAACTCGGGTTAGTTATTCCGAGCATAATTAAAAAATAACTTGGCGCCCGAGATCATTTTTATTAGTGTTACATTGCAATTTTTTTATATTGATGTTCAGTGGAAGTAAGCTAGCAGATTTTGTGGTAATCAAGCAAATCAAAAGACTGGCCCTATATTAATTTTCCGACTGGAACAAAGGCATTATTTGTGGTGAATGGTTAGTATCTCCAGTTAGATGAACGATTTGTCATAGAGAACTTTTTACACTAATTTCTTTATTATATTATACGATATTATTACACCATTTACACCACTTATTTATTAGCTTGTAACAATGTATTTAATACGAACATCTTCATTTAATTGATAATAAATAGAAAAGCGATTAGAACATAAAATATACTGTTATACCATTATTCATAGTGATTCGACCACATTAGCATACACAAAGGATAAGTTTTAATGTTTGTGGGGTGAAGCCCAGATATAATATAAAATTTAATAATAATTATTATTAAATTTAATCTACTAACGCCAGATTCACCGCGTAAAGCCTTAATGATCTTAATGATTTAACATATGTAGTTGAAACAAAAATCATATTAGGCGTGCTTTCAGTGCACAATGACAATTATAACTATTAATTACCGAAAATTATTTCTGTTTGATTTGACTAGATCTTTAATTGGTGTGTTAACGTTTTATTTGTAAATGCTTTTACCAATTTCAGATAAAACGTTTTCACAACTTTACATTATAATTTGATTAAATTTTGTCAGATTAGTTCTTTGATTATGACATTTTAAATCATTAATTTATCAAAATGTTACATTAATAGCAGACTGAGAATATTTTGAAGCATTGTGTATATTTAATGTTATATTGTGCGTACAACGCATTTTTGATCTCGCAGGAACGTGTTTTTGCACGGGAGAAGATATTATTATATTACTTAAGATGGACATTGGAGTTGTTAGAGAATTTTTATTTCGAGTTTTTGATGCGGATTTAGACCCGTAAGAAACTTTGCGGCTACGGTATAAAAAGGAATTCGTATTGAAAATTAACGCAAAAGAGTAGCGCATATTTGAATAATCGTCAGGAAGTTAGGATAAAATGCAATTTGATTATTTAATGTAGGGTTTATACATAAAAGTGATCTGTAATGTAAAATCACAATTATACGTATTATTCAAGAGCAACTAGCCTTGAAATGGAGTAAATTTTCCGGAGAAAGATTTCTCGCATACGTAAGACTTTCATAACAACTTATGTTTGGTTTTGAATGTTTTATTTGAATAAATTGGAATGTCGAATTTGGGCATTTCAGAAAGGTAACGTTATATTAAAAACTTCAAGATCGCGTAGATTTAGAAGTATCGGTTGTATTTGGTTCGGTGGTTTCAGATTTTCTAATCCGACATGTGACATTTAAACCCTTTAAGAATGGTTGATTTTGATTTAGCGGGATAATATTTGGTGCAGTCTTCAAGACGGCATTAGAGAGATTGTCAGTCAACCTTCGGTTGAAGCGGTCGTGTATGTTTCAAAAATAATACATAACGATCTTTTCCAATTTACGTTTTGTAAAACCTATTAATGCAGGTGAAACGTTATTTACTGCGGTAACCCATTCTGTGGATGGAAAATTAAAAACGTTTGCAATTGAATTTGTATTGCGTTGGAAACTGTTTGTGTTATAAAAGTTTTATTTTAATGTGCACTCGTTGAGTACGGACGTGTATACGTTACACTTTAAAGAATAAATAATTTTTAAGTCATTTAAAATGCTAATTTAGTTTAAATCAGTGCCATAACCAACTAAATATAAATACGTTATTAAAATCGTATGCTTTTCAAAATTAAAAGTGCAGTGCAATAAGTATAATTAATCATTCAAAGGAGAAGAAATCTTGTGTTTGTGTTTTTGTTTGGTTTGTCCACCTTGGGAGTGTTAAATGCGGAAATTAAGTAGTACACGGAAACATGAAGTAAATTGAGCATCTAAATGCGGGAAACACCAACGTGTTAATAAAAATCGTAAGTAATGAAGCAAGCAGATTATCAGGGCAACACACGTAATAGTACAAAACATGCGCGGTTCAAAAGGGATTAGGTTGTACAGAGCCATTTGCATGAGGCCGCTAACGCAATATAATAATATGAATGTTACAATACAAAAACGTACTAAAAAATAATGCACCTTATTAAAAATTGGCGGTAAAGTGTCTGTATGACAGTACTTTGCGGTGCTTAAATAATAAATTCACAAAAATACAGGAACATTTTACAAGTAAAGCATAACCCCCTGTAGGTGCATTGGTAAAGAACCTTTGTTTTCTGTCGACATATTGACACAAATATAACATACAAAAGATAGGACAATACATGGCAGAGTCATAAATTAAAAAAAAATTCTCTGGAAGTGTAAATTTTAGGTACAACCGGCAGATTATCTGGTGTTCTTGAGTATTTTCTTTAATTGCAAAATTTAAACTTAATCCAACTTTTATTTTTGGTACTATATGTGATTTTAAGTTTAATTATATTATATTACATATTATCTTATACTATATTTTTCCTTTACTGCAAATTCACAATTTAATCTACCTTTCACCTTTGTTACCATACATAATCTTAATTATTATTAATTAATCCTAAAAGTAGGCCAATAAATCCGGGAGGGTTAACTGGGTCACTATCGTTATTTAATATTACTCTTCAATTAAATAGTGAATTAAAAATTATTATTAATTTTATTAAATACATAAATAAAAAGTTTGCCTCGAGTAGGATTTGAACCTACAACCTGTACTTTGCTAGAGTACCGCACTAACCAACTGCGCTATCGAAGTACAAGCCCCAATCGATGTAAATTTTTCAGTTGGTTAGCGCGGTACTCTAGCTAAGTGCAGATCGTGGGTTCAAATCCTACTCAAGGTAAACTTTATATTTATGTATTTAATCAAATTAATAATAATTTTCAATTACATGTTTACTTTTGAACTTATTCGGTCATAACAAAATTTTGAAATAAAATGAAAGTGAAATTTAAAATATAGAAACATTAATTTATCACAATTCACGACAATAATACAACAGATGTGATAAATAATTATTAAATTAAATAACTCTAACTCGGAAATCTAAATTAAAAATAATTAAATCATTTGGTCGCAAATAAATAACAGCAAGTCCTGTAAGTAACACGAGAACCAAGAATGGGGTAGAGAACAATCTAATTGAAACATAGTGTGATTGAAAAGTATGTAAGTAAAAGCATGTATATGTGTATGTACATTTAGGTATTCATACAGCAAGTATACACTCTATATTATTTATATCCTTCTTGAATCTGTCTATATTTCTACTTCTTATTTCCGTACTTGTCGGCACAAAAAACTGGCGGGTAGTAGGACGATACCGTTAGTAGGGAATGCTAAATCGTCCGGGGCACGATTTGACTTGTAACCGGTCTGCCTGCTATGGTAGTAGTCAAGAGAACAATACAATTGCCTGACGACTGTGCAAGAAATGAATGGCGAGTCGGTACGTGCAATGTTATAGGTATGCATAGTAAAGAATTGTTGGGGCTATAATCAGATGTATCGAATTTATCAATGTCCTCTTTAATGCATTCATAGATATCGGGAACTGAAAAGGCGTATATGAGGCTATCCGTTCCCATGTACAAGAGGGTAGCGTCTAACCGTAATGAAAGTTGTATAAAAAAGGTTTTGAAACGTCTAAAGCACTGAATCCTGTCTATATAGGTTTATTGAAATATACTTCTAGCTTATTCATTTGGATGATAAGCATATCATTATCAAATATTGTACAACTACGAAAATTTGGTTTTGCTATGTAAGCACGAGCACTATAGCGACTCTCCCATTTCGTTACTAAACGTATATCCTTATGGTTACGTACATTTTCCCAAAAACGCTATTAATCATTAATTTATAGAAATTTTTATTTTATTTTGCCACCATAATGCTCTTTTCCGCCTTTAGATATGTTAACAAATCATTACAACCACGTTAATTTAGATGTAATGTTACTCATTACTCCCATAGGCCCGTAATAACATTCCCATTACCATCGAAACTGAAAATTCTTTAGATAGAGACAGAAAATTATTAATAAATGTGCTAGAAAGATGTAAGTTTACCTTTTCTCGAAATTTAGTTGCCATGAAATAAATGCGTAGATAGTTTGTCAAATAAACGTCAGTCTAACAAATTTTCCGGCGTCCGTTCAAACGTAATACTAATTAAACTTATAATAAAAATGAATTCAGAAAGTGATTATGAGCTAAGTTGTACTCCTCCCGAACTAAAACAAAACGCCGATGTGCTTGCAACACAGTTGTTACCAAATAAGTCGAAGCAGCGATACGATAAAGCATACGTGCATTTTGTAAATTGGCTTGGGTCAAAAAAGACTGAAAAAATAAGTGAAAATACCGTATTATCTTATTTCTTGGAGCAATGTGAGTATTGGAAGTCTTCTTCTTCATTATGGACAAAATACAGTATGCTAAAATCCACAATATTGATAAATAAAAATATAAATATCATCAAATTTCCCAAACAAATACAATTTCTGAAAACAAGAAACATTGGACATGTAGCAAAGAAATCAAAAATTCTCAGTTTGGAACATATAAATGAATTTTTACACAAAGCGCCTAACGATAAATACTTAATGTGGAAGGTAATTTTCTTTGTACATTATTATAACATGAAAAATAAATTATATTTTTTAGATAGCTACCGTTAGGGGTGTGTTTGGAGCGTATCGAATAATTGAATTAATTCAGATAACAATCGATGATATTGAGGACAAAGGAGCCGTTTTAATTGTGAATGTTCCCGATACTAAAACTTATGTACGGCGTTCATTTGCTATAACCAACACTAATAATTTGGATATTTTGGACTTGTATCGTAAATATGTTTCTTTACGTCCAAAAGATACACAAATACGCAGATTGTTTCTAAGATATAATAACGGAAAATGCTTTAATCAAGTCGTAGGAAAAATATTCTCAGCAAAATACCTCAACGTATTGCACAATATCTTTCTTTAGAAGATGCCGATTCTTACACTGGGCATTGTTTCAGAAGAACATCCGCTACATTAGTAGCTAATAATTAAACAGACTTCGCTACTGTAAAACGACACGGTAGGTGTAAATCAACCCAGGTTGCAGAAGGATACATAGAGAATTCGATTAATAATAAAATTAAAACTGCAAAAAGCATATTAGAAGAATCAAATGTGCAAATAGCCGGCTCTACCAGCAGCATTAGTAGCTCTGGTGTAAAGCAATTCAATTTATCCGGTTGTTCACAAGTTACAATCAACAATTATTGCTGCTGTTCAAAAACGAATACTTTGTAATTTAAAATTTTAGCGTGTTAGTGTTTAAAATAATTTAATAAATTATTATCTGTTTCATTGTTTAAGTAATATGTATTTAATAAAAATGCTGTTTGCAATTATAGTGCAAAATAAAATCTCTTCAGGCGAAAAAATATTGTACGCGCTACAGGAGTAATGTGGGTTACAGTCTCAGCTTGTTACGCCCTCAGCTACGCTTCGGGCGCAACCTCAAGCTTCGACTGTAAAATGCCACATTACTTCCTAGCAGCGTAAATAACTATTATACGCCTCCAAATGCGGGCGTAATGTGGCTTTTATAACACGAAAATGTCATTGATGCTAAGCAGCATGATTGGCAGCAAACACATGACATGATATATAATAGCAATATCACAGTATCTTAGTAACAACAAATTAGCCTACTGTCGACCTTATTTGCATTTAAAAACTTGCCAAAAATACTGAATCTTTTTAATATTTTGTTCCAGTTTCATGGTGCAAAATAAAATAAAACATTGTATGTACCACGGGCATAATTGTAGATTATGGCTCTCAGGAATATAAAAGCCCTCCGCTTCGCGTCGGGCTTTTAACATTCCCTCGAGCCATAATCTTCTGATTATGCCCTTAATACATAAATATCTATTATCAAACTCATTTTAGATTTCTGGCGCATGGTGGTATTTAAATCGATATATATTTTTAACCACGGGGAATGTTTAAAACGAAATATACGGTGTACTTTTACCAACTTTAATCCATATTTTAGATACACTCTCAAATTTCTGTAATGAATTACATAATTATGTTTAGGATACAATGTAAGCAATAATTTTTTCATTTTGGAATAAGATACGGGTGGTACCATATGTTCAAGTGCCAATGGTAGATCACTGTGACTCTCATGTAATTCTATGGAATTGTTTAAATCACACTCGACTATATAGCCAATTTCCGAATCATCGGGATGGTTTATGAAATCTAAAGTTTCAAAATTATCAACAAAAGAAACATCGCCAAATAGTATAGTATCTAACATCGTGGCTCCATATAAATTATTTACGTCGTAGTACATTAAATACACACTTTCGGAAGTGGGATCAAATTTTTCCCCATGTACTTATTGTTAGCTTTAGCATATCGCTTAGAACATTGAGCCACACCACCGCTAATTCCTCTCTCAATAAACATTAACATATCAATGTCTGTAAACTACACTTGTGTAATTTTAAGCATAGCATCGAATGCCAAATCGGGGGCTGTATAATAGTGCAGAAAATCAAGTTTGTAAGTACTTAAACAAGTTTGTCGAACGTCCGTTTTTAGATACAAATCCGAGTAATCCCCTAACGATTGAAAATAAAATGTGTTCCAAACATTAACTGCACATGCAAAACTCGCATCATTGATTCCCTCATTAGTGAGATGACTGAAAAACGCTTTCTTGGGAGGGAGTCTGGTTTCGCTTAATTTATCACAAGTATCGAGATATTCATAAGGAAACACACCTTTGCGAAGTAGTAGCGAAAATTCTTCGGCATTGTTCCAATTAGCGTGGGTAATTATTTTTTTACTATTTTCCAAACAGTCCGACAACTTTTCAATACTACTACTCAAAAATCTCAAAGAGTCAATAAGTCTGAATCTAATTTTAGTGACTTGTATTACTTTTGTGAAAGAAATATATCTTTCTTTGTTTATGGGTAACAGTGAAATCGCGCTGGGAACAGTAACCAATTCTCTAATGAGGAAATGACTATCATAACCTGACACACTATGAAACACGACTGGTAGAATGTGGGTGTCTTTATAGTTAGGTTACAATTCTGATGTGATGCTCCCCGAAATGCACCAGTAAAATGGTTATAATCGCTAACTTTTATATCATAATCATTAAATGGTTTTCCACAAATGTGGCAAATCGTGGTGCTTTCATAGTGCTCAACCTAATTGGGAGTTAAAGTATCCATAGGAATTATTTTATTGATTATTTCGGTAGTCCAATGTGCAATACTTTGAAACTCTTTAACAAACCTCTATAAAGTCTAAATCGTGATAAATAATCATTGTATGAACACATCATGTAGTAAGCAATGCTGAAGGGTATATGTTTGGAGTGAAATATAGTATTATTATCGATGTCCGTTAAATTTGTACACTTTTAGAAAATACTTTCTAAATATGCATAAATTACAAACGGCACCTTTTCCTGGAATGTGAAATTTTTGAACTGGAGAAACTTTTCTGCTTCAATAGCTAGCTTGACAGAACATAGATTAAGTTGATGACAGTGAGTGACGTGTTTTTGTAGAACCTGATCTGAAGAAAAATGGTTCAAACATCGATAACATGAATTTCTTGTGCTCCTTATTCGACAGTTGTTTAGAAAAGAGAGCCGACATATTTTTAGTCTACGTGAAATGATAAACAGTATTATTTTTTGTATTAGTATCACCCGCAGCTTGATAATTAACAGAAAGTATTAAGAGATTTATAGGTTCCCTCACACTATTTTGATTTTCACTTAATACAAATGGTAATATAACCTTCCCCTGAATGCAAAACAAATTAATGGAGAGGGTGTTTAACTATTCAAATTTTTTTACATCATCTAGTTTAACGGGGAAGGGATATGAATTATGATTCAAACCATCCTTAAAATGAGGATAACTGTAAACTCTATCTGAATAATGTTCCACGGGATATAGTGCCGAAACAACGGCCCACAGGAAGCAATTCACTACCGCCTGCTTTACTGCTATGAAGTAGGGAATTCTAACGTAAGTTGAAAAGCCACCTCTAAATGAGACATAATTATTAATATTCACCTTTAAATGTAATACTTCATATAATGCCCAACCGGAATCCCTTTCGGAAAACTCCTCTAATTTTTGTTGTAATTTATAGTAAACGTTTTCATTATACCACTTATGCAGATTGGTCGCAATATTGATGGCATAATTTTTTATGGTGAAAGTCTTCAACTCGATAACGTGATCTACAGGATGGATAAAATTGCAGACTAAAAGGACATTCACGTTTAGCATCGATTGCCTCATTATTAATTTAACCTTTCGTGCAAAACTATTGTATGCATTTTGTAAAAAAATAAGAGGGTCCTTGAGATTGTTATATTGACTATAGTTCCCGTAAGTAACCTACCATTAAAACATGAATCTAGAGAGTACCAACTTAATTTGCGTGTACGCTTTTTAGCAGCATTGACAATTCCACTACCTGTTTTCTCTGAAGCGTTCTTTAACTGTTTAACTCTTATACGATAACACTTTAACAATGATAAACTACTTTCGAGTTTAAGCAAATTTTCACATGTCTCTAAATAAATTTTATTTTGAATTACATCTTGAAATAGCTTAATATTAGTGTTAATCATACGGATGTGTTTTACAAATTCATTTTCTGTTTTCAACAAGAATAATACTCCTTGTTAAATTAACAATATCACTACTACTGGGTATACCCTTACTGATAGTTACCTTCAAAACCTTATCCGACACTGCAATAAAATATGAAGCACACGCGCTGTCGGTTATGTAGTAACGGAAATACATATTATATTTATTATAACTGACATATAAAAATGAATAATTTAAGTAACTATAGAAGTACTTTAGGTATACAATTGCACTTCTAGTCGGGAGTGCAATATACTGACTGGTATAAAACTGCTCTTTATCTGCTTATGTAGTAATATAAACTCACAATTCAAGGTCAAAAATGGTTACAACTTGTTGCAAGAGCTTCAGTATTCATAGACAGATGCACAGATTGCACTTTGTAGCGTTTACTGGGAACACCTATTAACCTTGACATCAATACTGGATCATGGATTATGTTGCATTACCTTTGCTTGCAGAGGTCATACATTGCACTTTGTGGCGTTTACTAAGAATAGGCATTAACTTAACCTTGCTGACAGCTCGCGAAATGCCTTCTCATGTCTAGATTATGCTGCATTCATTAGAGTTCGTCACCTTTGCTTGCTCAGGTCAGTTCACTGTACTAACCACTTCCACTTATTATCAATTTCGTTAACGTTAACGGATCTATGTGTATATACTGTTAAAGTTTTAATGAAATACTCATTAATTACTCACCATTAGTAATGGCTTCATCCAGCAAACAATCTAAACTTTCACTAAAAAGGCAGGCAAAACCTTGTATTTTGCATGATGTTTTGGTGCTCCCATCCAATAACACCGCAGAACCAGCACCCTTTGAAGAGACCATCCCCATCATCTCCATAAGGGATAGTGATGTAGAGGATGAATTTTCGAAGTATTTCGAGAGGTATGTATGATTTTAATTAAAATTATAGTTTCCTTTTATTAATTCATAGAGAACTATTAATACAAATAAAATTATTCATCTTTTCAGCATAACGTCAACAACCACGGTTATATAAACACCACCACAACCACAACCGTTGCGAAACCTACAATATGGAGGAAAAGATTCGACTCTTATAGAAAGGCACCTCATACCGCAGGATGATGAGCAGGACCCACCAACCTGTGCAATGTATTGTATAGTTATCTTTTCATTGTAAAAAATAAATGTAAATTTTTTTTATATTTGTATTATTTCTCGTGAAATATTCTCATTATCCAAAAAAAAAATTTACTACATCTAAAAAAAATGTGAGTGAGTTCAATTTGCGCTAGAAAAGTGAAGTGATCTACGTTAAGGAAAAAATTGAAAACATCTGGAAGTCTGACTGACTCATATACTCATGTATAAATTTCTGCATCAAAGTAAAGCAGTAATTTTTTGCAAATTTTAAGTGCATGTTGCGTTACAAATTTATTTATTCTAAAATATCATGCATATAAAGAAAGTGTGAAAATATAGTACAGTTAAAAGTGAAAGAAAACTTGCGTTAAATAAAAGTCACAACAGTTCCCAAAAGCATGTAAATCTCAAAACTTTACGCCATGTATTTATGCAATACAAATGACACAATTGCATTCATACATTTGCAAATCCCGTTTCAAAATTGTAATGTGAATTGGTGACTAAGATAAATATGGAATGTTCGCATTTACACCTGCATAAAATGCTTTCAAAGCAAAATAACTGCGTTAATTATCCTACAATTCTTGAAGCAGTAATATCCATGCTCCATCGAAAGTTGTAAATTTGGAGTCCTAATCAAACTAAATTAAAAAACAAGTCATGTTTGAAGTATTTTTTGTTGTTGAAAAATTGAATTAGTTAATTTAAGGAACATTTTGATAGATGTATACATGAAATGGATAAATTGCATCCATGTGTTCCTTCTGAGCTTACGTAAGTACAAAGAGTTGTGTTTTAAGTGCTCTTTGTTGTTTCAAAATGAAATTGGTTAATTCAAGAGTAATTTTTTCATATTTTGATAAATTTATACATTGCCAGTCATAAAACACAACTGTTGAAAAAAAATTTTTTTTTCTGATAATTAGGTGCAAACTTTAAATTTTCAGGAGCGCATCTTTTGTAGGACTTTATTTTCACCCTCCTCCACATACCCTCCTACACCCTGAGAAAACGGACGTCCACATCGAGTCGTCTTTTATCTCTTTCCATAGAAATGCACGTATATCTTTACTTACATCACACACCTTCAAACATACATCAATTTTATAGTTTAAGTACACGTCTATCGTTTACACAACAATATTTGAAATTATACATTCCATCCTAGAACAATACTTGTATTTCAAGTTAAATATAATATAATATTAATCATACTGATAATACTATATGGATTATGCATTTTTCAATTGCAAGTTCTTTTGCTCATTACGAGTACAATTCATTTAAAATGAGTTGTAATCGTATATATAAATGTAAAATGTTCAAAGATACATTGTGAGAGTTTGTATTACTTTATTTCACAAAAAAATCGTTAGAATTTTTTTAGAAAAAAAAACATATTACAAATACTTTACAAATATATTAAACATTTATTATATTACATCACATTTCCTATCGATACTCAATTTGGAAAATATTGAAAAGGTAGATACGTTTTATATTGAATTGCGATCTATAGTATCTCACAGTTAAGGAAGGCTTTCTTTAATAAAAAAAAACGTTAGAATTTTTTAGATGAACAACATATTACAAATATTTCCGAAATAAATAAAGGGTTTTATTTTACATCAATACTTATCTTAAAAATTTATTGATTTTGTATAGTGTTAAATTTTTAATATAAATGTGAATATAAATTTATGCAAAATATCACGAGAGTATGGTTAGTTGCATAACATTTCAGGGTTAAAACTTTATTATTATGCTCTTCTTATCTGCTTAAAAAATATTAGGGCTAGCGTTTACATTAGGGGTAGCTGCCCCAATTTGATATATATGTTAAATACGTTTAAAAGTTGACGGGGTGTGTTAGGTTTTTTTTTAATTTATTTTTGGCAAACTCTGGCCCGTTTTAGAGAAATTGACTTTTTTTTGTTTGAAAAGGCTGGACTTTTTATTATTTATTACACATGCATACAGTAACTCATTTAAACACTACAACATATTAATACCAAATATGTTTAAACGTTTTTTTATTTTCAAACTCGAAGCTGCCTCATTCTTTTATTTATTTCATACACCCCTAAATCTACTTTTAAATCTCACCTATTAGGGGTAGCTTTTACATTAGGGGTAGCTGCCCCAATTTGATATACGTGTTAGATACGTTTAAAAGTCGATTGCGAGTATTGGGGGTTTTTAAAATTTATTTTTAGCAAATTCTGGCCCGTTTTTGAGGGAAATTGATTTTTTTGTTTGAAAAAGCTGGACTTGGAAAAATCTGCTTAAAAAATATTTCTATCACTTACTGGGGGTAGCTTGTGCATTTTAAAATTAAAATCTTTTCCTGACGTCACAATTTTTATTATTTATTAGATACAAATACAATGACTCATTTAAACACTACAACATATTAATACCAAATATGTTTAAATGTTTTTTTATTTTCAAACTCGAAGCTGCCTCATTCTTTTATTTATTTCATACACCCCTAAATCTACTTTTAAATGTCACCTATTAGGGGTAGCTTTTACATTAGGGGTAGCTGCCCCAATTTGATATATGTGTTAGATACGTTTAAAAAGTCGATTGCGAGTATTGGGGGTTTTTTTAATTTATTTTTAGCAAATTCTGGCCCGTTTTTGAGAGAAATTGATTGGTTGGACTTCGAAAAATCTACTTAAAAAATATTTCTATCACTTACTGGGGGTAGCTTGTGCATTTTAAAATTAAAAGCTTTTCCTGGCGTCACAATTTTTGTTATTTATTAGATATAGATACAATAACTCATTTAAACACTACAACATATTAACACCAAATATTTTTAAATGTTTTTTTTTATTTTCAAACTCGAGGCTGCCTCATTCCTCTATTTATTTCATACACGCCTAAATCTACTTTTAAATCTTTAATTTCTCGTATCAACACCTCCAACCTCTTCTTTCGCTCAATAATAGTTAATACTTCTTCCTTTCTTGCGCTTCTTATCTTGCATAATACCATTTTCGTCATTTCTGCTAATACTTAATCGTGCGCACCCAAGGAAGCCTTTTATTATAAATCCGCATCCTTCAAAATCGCTAACCTAGACAAAAATGTCTTCTTTCCATGAACTTAATCTATTTTTATACTTCTAAGAAATGTCAATAATCTTTGACCATGACCACTCTATTTTTAGACTTCTAAGAATTGTAATATGATGATGACATTGCAATTTCTATTTTTAGCTCTTGACATACAAGTTTCCCGCCAAAAGGTTTGACCGCAGAGGGACCTTGTAGTTTGATGAGGATGGTGACATTGAAATTTCAATTTTTAGCGAGCTCCAAAAATTTAAATTTTCCGCAAAAGTTTGACCTTGAAGAGATCCAAAAGCTTACATTTCTCACCACCAGAGGGAGAGTGATTCTGAATTGGTCCAGAATCGGCCCCTAATCACTACTCAAATACCTTAATTTCAAGTTAATTTTAACATTACTTTATGGACATTATATATATATATATATATATATATATATATATATATATATATATATATATATATATATATATATATATATATATATATATATATATATATATATATATATATATATATATATATAGGTTTCCATCTATTTTGACAATTTAATAAATTTTTTAAAACTGTTATTATATACTGAGGACGATAACATTTAAATTTTTACAGAATATACGTGAAAAATAGACGATATAATACCTAAGCATTTTAATTCAATTCCACAAAGTTTATACGTTTCTTAACAAATACAGTTATCGTAGTCACTATTATTGACGTCAATAACTGTACTTTTCAACGAAAGCAGAAATTTTGTATAATTTTTTATGTTGACAAGCATGTTTAAAAAACACAATGAATGAATGAATTAACCAATTTAAATTACATTAATTCAGAAAACAAGCTCAAACTCCTATTGATTACCACAAAATTGTCTTACCCCTGTAGATTAAGCCATTTTATACTCCTTATTCCGAAAAACGAGGTGCAGGAAGGCAAATTAAGAGAATATGTAAAATAATATAATAATGAATGTCAAAGCCATTTGTTTTCTTTGATTAATACCTAAAAAGACAGGCATGAAGAGACGAGATTATGGACGATTAAGTGAGAAAATTGACGACGACAAATTTCCGTTGTCTAATAATTGACAGGTACGATAAATTTTAGTCAATTGAATTTAAGGCGAGGCTACTGTCAAATTGAGTTCCTTTCAGAAGGTAGAAATTATGCAGCGTTATACTACAAGTACCTACTAAACAGTATAGATGCTGCCCCTAGATTGCATAATGATTCATTACTCAATGATAAAACTTCAAGATATCTACAAGTTTGGGTCTTCATTACCCTAGTCTACAATTATATTATATTTTATGTTATATAAGTGTGTGAAACATAAAAGTGAAGCTGTTATCAACGAAGAATTAAACATTTGTAAGTAATTCTAAACGTTACATAAAGGGGTATTTATTTTTAGAGGAATTAATGTTTAAAGTCCGAGTTTTCTAAAATCAATACGGAAGTTTGGGCCGTTGATGTGGTTATCCGTTACACAATTTACGTTAATAAAATTGAATCTATGGTATCATTCTGCTGCGTAGTAATTTAAGCAAATGCTCTGCTATTGACTAATTCATCCCAGTTTTTAATTATAAACTCAACGTAGAAACTGCCCAAACCCGATGTTAATTAACCGATGTTATTTTTCTTGTATGGTAATATACGATAATTGAGTGTCAGGTAGTTATGAAACGAAATTTGGAAAAATATGCAATTATAAAATGTGTATAACATGTAAATACAAATAAACGTATAGAAACGAATACGAACTAGTTTAAAACAACGTACATGTATAGCGTTTGTGAGTGTATAATTTCACTTTAATGCAAAATGCAATAAGTTGAAATTATAGTTTTCTCTAAATTATTCTTCTTGTTTACAGATGTGCATTATTATGCTAATATATACAGCTTGTCCCTCCAGGAAGGGCCGCGGTCGATATATGGAACAGTACATGTAGGGTGATTTTGAAAATTTAGTTATTTACACAAGACCAGTGGGATCTACCTTTTTAAACTATTTTCACGTTTCTGCCACTTCAGATATAACCGGAAGTAGACACCAACTTGCTTATTTAAAATGATACGTCCTGTATATTTTTGAAATTTTGGATTCTACGTTGAATTTCAAGTCAACGTCTATACCTAAATTCAGTTATTTTTGAGATATCTCCATTTTTAAGAAAAAAAATGACAGTTACAGCACCATATTCAAAATGTTGAATCTTGGACAGTGGATGACTTTTAATTACAATATTTTCAACAGTAATGGTTTAGACATCGCTACATCTGAAAATGATTGCATAACGTCTGAGGAATAAACAGGGCCCTCAAAATTTATAAGCCAAATGAAAAAGTTAAGAATTTACAAAACTTGATTTTTTCAAATGGCACGCCCTATATATTTTTGCAGTTTTGGATTCTACGTTCAATTTTAAGTCAACTTTGTGTAAAGTTGTCTATACCTAAATTCAGTTATTTTCGAGATATCTACATTTTTAAGAAAAAAAGTGACAGTTACAGCACCATATTAACAATGTCGAATCTTGAACAGTTGTTGACTTTTAATTACAATGTTTGCAACAGTAATGTTTTAGACATCTCTACATCTGAAACTGCATAATATCTGAGGAACATACAGGGTCCTCAAAATTTATAAGCCAATTTAAAATGATAAGAACTTATAAAACTTGATTTTTTGAAACGGAACACCCAGTATATTATTTTTTTTTAAGACGAATTAAACTCTGAATCGAATGATATAAATGTGTATGGTAATTTAAAATAGCTAAGTTTTCAGTAACTAAATTACAGAAACACAAGAACTTATAATAGGAAAATAATTCAGTAAACAAAAATTAAAATACTATTAATTCAATAAATCTTCAAAATTTTGACCTGCGACCTCTAAACATTTTTCGCATTCAAAAATTAAATTAAATTCTGAATCAAACGACATAAATTTGTATGCACCTATCTTTTAGGATTTGTCTCGAAATTTGTTGTTAGAAGCTGCGTCAGTATTGTTTGTGTCCACAAACGTGTTAATAAAGATGCCATCACAATTAAATTATACTTACCAAGATTATTTAAATTTATTTTATTTTATGGACAATGTGAGAAAGTTATAATAACAAGAACTTGCGATGCATTTGCTGATCGATATCCTCATAAACAGAAACCATCACGACAAGCTGTAAGACGCATCATCGATAATTGTAAAAATTTTTGTACTACGAAAAGAAGTATCCAAAGAAGAAAACGTATTGTTGATGACGAAAATACAGAAATAGTGATTCTAGGGGACTTTCGAACTTTCCCAATAATGCCATTAAGACAAGCTGCTCTGGAGTCTGGTTTGTCTAAAAGCTCAATATATAGAATTTTAAGGAAACACAATTTCCACCCATTTTCACAACAGCTAAAAGAAATCAGGAGAATAATTCGTCTCTAGATAACATTATACGGACAGATGAATCAAAGTTCACTAAAAACGGTCTTCCAAATCGTCATAACTCTCATTTCTGGAGTGATTCCCATCCACACAACACTCGTGAACGTAATTTCCAAGACAGTTGGCAGTTCAAAGTTTACTGCGCCGTTAGAAATAATGCAGTGGTCGTCTTAGAATTCTGTCAAGACCATTTAAGTTGCAAGTAAATATCTTTGGTTTAATTTATGTACTTACAGTTATAATGTGTATTACGTGAGAGATATCTAAATATTTTGCAAAATTTCACTTATCTGGATAATTTACCCCTGGCGGAACATCACGATGGTGCACTTCCACGTAGAGGTCAGTTAATTAATAACCTTCTCCAAAACACTTTCTATGACCAATGAATTGCTAATGACCGGCCTTTTTTGTGGTCTCCGCAATCTCCCGATCCAACCGGTTTAGATCTTTTCATTTGGGGAGCTATAAAATATCAGATCTACGAAACGCCATTAACAACAATGGATAACTGCATGCACAGAGCAAGGAATGTATTTGGTAAATCTGTCCCAAGACTCCATTAAACGTGCTATTCATAGAGTTAATTCGTAGACGCAAAAAATGTTTTTAGAGGTCGCAGGTAAAAATTGTAAACATTCATTGAATTAATATGTTTTTTATTTTTGTTTATCAAATTATTTTCCTTTTTATAACTACTTGTGTTTCTTGCAATTAGTTATTGAAAACTTACTTATTTTAAATTACTATCTCATTTCATACAATTATTGGTATAACTCGCTAATATCACAGAATCAGTACTTCTGTGTATTATTTTGATCATCAACAATGTGTTTTTTCCTTTAAATGCCTACTTTCACATTGTAAATAAATTAAAAATAAATTTAAATGGTCTTTACACGTGTTACTTATTTTAACTCTTGCAGTAGTGACGATATGCTTCATTGTTTAATTTTTTCAGTTTTTATAAACAAAATTCGCTGTAACTGGTAAACCTTAAAACATAGATACATACAAATTTATATCATTCGATCCATAATGTAATACTTCTTTCGACCGTAAAATAATATGCTGGGTGTTCCATTTGAAAAATGAATTAAAATTTTTGTAACTTCTTAACTTTTTTAATTGGCTTATCAATTTTGAGGGCCCTGTTTGTTTCTTTGATATTATGCAATCATTTCCAGATGTCTAAACCATTACTGTTGTAAATATTGTAGTTAAAAGTTGTTCAAGATTCAACAGTTTTAATATGGTACCGTAACTGTCACTTTTTTCTTAAAAATGGATATATCTCGAAAATAACCTTACACAAAGTTGACTTAAAATTAAACGTAAAATCCAAATCTACAAAAATATACAGGGTGTTCCATTTGAAAAAATATCAAGTTTTGTAAGTTCTTAACCTTTTAAATTGGTTTATCTAAAGCATTATTGTTGCAAATATTGTAATTAAAAGTCATCCACTGTCCAAGACTCAACATTTTTTTTCAAAAATGGAGATCTCTCGAAAATAACTGATTTAGGTATAGGCAACATTACAGAAAGTTGATTTAAAATTGAACGTAGAATCCAAAACTGCAAAAATATACAGGGTGTTCCATTTAAAATTAGAAGTGGTGTCGACTTCCGGTTATACCGGAAGGGCCAGAACGTGAAAATATTTTGAAAAGTTAAACCCCACTGACTTCTGTAAACAACCAAATTTTCAAAATCACCCTATACGTACTTTTCCATATATCGATCGTCCCGGTGGGACACCCTGTATTTTTTACAATGCCTCTCTACTATACTGAAGCATAATCTTCAAAACTATATTTAATGAAAAAATAATACGTTAGGTAATGTAATCTTCTAATATAAAGAAGTCTGTACATTCGATTTTATTAAACCTACGAAAATAGCAATAATGTAATAATATGTATTATAAGATCTGACACTCGTATTCATACATATGAAATGAAATAATGATAACTTTAACTTACATACTATGTACTAATTATTCAAACTAAGGTTAATATTTGGTAGGTTATACTTTTTGACTAATAACGTCCTTTAATCGGTTTGGCATGGACAAGACCAATTTTTTTGTAACGTCTGGTGGGATGGTTTTCCATTCTGAAATTAGTATTCTTTTTAATGCTTCCACATTTTTTCAATCTTTTCTTTAATTCTGACCACAAATTTTCGATTGGGGACGCGTATCCATAACTTTGGGGCAGTTATATAAAAGCCATTCCCTAGTAACATATGCTTTATGATTTGGGTCATTATCTTGATTGAATATAAAATATTCAGATTCCTAAAGTAGTTGCACTGACCTTCAAATTTCGTTTTAAAATGTCAACGTACTTATTCTTGTCCATGACTCCATCTATAATTTCCAACTTCCCAACGCCACTAGCCGCAAAACACTCCATACCATAACTGATCCTCCCTCGTATTTTACTGTGCTCTGAAGATTTTCTTTGTCTAAACTTTTATTAGCTTTACGCCACACCATTTGTATTCCACCAGACTGAAACACATTAAATTTACTTTCATCAGTGAATGTGACCCGTCTCCAGAACTCGTAATCACGATTTTTATATTTGTTAGCAAACCCGAATCTCTTTTGTCTGTTCTTAGCATTAACAAATGGTTTTCTTCTTGCTATACGGCCATTATACCCATTTCTTCGTATAGCTCTACGAACTGTTTCAGCACTTACTTTTTTGCCTAATTCATTTTCTTCATGACAGTGCACTAGTTTTGGTGCGCTAATTTTTGGATTCTTTTTAATTACTTTCATAATTTGACGTTCATCATGATCATTCAGCAGTCTTCTATTCAGAGTTTGTGTTTTGCTTCCAATTCTCCCTTCATTTTTGAAGCGGTTTAAAATACACTGGATTGTGGAACGACTTTTATTTACAATATTAGCAATTGCTCTTAATGATTTTCCAGCCCGATGATGAAAAATAATGAGCTCGCGCAACTCAAACGACTTTTTTTTTCTTTTTTGCCAATAGTTCAAATTCAAGCACTCAAGTATGACTTATGTACATATGTGTTTCAAATTGTTTTTATAACAACTAAAATAATCGCAGTGGACCTTTGACATGTGCTACCTAGATTTTCAAGCATACTTGTAAACATAATTCAAACCCAACTTAATTGTGTATGAATATGACCGACAGATGGCTTTTTCGTTTTTATAGTATTATTATTATTATTTTACATTTCAAAAAAACTATACATCATTAATTTATCGTTACAAAGTAGATGTTGTAGCAGTTCTTTGGCATTTATTATTTTTTTTTTGTTAAATTTACTTTTAAAATTTGTATTCTGCATTTTATGTAAAAGTAAGAGTATGAATATAACTGAGAGACACTGTATATATCGTAACATTTTCCAGGAAATACTGGTAATAATATAATTTGTTTTACGTACACATATGTATCTAGTATATAAGGTTGCTCATTAGTGCGTCAAAGTCAATTAGCGGCTTAACCGTGCAAAAAAATGTTTTATGAAGGGTTTTCCAAAAAGAGGTGTTATTTTGATATTAAAAAATAATGGAATTTTTTGAGAGAATTGATCGGATGTTTATTTCATTATAAAGAGGAAGGTATGCCGTTAATAATGGAAAACAATATCAGCCAAATGGCTACCACGACCACGCTTACAGGACCATATCCTTTTCATGAAATGTTCCATAACCAAATCGCAAAGTGGCTGCCCTATGTCATCGATAGCCTCACGAATTCCATCTTTGAGGTCTTGAATCGACGCTGGGCTGTTGGCGTAGACCTTGTCTTTCACGTGGCCCCAAAGGAAGAAGTCGCAAGGTGTTAAATCACAAGATCTCGGTGGCCAATTGTGATCACCTCTTCGAGAGATAACACGGTCCGGAAACTTTTCCCATAAAAGATCAATGATTTCGTTGCTTGTGTGGCACGTAGCGCCGTCTTGTTGAAAGTAAACGTTGTCCAGATCAATACCATCCAATTCCGGCCATAAAAAATCATTAATCATCTCTCGATAGCGCAATCCATTCACCGTAACTGTTGCTCCAGCCTCATTTTCGAAAAAGTAAGGTCCAATGACCCCGCCAGACCATAAACCGCACCAAACAGTCACAAGTTGAGGATGAAGAGGCTTTTCAACAATAACTCTTGGGTTTTCCGAGCCCCAGATGCGACAATTTTGCCTATTGACGTACCCACCGAGGTGGAAATGGGCCTCATCAGTCAAGATGATTTTTCGATGGAATTCCGGATCATGTTCAAGCATTTCAACGACCCAATCAGCAAAGACACGACATTGTTGATGATCGGCCGGCTTGAGTTCTTGTGTTAACTGAACTTTATAAGCCTTAAGACCCAAGTCTTTATGCAAAATACAGTGTAATGACGTTTGTGAAATGCCCAATTCCAAAGAACGACGAGGAATGGACAAACCTGGGTTTTCTTCAACACTTTGGGCTACAGCAGCAATATTCTCAGTTGTTCTTGAGCGACGTGCACGGGTTATATTCTTCGCATCATTAACTTGTCCCAACAGCTCGAATTTGTTCACCAATTTCTGTATTGCGGTCCGACAAGGTGCTTCACGACGACCCAAAATGTTTTAGTTTTACGAACCGTCTCTGCCAAATTTTCACCATTTTTATAGTGAATTTTAATCATTTCAATGCGTTGTTGAAGCGTGTATCGTTCCATTTTTATTAATCGCGTAGTTTTTACTTGTCAAATGTCAATAAATGACAGCTTCAAAAGTGACATCTACCGAAATAGCGGGCTATTCAAAATAACACCTCTTATTGGAAAACCCTTTACAAAAGTTGTTTGAATTTGAGCACGCCATAATCCAAAATGATTTTCCCATATACAGAGTGTTCCGTAACAGCCGTACATGGCCTATCTTTCTTCTTTTAAATGGAATGGTATAGTTTTTACTGCGGAGTTCATTTCTACACTTTCTATTAAATTTGTTGCATACCTAAACTTCACCGTTTTGGAAATATTTGTACTTTTAGATAAAACATTATCATTTTTCATCGTAGTTGAAAAACTTATTTTTAGATTACTACCAAATCTATCAATTTGTAACTCCACAAGTAATTAGTGCAGACATTGAAGAAATATTGTGGCTAATATATCTTATCTTAAATAAAACATTCTGTATATTATTACATTATTCGAAAGAAAATTGAAAGACCTACATTTTTGTTTAAAGCAAATTTTGGTCTGTCTATATTTACAATTTTAAGATTTCTTTTTAATTCTTCGTGGTATAACCACTATGCACTCTGTATAATTTCATAAAAAAACTCTTAATAGATATAAAAATAATACTATGAAAAAAGAAACTTTTTTAAAAAAGCACGCTTTTATTTATGAGTAGAAGGTGCACTAAAAAAGAGAAAATAATTTTTTTCTTTGCACCAAAATTTGATAAAAAATCTTTGCGACTAAAAATAAATGCTCATCATAATTCATTTCTGGAGGTCTCATGTTTATAATATGAGTCTCCCACGCTTTCTACTTTCTCATTTCTCCTTTTTAGTGTACGTTCTACGCGTAAATAAAAGCGTGCTTTTTAAAAAAGTTTCTTTTTTCGCAGTATTATTTTTATATCTATTAAGAGTTCTTTATGAAATTACATTCTCTCTCACATACGTAATACGAAAGTCAATACTATAGATACAATAGATGTTGTAAACAATTTTGTCAAACTTTGAGAAGATTGAATTACAACATCTTTAACAATTTTTCAAATCACATATCCATGGTAACCGCTAACCTGGAAAGTCACGGATTGGACAATTGCCCAAATATATTTCTCAAAATTTCTGTCTTATACGTATTTTTTAATCCATTTTTTTTAATATAACATTTAATAATGCGGAAGCGTATGATATGTTGCGCATTTATTTCCATTGGTTCGAAAAAGCTGCAATTGCGTCGGTATACTATGCAATGCAATTTCCACATAGAAAACATTTTTCACAAGAGGTGTTTTCAAGATTAGCCAGGCGATTACGGGAAACTGGCAACATGCAGCCGATTCAAGCACTTGTAGAACTCGTAGCAAGGAAAACATTATATATCTGCAATACGACCCCTCCTTAAGCAGCAGAAAAACTTTCAACGACTTGGGCGTTCCAAAAACAATTGTCCACAAGATTCGTCAAAACAATCATATGCATCCCTACCACATAATTTTATATCAGGCATTAAATCATACTGATCATGGTCATAGACTCCACCATTATCACTGGCTTCTATATCTGATTCAGTAAAATCCAAATTTCCTGTTACGCATATCATGGACGGACGAAGCCACTTCAAGTAGCACAGGGGGTATGAATATGCAAAACATACATTACTGATCAGAGGAAAATCCAACTTGAATGCGGCAAGTAGAACATCACAATCGCTGGAGTTTGATCATATGGTACTCTTCTACCACTTTTAGAAGACGTCCCCTTGGAAACAAAAAGGCACATGTAGTTCCATGTTGATGGTTGTCCGGCACATTATGCCCGAAACGTGCGTCGGCATTTATGTGAATATTAGAATCGTATTATTGGAAGAGGAAGTTTATTTCCCTGGCCGGCGCATTCGCCGGATCCTACTTGTTTTGATTTCTACCTGCGGGGTTTTCAAACAGAAACCATCAACCACGGAAAATATAATATAAAGAATAGGGAATGCCATTAGAATCTTTTCCAGGGCTGAAATTGAAGCAGTGGGTTTTTTACCGAAATTAGATTAAATAAATGCATCGAGAATGATGGAACACGTTTTGAAAATTTGTGAGCTATTTCTGGCTAAACTTTCTTTGTGTAGATAGTTCTAAGACTTTTACGCTTCTGTTTTATTGTTATTACTGATGTTCCATTGGCCCTTTTCCCTTAAACACGCTTCAAAACTAATTTTGAACCAGTCATTAGCCTGGATAAAGTGTGAAGGAAGGCAAGACGCGACGTATTAAATTGTTACTCAGTGAGCAGAAAGTCGAACCGTAGTTTAAATTACGTCGGTTACCATGGATGTGTAATTTGTTTCACTAAAACTTAGATAATTTAAACCCATGTAACGGTCTGTCAAATAAATAGTACCGCTCAATTTAGTTCTTACAAAAAATCACAAAAATGTGCAATCGCTGCAGGTAGCGCTAGTTTATTTGTTTAAAACTAGACACTCCAACAAAAACACCCTTCAAAAAGCTCTAAATTGCGCTTTCAGACGAAGGTAAGAATATTCGAATCCATTGAGTGGTTCAGGAGATATTAAAATGTAAATATTGGAGAATACATTGGATTCCTCCTCCTTTATTATGAGAGATACGAAAAAAGTGTCGCAAAGTTAGAAATAATATTAGATAATACATTTATTACGTTTGTTAGATTGTATATGTTTGAATGTTTGTGTGTGTGGTTTAAAATTCATGTTGTTACATGTATTATAGTTACCCGTTATTATGACAATACTGTTTGACTAAGTAAGTTCTTTAGTTTATGTATTTTATATTTGTTTTGCCTACTATTAAGTTGTTTGTAGGTCCTGACGAAGCAAATGTATTTTGCAAAAAATCAACAAAAAAATTGATTAGAAGACTGTTTTACACGAAACACTTAAATAATTTATTATATATATATATATACATATATATATATATATATATATATATATATATATATATATATATATATATAGTATATGTGGTGCTGAAATCAAAGATTTATTGCACTTACCATACTCGTAATTAAGATACAAATCACTATATTTTATCCATTATACAATTTTGGTAACATTATGAGACGCGAATATTATGTGCAAGAAATCAATCAAAATTACAAACTAACAATATAAACCACCAATGCCACTTTTTTAAAACGTGCATAATAATGGATTTGTGTATACAGTTGATCATGAGAATATATAAGACACGTGAAACAGTATTGCGTTATCGTATCGTCAAGAAATGATGTTTTCAACCACAATTCGTTGCGATATAACGTATTAATATTGTGTTGAGTGTAATAAGTAAGTACATATTCTTCTTAGTGCAAATTACGTTTTATTAGATGAACAAATTAGATGAATTGGTTTACGAACATTAAAGTAAAGCTAGTCTAATATCGTCTCGGAAGCTTGAATAGGGTTGTAATGAAGATAAAACAGCTAACGTCTGTTAACGTTTTCTAAGATAAAAGCATTTGAGTGCATAACCTTACTTCAGTTATATTTGTTGCCATAGGCCAGACTGAACTTTATTATACAGTTTACATCCTATATAATTTTAATAATTTTTAATTACATATTTACCTTTAAATTTATTCGTTCATAACAAAACTTATAATAAACTACGTAAAAATAGATTATTGGATATCGATTAAGAATTAGTTTACGATCCTAAAGCTTTGCAAAAAGTGAAGTACTGTTTTGTATGCTTTTATGTTGAAATTAATCAGAAGATATTATTTTGTTTTATTATCTCAACAAATAATTACAGCTGTTGTGTTGTTTACTAAGATTACATGTGGTACAAATATCTCTTAATTTAGGTGTATTCCATTTATTTAACCTAAAAATAAGTGGGGCCTGACGACTTGTATATCTGAACTATAGCTGTATTGGTGCTTAGTTTTACAAAGTAAATTTTTATACTTTTGCTCTCTTTTAGACCTTCAGGGAGAGTTCACAACTTTCACTACCTTGATGTATGTTGGGTGGCCTATCTTGGAAATTAAAATCTATTGGTTTATGACAGTTTTATTCAGGTTAAAATGATATAAAATAAAACGATTCTGTGAAAGGAAGTAATAAAATAAATAAAATTAATGCTAATTGGCTCAATAAACAAATAAAATGAAAATTATTCTGGTATTTGGTGTTGGAGGTTAATTGGTCGGGCCCCACTGCTCGGATTCTCACGGGCAACATTGGATACCCTCTATCGGTGACATCTAAAGTATAAAATTAAAACCATATGCGGTATAACCCCAGTAATTTACTTTACGAATGAATGTATTAATTGCAGTGAAAATAGAAAATATATGTAGTGATTTATGTGCAGGGTTCTTAGGAACGTATTTCAGGTGAGTACTTCGTTTATTCTGGTGCATTATATGCAAAGTATTAATGGGTTAAAATTGGTTAACGAACAGCTGATCCAAATAAAATTATTTGTTTAATTAAAGGATACTGTAAGATTCAGGAAGTTAAGAATGTTTAATGGTAAGAACTGAGTTCTTGTTGAATGAAAAAGATGAAATGGGATTGGAATCTGCACGAATGATTTGAATGTATGTGTGTCTGTGTAAATGAAATGAATCGAATGATGTGTAATAATTTTGTGTAAATGTACACAAAGAGTTTTGGTTATGAGTAAACGAAAAGTTAATCATAGTTGTAGAATAAATTAATCTTCTTTGTATAAAAATGTACAAGGGAATTACAAGGAGATGCGAAATAAACGAGTCAGATAAAGGTAACCTTTGGTAATGGCAACTGGTGGATTTATACGGATGTGGGGACGCTTAAGTAAATGGGTACTTTCGGGAAGAGATATATTTGTGGGAGTTGAATATAAGTTGAATGGTGATGTTCGAGACTATTTTTTTTTTACTTTTAACTCAATGCCCTGTTGCAGTCGCAACCCCCGGCAAAAGTGTTGTGTTTAGGACCTTTAAGGAAGACTTACTAGTGAGAGAAGCAATTAATTATTCGGGGCGTAATCGCCGTCAAACTAACGAGGGCTCTCAGAAACCTTCAGGTACTCTCTTCGGGGAAATGTAAACACCAAGAAGACTGTACTATTCGTTGTGTTTTTACTATTTGTTTGATTGTGTTCAGTAGAGGTAAGGGATATTTGATTTGATAAGTAATTATCATTCCAGGACGTAACTACCGTCAAAATAAAGACGTCTCTCTCTGGCAAACCTTATGTACCCTCCTCGGGGAAATGTAAACACCAAGAAGACCGTACTAAAGAGTGCTAGATTACAATTTGAGTTGGAGGAGGTGGGGTTAGTTTTGGCTGGTAACAGGGATATGAATGATCAGGAAATTTGAATTAAGGGGATAGGTAAAAGTAAAAGTTAATAAGTGAAGTTCGAAGGAAGGTGATCTGGTATTTATAGGGAAATTTTGCATGGAGTTGGAAGGAGTGTACAACTGATACCATTTATTAACAATGATAATACACTTGTGGAAGGAAATAGGAAATAAGTTTTGATAGAAATTATTTTCTAGGACAGGAAAATTTAAGGATTTTCAGGATCATTACATAGCTATGGATATATCTCTCCCTCCCTTACGAGCTGATAAAAAAAAGAAGCTCTCAATCTACAGTAAGTATCGTAAGTTACCTTTCCTTGTTTAACTGTGCTTCCGAGGGGAAGTTAAATCTTTTGTTTATTATAAGTTGGCTTTACATAACGTGGGGTATCGATATAGCTATAGTCAGATTTTGCATTACCTTTACG
This sequence comes from Vesta saturnalis, assembly GCA_036346205.1. Classification (NCBI taxonomy): domain Eukaryota; kingdom Metazoa; phylum Arthropoda; class Insecta; order Coleoptera; family Lampyridae; genus Vesta; species Vesta saturnalis. The sequence continues at coordinate 3,416,975 of JARFJB010000762.1, forward strand.
GTGAACATTTATATTGAATTTCGCTTCTGTGTATTTTCGTATGTTTACATTTACAGGATATATATTCATGTAGGTACATTTGAGTGTTTTGCAGGTTATTGTATCTTACATTTATATTTATTATGTGTTTGTACATAACAAGATCCTAGTACATCACAACACAATACAGACTATATAGTTATATAATAAAATAGGTTACAATTAAAATTTGTAATTTAGAAGTTCCTGTAAGAAATAGAAAGTATTTAATATAAGTAGTTGTTTTATCGTGATAGCGGAACACCTCGCATAGTTGTTATTCACCAGTGTCGGTAAGTAAAAACGAAGAAAAAACTTCTTACTCGCTTAACAGTATTACGCCTATCGTTTATTTTAATTAACTTGCTTGATAACATTGCAGAAGGTATGATATTCTAGTCTTTAAATATTAAATTATTAACACATAACAAGTAGGTTCCAGAAAGTTTGCAATAACAGAACTCGATGTTGTAAAAATTATAGAAAACTACAGAGGGTAGCAATTTTTTGTAACTATTGCCACAATTTGAAATAAGTGTATAAAGGTTTTTGGCGGGGCAAGATTGCACTAAACATCAACCCATACTGACCAAGTGCATTGTCTTGATGCAGGTCTGTGTAGATAGACCGTGATCCTTACTTCAAAACTAAATATTACTAAGGCTCTCGTTATGTAACAAACATTTAAAAATTCGGGAAATAAATACGGATTTGACTCCATATGCTTTAAATTTATGAAGGGATACGTCATGAAGACGATCTCAAGTGTTTGCATAAACCAAGAATGCAAACTCTTCACACACCTTAACCTGTAAAAGCGCTTACGTCATAAGTCCACTTAAATCCATGAGAAGCTTTACGCTTTCTCAAAAATCTGTAAAATGTGATTATTCTAAAACATTGGTAACGCAAATTCACGTAATATGAATCATTAGCCTGAACTTTAAAATCAAGAAAGATAAGCAAAAGTGGCAATTTACGTAAATATTATTTATCAAATAATGCACGTCCAAAAGAACCTGCGGTTTAATATTTCATCGAAACGTGGATAATCGTATATTTGCAACGTACAGAAGAGTACCCAAAGCTTAACCTAGCTTAAATATTTCCGCTCACAAATAAATAAAAATAATGAGACAAAAAAAAGTAAACGCTAAAACCTCAGCATTATCGAAAAGATCCCCGGCATCTCGCAAAATACAAACGTAGTACATTTCATAACAAGGCGTAATATTAAAATCGAAAAAGAAAAAAGTGAACTACATTAAAAGACGCTGTTAAGACGAATAAACCAAGGGCTCTAGAATTATTAGGATAATAAAAGAAACGCTACTCAACGTATAACTGCCTAGCTGATTAATATTTTTTTTCGCAATGTTCTTAAAGTATCCGCAATATAACTAATCTCAACAAAATTCTTTCAAAAATCGTGTAGAGCCAACATTTTAATTAATTATTCGCTAATTAATGATTTTACTAAAATTTCAGAATTTCAAATAAATAAATTTTATCTCCTCCGACATCTTTCCAAAAATATTAAGAATTTTCTACGTCGGAGTCCCACCACCAATCTCTCAACTAACGCACACTACCAGAAGTCGTCCCCGCCTTCCGCAGATTTCCATAACGCCACAAGTCGCACTACGGAGAGGATAGGCGACACAACCTGCTTACCGTTCGGGAGGTAATGAGTTCGATTCCCGTCACCGTCTACCTTGTATGAGATTTTTTCAGGGGGTTTTCCTCATACACATATAGCTTCATGGTCACTGCGTATATGCACACCATGTGTGGCTACTTAGGCGAATGCTGGGGTGGTATTTTCCCCCTAAGAACCCTAACTCCGTTCCTTCCGATCCTATCCTGACCACACCCATCCTTAATCACACCATGCATATATACATAATGTATGTATATATGCTGGGAATCCATGATTGTGACTGAAGGAGCTCGGAAAGCCCTCCTCCTTGGGGAGGGAATGAAATACGTGGCCTTTTCCTTTACTTACTCCGGAGAGTAGATTCCGTATTCAATTTCTTCTCGAATACTCCTGTACACCTTAGCCAGCTCTCGCTTAAATTCGCCTTCGCCTACATGTAGGTTTTTATTGACAACACCTACACAAACACCTGTGGAGAACGTTAAGACCACCTAAATTCCGCCGCCAGCCTAAATTCCGCCGCCCTACAGTATCAATTAGAAAGCACAACGGAGCTGACATCCCATCGATACTAATTGCGTAATTTCACACAAACTTCAACCCCCACGCTGCCACGGCAACTTACTAAAGTGCAGAGTGTCACCGAATTGAAAGCACCCCATAATGTGATAGTTATTTCTGATATAAAGTTTCAGTCCGTATAGTAATTACGTAAACAAGATCGATACGCTTGCAAAATAGGTTACGGCGTAACATGCGAACAAAGCTACTGCGCAAGCACAAAAAGGTTGCATATTATATAGTTCTAAAAAATGCATATTGTGTTACTCCGTGGCTCAGCGGTTAAGGTGTCAGACTTGTAGGTAAAAGGTACTACGTTCGACTCTGGGAAGAGTCAGGTGCTTGGGAAATAATCATATCACAGGAATTTGACTCAGGTCCGAAATTAGTCCTTCTGAGGACTAAGTCTAATGACGGAAGCAGAGTCTGCGAGTACAAGCAGATACCAAAACAACCCACACCATCAATCCAATCACGGGTATACTTATCGCTGGTAAAACATAAGATTACCAGAGAGCCAAACTGATCCCGCACTACAGCGAACCTCCGATCTGTACGGCGTACCAATTGTGAGCTCGAGAAATTCACCTTGTGATCCATTAATACACCATCTGCTAGACACCATCACACCATTATCGGGTAAAAACCGACTCTATGGTCAAGAATACGCAGAACTTCGTGGAAACCATCAGAAACTTCCAACCCAACTACAAACAAATACTGGTAAGCTTACACATTAGGGGCCTACTCACAAATGTGCCCACCGACAGGACATTATCGTAAGAGACACGTAGATACAATAATAGAACTTCTGACAATATGCGTTAGAAAAACATATTTCCAAGTAGGAGACAAATTCTACCAGCAAAAGTTTGGGAGCAGTATGTACGGTTGTCACATTTTCGTATGTTTTACGGGGTATGTCGCTTATTTCTTAGGTTACAACCCTGCGGTTTTCGCGACACCGTGCTACTTTTTAATGAAACCAAAGGTGCAGTAATCAAATTTTCCATAGCCATCTTAGTTTTTGTGCTACATGGTGATTTTGGAAGAATTGCATTTTCAGTTATCCCCTGTAACTCTGTTATTGTCAGACATATTAAAAAAGTAAAAACTGATATTTGTAGATTTTTTTACGTAGAATCCAGTGGCGATACACAGATTTTCTTTAGAGGTGACAGTTTTTGAGATATTGACATAACCTACTTTTTTTTAATGGGACACCCTATATATTTTTTTAAAATCTTTTTCCCCTTGCCAAGAGCTTTTCAAAAATATAGCACTGTCTATATTTATTTTTATAAATAACGTGACAAAATGATTTTTTTCTATAATTTACATTGATAAAAAACAAAATAATTAATTAATCACAAATATTGTTTAAATTGCAGACCATTATGTCTCCTACAAGTTTCACAAAGTTTATAAATTCTTTTAATAGCATTTTCCAAAATAAATTATTGCCTTCGTAATTCTGCAAAAGCATTTTCCGTTGCAATTTTTAATTGTTGCATGTTGGCATATTGCCTTGAATAAATTTTATTCTTTAAATACCCCCACAAAAAAAAATCCAAAACCGAGAGATCCGTTGATCGTGGTGGCCATCGAAGAGGTCCATTTGTTCTAATCCATCTCCTGGGGAAACGTTCATTTAGCCAGTTTTATATTATTCTAGCATTGTGGGCTGGAGCCCCATCCTGCTGGAAGAATATATCGCTCAGTTGAGCCAGTGGAATATCTTCTAAAATGTTCATACTTTTTTCTTGTAGAATTTGTAAGTACCCATTAGAGTTTATGTTTTCTTCATAAATCTTGTAAACTATTTTTCGGTTAAAAATAAAGCAGGAGACATTAAATCCGAACCTGCCTTGACGATCTCTAGCAAAAATCACGTGGGTGTTTTCTTGACTCCAAAGCCGCGAGTTGTGTCTATTAAGAATTCCCGGACTTGTGAAATGTGCCTCGTCTGACCAAATTTTTTTTTTCAAAATTATTGTCCAGAGTTTTCATATTTATAAACCAATTGCAGAACTCCAATCTACGTTCAGCATCACCAGGGTGCAGATGATGAACAAGTTTATACTTGTAGGGTTTGAATTTATGTTTTTTTAAAAATCATTTGTACTGTTGTTTTAGACACACCGGTCTCTTCATCTGTTTTCCTGCACGAGGTTTCAGGAGTGGCTTGAACAACTGCTAAAACGTTGATCTCTAATTCCTCGTTCTCTTTGTTGTAAACTGGGGGTCGAGGTTTGTCAAAACATCCATGTTGGCAAAGATTACATTTTAATTTTTGAAATATTCTTCTTTCGGGATATCTATATGACAAAACAGGTATATAAAATAAATACAGATTCTAAGGTAAAGATTAACTGACCTGTTCAGATAGAGTTCTAAGGCCTCGTCTGCGTTTTCATTAGATAATATTGGCGTAATATCACAAGTTGACATATTTGGTTGAGGAAGATATATTACAATATCGTTAAATATTTGTGCAAAGATCTGTTAAATTCATCTAGTTATTGAACTACTTACTTATTTTTTAGACTTTCTATGTGAATTGATCATTTTCCACGTTGTGCCTATAGGATTTGAATACTTATTAATGACTTCATTGTTTGCATTAATTTTTGCATTTCTAATAGATCTTGATAATCTCTCGCTTCATGTTAAGGGGATTGTTGAATTTATACTTATTATATAATTCGTTAATTAGGTGAAAAGTATTTCGTAGATTTCTCAATTGAACGTTAAACCTATTTATTGGGCGCACTACGCGACACTGCTAATCTTACAGGAAAAGCTATTTTAAATGCATTACAAAAATTATTGAAAAATAAATTAAATTTTCATTAGTGCCTATAGTATTTAAATCAAGAAAATCCCACGAACATTCACTTAGCATATTAAAGGGAACATTAGAATCATTCATTGTAAGAGGACGATGAACATTAGTAGGTATTTAATAACGCGTTTGACTTTCCATAATTAATTTGTTTTATTATCATCACTATTAAAGTGAACATTAAAATCACCAGAAATTAAAATACTACAATATTTGCCTAGGGCAATTAAGATTCCTTCTATAGTGTGCAGAAAAATATTAAGGGCTCCTGTTGGTGATCGATAAAGGGTAACGACTACTACACCATAATCAATGCAGTAAATCGCAAAAACTTCACAATGTGGTTTAACTGACATTGTGTTAATTTGAGACAAACACTTATAATCTAGGTGTGACTTTATAAATATTAAAACGCCTCCGTGCAGGATATTACTTCTACAATAAGAAGAAGCAAGAAGCAATACAGAACGATCCAAGAAGTACACCATTTTCTAATTCACTTTGAGATAGCCAATGCTCATTTATACATACAACATTAAACTTAGCATCATACAATAATGACTCGAGTAGATCAAATTTATTTTTTATGCTCTATGTATTAAGATGGCATAATTTTAATGTATGGTAGAAAAATTATGCCAATAAAAATCAACATCACATAACCACATAACCAATCGACATCTAACCATAACACCACATCTACTAAACCTATAACACGAACTCAACATGCAACCCAAAAATTCTGACAATCACTTCGAAACTCCAAAAGGGTAAAAATGCATACACAAGACTCACGACACGCAGCAGGACATGACATACGACAAAATAATTTGAAATCAAATTGCGATACATCTAGTGTCAATCAATTTAAATATTGCAATGTCTTGATAAAGGTAGACTGTAAGGTAGAATTTAAGAGCCATATTTCGAATTACACGAGTATCCGAAAGAAAAAAATGTATGTATATATATATATATATATATACATATATATATATATATATATATATATATATATATATATATATATATATATATATATATATATACAGGGTGTCCCAATAGTGCGTATTCGGTCGATAGCTCCTTAGCCATTAAACTTAGAAAATAAGTTTAAATACGAAAGTTGCCTATTTTTATAAGCTGCATAATCTAAAAATAGTTTGGTTTCTACAGGGTGTAATATGAAAGCGGTGCAATATTGAACTTTTGATTTTTAAATAGAACACCCTATATATTATTTTATTCTTCGATTCTCCTTATAATTTTACATTTTTGTTATAAGAATTACTTACAAGCTAAATCTTACCGTTTTTGAGGTATTTGCAAAGTTAACTAAAAACTGACATTTTTATGTAGTAATTCAAGTGTTATTTTTAAAGATAAATATTATATATATATATATATATATATATATATATATATATATATCATGCATGAGCTTACTTTAATCTATTGTCAAAATTTGATTTCAATATACACGGTGATCACAAAAATTAATTCAATAACATAAATTTGAAAATGCTATATCTTCATTTTTTTAAATGGCACACTCGATATTTTTTTAATGCCTTGTCTTCGTCTATTAATCGGATTTCATTTCTATTAAATACGTTCTATACCTATCTCGAATAGTTTCGGAGGTATTTAAGTTTGTTCAATTTTTTTCGTTGATAACACTGAAGAAGAGTAAAATTAGTCGGTCAAAGCAAGCTATGAATACATAAGAAACTAAAAAACATATTAACTGAAATACAAACACTTAAAATTATAATAAATGATCAATGTGACCACCATTTTGTTGCTGGCAAACATGAAGTCTTTGAATAAACGGGTGATGACAAAATTAATTCAACAACGTAAATTTGAAAATGCTATATCTTCCTTTTTTTAATTAGCACACCCTATATTTTGTAACGCCTTGTCTTTGTCTATTAGTCGGCTTTAATTTTTATTAAATATGTTCTATACCTATCTTTAATAGTTTCGGAGATATTTTAGTTTGTTAAATTTTTTTCGTTGATAACACTGATGAAGAGTTACATTAGTCGGTCAAAGCAAGCTATGGATACATAAGAAACTAAAAAATATTAACTGAAATACATAAATTGTAATTATAATAAATATTGTATGAAACCACCATTTTTAAGAGATATTTGAGATGTTTTTAAACGATTCATCGTAAAATTAAACAATTTAATCAAAAGAGCGTAAAACAAAAGATGAACGAAAACAAATGAAGAAATCAAACTTGTCAAACAGTGCTAATATTTGTGTAGTATTGTATACTTACTTCCTAAATTACAAAATGAATTTTTCGAAAGAAGAACTTGTTAATATGATTTACGTCCTTGGTGAAAGCGATAAAAATTGTCTTTTAGCTCATCGAATTTATAAGCAAAAATTTCCAAATACACGACACTCACAAGTTTCAGCATTTGCAAGATTGAAAGAGCGTTTCGAGCAAACAGGCAGTATTTAATACGAAGACAATTTAGAATGAGAAAGAACCGCAGTTAACGAAGGTAATGAACATTTGGTTCTTCAATCCGTGATTGAAAATCCTCACGTTTCTTGCCGACAATTGGAATTAGAAGTTAGAGTTTCAAAAACATCAGTTAATAGAATTACAAAAAAATATAAAATACCATGTCCAACTTGCACAAGAATTAGACGAGGATGACTTCGTTAATAGATTAAACTTTTGCAATTGGGCCATAAATAAAAATTTAGAAAAACCCAACTATTTTAGCATGATCTTATTTACTGATGAAGCTACTTTCCACAAAAATGGATACGTTAATAGACATAATTTCCATTATTACGATACTGAGAATCTCAGATTTATAATTCCTGTTGATCATGAACACCGCTGGTCACTTAATGTTTGTGCCGGAATTATTGGGGAAAGAATTATAGTACCATATTTTTTTTAAAACACGGTCAATGGAGATTCATTTTTAAACTTATTGCGCAACGAATTTGAAACTTTTATTGAAGATTTACCTTTACAAACCCTTAGAGAAATGTGGCTGCAATTAGATGGCGCTCCTCCGCATTTTAGCAGAAACGTTAGAAATTATTTAAATATCCAGTTTCAAAACAAATGGATTGGAAGAGGAGGGTCGATCTCCTGGCCTCTGGCCTGCAAGATTGCCTGGCTTGACAAGGCTGGACTTTTTTCTTTGGGGTTGGATTAAAGAAAAAGTATATCAAACTCCTCCAACGACTGTAGATGATATGAAGGCAAGAATTAGAGACGCCATTTAAAATATAAATGTTTCCACGTTACGAAAAGTAAATTTGACGTTTATTCAAACACTTCATGTTTGCCAGAAACAAAATGGTGGTCATATTGAACATTTATTATAATTTTAAGTGTTTATATTTCAATTAATATGTTTTTTAGTTTCTTAGGTATTCATAGCTTGCTTTGACCGACTAAGTGTTATCAACGAAAAAAATTGAACAAACTTAAATACCTCCGAAACTATTAGAGACAGGTATAGAACATATTTAACAGAAATGAAAGCCGACTAATAGACGAAGACAAGACATTTAAAAAAAATGTGTGCTATTTAAAAAAATGAAAATATAGCATTTTCAAATTTATGTTATTGAATTAATTTTTGTGATCACCGTGTATATTGAAATCCAATTTTGACAATAGGTTAAAGTAAGCTCATGTATGAATAAATTCTATACCAAAGATTTTTTTTTCTTTAAAAATAACTGGGATACGCCTACTTGAATTACTATATAAAAATGTCAGTTTTTAGTTAACTTTGCAAATATCTCAAAAACTGTAAGATTCAGCTTGTAAGTAATTCTTATAAAAAAGATGTAAAATTATAAGGAGAATCGAAACATAAAATAATATATAGGGTGTTCTATTTAAAAATCAAAAGTTCTATACTGTACCGCTTCTATATTACACCCTGTAGAAACCAAACTATTTTTAGATTATGCAGCTTATAATAATAGATAACTTTCGTATTTAAACTCATCTTCTAAGTTTAATGGCTAAGGAGCTATCGACCGAATACGCACTATTGGGACACCCTGTATGTGTATATATATATATATATATATATATATATATATATATATATATATATATATATATATATAATATGTGGTAAAACAATCCTCAGGACTAAGTATGATGATGGAAGCAGAGTCCGCTTCCGAAACGTCGTGCTACAAAAGGAAAAACTATGGAAATAGGCTGATCAACAAAAATTGAAATCAAACTTTCGGGAAGTCAGCGGCTTCAGTTTTGACTTTAACTAATGTATGCACAAATCGTACACCTTTGAATCAGGTGAATAAGTCCAAAAATAATTTAAATTAAGGCTTACATGAATTACCATACAGATAAATTTAAATTTTACAAATAGACTAATAAATTATAATTTTAATTTGTTGGTGAAATTGAAAATGAATGGACCTTAGGTGGTAATTAATACATTCAATTGGTACAAAATTTGCACACTACATAAATCATAAAAAGAAAATGTTTTCTTTCAGTCTGCATACAACAGCATTAATTTATACAGCCCCATACAGACTAATATTGAATAACCCGGTGAGTAATTGCACATAATCCCTAAACCACTTGCGGCTTAATAATTTTATTTGTAGGAATCGCACAGTACTAAGATCTCAAAAGTACTCACATAGGCATAACCTTTTTTACTTTATTATTGGCATAATCAGTTGCCAAACAAAATGAAGGTAAGTCAGTTATACCTTACACGTGTTACAAATTAAAGAATAATTTATATAAAATCGGCACTTTCCCCTTTTTCTAAATCTGTTAATGGAATAAATTTTATATCCGAAAAATCCGTAGGTAGGAAATCCCTATGTCAGTAGCGCAGTAGTAGTTAACACCAGTTACTCCAATGTATTTGAATGTTTTTCAAACGTGCCTTACATTAAAAGAAAAATTATTAATTCACTCGAATTTTCCATTTTTTCACTAATGCTTAGCAATGGCCTCGATACGTCTCAAATTTTTCATTAGTGAACGATGACTAATCCTTAACACGTGGATTTTATTTAATCCAGATAAAGTTTAAACTAAGCGACGTTGTCCTTAGTTCAATAAAATCAGAATGTTCATTAAACACTCGTCGATTTAAAATTAATGTTGAAAGAAAACGATACTAATAACACTTCTTAGGCCTAGAAAGTTATTCAAAACCCAAACGCTATCGAAAGAGGGTTTTAGAAAGAGTAATTAATTTAAATAAACCAAATGTACCTATTTGAAATCTCTATAATCGAATGTGTTGCCTAACAGCCAGTAAAGGTAATTTATGAAACGAAAATTTATTAATAGCAAAACAAATGCAAAAGCGTAAAGTAAAAGTTTTGTAAATCATAACTAAATCTTTACGACTCTTATGAAAAAAAAACGTGACATAATTTTATCAGACGTGCTTGTGTTGTGTTCATAAAAGTAATATTTACTAATATGTTACGTATATTATATTCAAGTTTATTCAAATGAAACTATCAGCTTTAAAAAGTATGGATCCATCACATCCTACTCACTCTCTCCATCTTAAACAACGGTATAAGGATACATCGTAATCTTGCCATCTCATTATTTAAAGCTTTTAGGTGATACAACATGTACAAGGTATACAATTTTATCGCTGTTCCAGCAAAAATTCTAAATGATCTGATAAAGTATACGCCCAAAGAGTCTTATGTTCAAAATAACTATAACACTAAATTTTGTCCGCTTTAAAAATGTAACCCTCTTTTACACTTTCGCTAGCGAGGAAACAGTATTGTAGATCTCTTATCAGCACACATTTTCACTTCATATACTGTGGATTAATTGTATCGTATTCATCGTTACAGAAACATGTGTACTGAAATAAGATTTAATTTATAACATTCTTCAAATACTTAATATGGTTCGAATGCTGCTCTTCTAATTAATCTCAGATTATTAATTATATGAGACAAAATGGTTTATTTTTTAACGTGTATGGAATTTTTTATACAGAACAATTGGTAGAATGTAAGCACACAGAGTCGTACGCAAATAAACGTTAAAATATTTTTTTACTAAGCTTTTGTTTTTCGTTGGTGGGAGTTAGTAATATTTATTTTTATTACTTTAATCTCCAGATCAAAAAGTATGATTGATAAAAAAATCCTGGCTTAAGCCACTGTTGTGCAATCAGTCCTTAAGCTTCGTATAATAGTTACGCCACTGATTCTTGTCTCCAATTTTGTGCGCGCTTTCTGCCACTCAATTTTTTGTTTAACAGATTTAAAATTTAAAATTTCATTTTTGATTTCTTCGCTAGCGTATGTGACAGGTGTTTAAACGTAGAGTATCCGGAAAGCATTAATTTTATTTAATCAGTTCTATTTTGGATATAATATAATCATCTATCGTCAATTAGAATTAGGGGTTCTGTTGCAAGATTAGCTGAGCTCGTTTATAAAAATTTTCTTTCGATAGGTAGGGTGAACCACTCTGTGATTGTCCTATTCTGATAACTAGATTCGCAAGCTCACTATATTTCACCAACTACCACAATTTGAATAACGCCTTACGTTTTTGGTAATAGATCCCAATTTATAAATAACATGCTACTTTGACTTGTCTATTAGTAAATTCCAGAATTAATCATTTAGCTTTGGATATATCAAAAGATGTTATTGGCCGCACTTAGTCAACGATTGACACCCAGATGTTCTAGTTATTGGTCACTGAATGCAAGCGATCGAAAAAAAAATTACCTAAGTGTTTTTTATGTAGAACACACTTTATTTAACTGAAATACAAAACTGAATATAACAATATATATATATATATATATATATATATATATATATATATATATATATATATATATATATATATATGTATATATGAAACAAAAATTCAAAAGTAGTTGATAAACGTAACTCATTTTTTTCATTTGTATATGTGTTTTTGGTTCTTTAAACAAATTTGACACGTGAACATACTAGAGTTCGATTTATGCAAGTGACTTATGTGTGAAACTGGCGGGAGAAATAGTAAACCATTTGGCACCAGATATTCAGCGGTGTTACCGGATTGTGCTGGTATTCACAGATACAATATTAATGTTGACTAATTCTTAATAATTTGTGTTTTAATGCAACGGCCAATAACTGGATGCTAAATAGGAAAATTCCAATCACTGGGTGGTTTACCATGTATTGCCAAGTTAGAAAATGACCAAGTTTATTTCTTGATTAATTACAAATGTTATCTGTTAACTTCACAATGAAAGAGACGTTATTGTCATTACCTCTTTTAATGCTGTTAATATAAATCAAGTAATTTCCCGCTGATTTGTGAGAGAATGGTAGCAAGTAGTTTGTACTTACGGAAGCGCTAATTGTAGTGGTGTCACGTGATAACCCTATTGAACTATAACAGTTTCCTGATATTACGTCAGCGACAACGTATGGTTGGGATTTGTGATCCAATAGCTTAAACCTAATTTAACTGGTTACGGCTATAGGATTTTGTGTATCAGGTAGGGTTCAACGCAGGTGTCGTGGTATACGGCGGAATTATATTTAATTTTTCCATTTGGGCGTATAATAGTATGAAATGAACTTCATAGAATTCAATATAAAATATGAATATTAAAGGTTTCGTAGATCTGAAATACGCTTAAAGTGCTTAGAACAGAAACAAAAACTAAATCAATAATCTATGTTAATTTATGGTATCAAGCGCTACAAAATTTTAAAAACCGTTGTGAGAATATTTTGGCGCACTGGGTATATGTAGTGTATATGTATATTAAAGTAAGACTGACGCCACTGGAATTTTTAGTTAACCGTTGAGCGTTATGTAAAAACATACTTAAATGTTATATAAAGCTTTATGTGTTGGAAGAACTAAATTCGTATGAACAATAATATTTTTTGGTGAAACCCCTGTTAAGAAAATAATGGGTTCCACTGTCTTGCTACTGTATTTTCAGGAATATTAAATGTAGAGGAAAAGCATGTATATATTACACAAAAAGTTAGTGTTTCACAATGAAATAATGACAGATGAGTTTTTTTTATTTCTGAATTCTACTTAATTTTTAAGGGTAATTTTATTAAGGATTCCCTATATCTAAGTCTAATAGGTTTTAAGTTGTAAGACCTCACATTAAAAAATACGGAAGCTAAGTAAAATTCCATTAACTTTTAAAGTAGCCCTGATAAAAACGAAATAAACCCAAATGTCAAATTAATTTGTAACAAAATGAATTCAATTATTGTTTATGGAGAGTGTAACAAAATTTTGGAACGTACGTACCGAACTTTCGCAGAACGACATCCCGACAGTCCAAGATCTAGCCCTAAAGTTTTTCGCACTTTATTTAAAACTTGTTTGGAATTTGGATCTTTTCGTCCAAAAATAACGCGAATCAAACGTATGGTGGAGAATGAGAACTTAGAAATAAACGTGTTAGCTTTTTTTAGTGCATACCCGAATGCCAGTTTGCGTGAACTATCTCGATGTCTTAATGTGCCATGTAGACAATTCATAGAATTCTAATAAAACAGAACCCTTTTAAGTATTGGCAAGTCCAAAGCTTGAAACCTACGGATTGGCCTTTACGCACACAGCTTTGCGAGGCGATGCTTGTATGTTCAAGGTGATGAAGGATTTATTGAAAAAATAATATGGAATGACGAGGCTACGTTTTCTAAAAATGGGTTATACAACCGACACAATATTCATTTTTGGTCAAATGAGAATCAACACGTGTAAGGGAAAGATACTTTCAAGACTCTTGGCAATTCAATGTTTATTGTGCAATTAAGAATAATACCAGCATGATGGAGCGCGGCCACACAAAGCCTATATTGTTAAAAACATGCTGCATGAAACGTTCGAGGACCGGTGGATTGCCAATAATGATCCTTTCGATAGGTCGCCTCGTCCACCAGATCTAACTCCTTTAGATTTTTTTATTTGGGGTGATGTGAAGGGACTTGTTTATGCCTATCCTCCTACAAGCGCCCAATAGCTTGAGAGAGGGCCAAATACAACGTAGCACCAATAAAAATTTGTTAAAAAAACAAATGTCTGCAAACGAATGGTAGTGTTTTTGAGCACCCGTTGTAATAGTATACATATTTTATGTTTTATAATAAACATTTAACGATTTACATTGTTTTTGTTTTAAATTATTTAACATTTGGATTTATTCCGTTTTAATCATTTTTCCAAAGGCTACTTTAAAAGTTAGTAGAATTTTACTTACTTTCCATGTTTTTTAGTGTTAGGACTTATAACTTAAAACCTACTATACATAGATATAGGGAATCCTTAATAAAATTACCCTTAAAAAATATGTAGCATTCAAAAATAAAAAAATATATAGAGTATTTGATTAAAAAGAATGAGATATACTGATTTTAAATAGGTTAGGATGGTAAGGCTGTTATGAACAGCCAGTATAATAATTAAAAATTTAGATTGCTTGCATGCAGTGACGATCATTTGCTTGTAACGTGGCCAAAATTTCAAAATAAAATTATATAACATAACAAAATTTTAAGCAGTTTTATGAGAAGTTACAACCATCATTTAATATTACTTTTTTGTACATAACTCGAACTCGAACTCTAATGGTTAAGGACAAACCAAACCTTAAGCGTTGGCCCAGCGTTAACCTCGTGAAGACGTCTTATTAGTGGCGAATTTGCATACATACTTAGGATTAATTGGAAGAAGTTCAGTCCCCTTTGAATAGGCGTTATATCTTATAAAGAATTTGGGGAATTATATTGAATGACCTTCAAAGGTTAATTAGGATTTACGGACAATTGATTATTTTTTCATTTAAATTGTGATAGTCCTCCCCTAACAATATTAAAGCAAGATTTTATTGATCTCATTTATTGACAGATCGATTATCAAAATTTAATTGTTTTTAATTAATTAAAGTCATTGAATATGCAGTATTAGTCTTTATTTGCGGATAAAAAACGTTCAGATTTGAATCAAAATGAGTGCAAACAGTACCTGAAATATTATATAATTCATGAAGGACGTAGTGATCGTTACGTTTGTTTCCTTTTTCAAGCTTAATAAGAAGATTGATATTGTAGTTAAAAACTAATAGACTTAATTACCATTTTTCCATATTAGGTGATATTTATTTGTCGAGTTTCAATATTTGTTTTATGAGTATACAAGGTGTGATCAACAATTTTACGATAAGGTATATTTAAGAATTTTATTAAGTTTTGAGTAATTTTGTTTTTAATATTAATTGAGATTAAAGATTACTGAGACAAGATTTAACGTACAAGGGTGTATATACGTGTTGGATATTTGAGGTTGAATTTTGTATGATTTTATCCCGTAGGCTGCAATTATATCTTCCAAAGTTAGGTAGGATTAACTTAAAACTCGCTTAGGACTATTTCAGAGAAATTATAGGTTGTGGTAGCACCGAAAGACTATTTTCGCGGATTTAATATTATTTGCTATTTTACGGAAAGTGTAAGGTGTATGAATTTACATTTCAGCCATTTTACGTCTTATATCAAACCCGAATTTGGATGGGCAATCCGCTTAACTTGGTATTCTTTCACGACGCCTAGTACAGCTTGATTGTGTAACATCATAACAAAACAGAATCAAGCAGTTTATTCATTTTGTCGTTGCTTCTGGCATTTGATAACTCACTTTTAAAAGATCACCGGTAATATAACCTAGTAGTCCATAAGAATTGGGGTGTTCTCTACATTATCTATAAACAAATAATACCAACATATAAAATATGGTAGTTGGTAGACAGCACAACGAAAAATTTGAACAAAACACGATGAAATAAGTATCCCTAATTGTATGATAAAGTAATCAATTTTGTGGAGGAATTCTACACTAATTGAACAAAATAATTACGTATAGTATAGTATAGATTTAATTTCAAAACAAAAAAAGTTATTGTAAATCATTACCTTACAGTGTCATAATGGTATGTTACGAATTCTGCTTTCCGAGAAATGGTGCACTGCGCAATTCGTACAATTTTAGTTGACTAAAATCCCTTTGATGTGTCCCAAACGAACAGAAAGAAGTGTCCTTTATTTAAAAATGTCACCAATGGATAGGATGTCATCCCATTTAACAATAAACGAAGCAGGGAAAGATTTCACAATAAACGCCAATTCGAACATTTCGCTTCTTTTGATGCGATCAAAGTTTACGAATCGCATAAAGTCTATTATTATTATAAACCACACTAACAGTTATCGATCAACACTGCAATAAATGCGTAACTTAATTTTAAGAGAAAACGCATTGATTTTGATTACATGACTATAACGTAAAATAGTTTTGGATTTTAATTTATATACGTCTTAAATGTACACTAGAACGGTCAACAGTTTGCTTGAAGTTTTTTGTTCCCTTCGCACAATTATTCACTAAAAATTGGCGCTTTCCCATACAGATGTATTTCGATAACCGCACAAGGCGAAATTACTTCTACAACTGGAGATAAGCACTGAACAAACACGAATTCTCCTTGCGGATATTCAGTAGCATTAAACAACTATAAATTTCCCAAACGTACTGAAAGTTTATATAGGAAATTCACTTAACTTGAAAATAATTATTACGCTAATCTTTACATGTTCTCCGAAATAGACAATGGAAGATTTATATCCGCGCCGCCGAAACGTCTATACCGTTCCGAGT
The DNA here is from genome assembly GCA_036346205.1 of Vesta saturnalis. Taxonomy (NCBI): domain Eukaryota; kingdom Metazoa; phylum Arthropoda; class Insecta; order Coleoptera; family Lampyridae; genus Vesta; species Vesta saturnalis. The sequence continues at coordinate 3,433,787 of JARFJB010000762.1, forward strand.
TCTAAGACTCTACCCTCTACAGGAGCGAACCTATCAATGGAATATCAAATAAAATCCTACCCATTAGATAAACTTAAAAAAATTTAACTTCTACTCACGACCCAATAGTTAATCACTTAGTAAGCGGAAGAAACGGCGAAAATGCAATTTAACACGATAACAAAACCTACTGGCAGCGTGTGACCCAAACTAAATCACTCTCGCACAACGTGATATTTACCAACGACGAAAATCCCTAGTCACAATCCTGATCGACTCTTCATAAGCTCAACTCTATAATACAGCAAGTGAAAAACAAACGTTACTATCTAGACCTTCTTTCCGTAAAAATGAACCCCAGCAGCTGCACTAATTGCGAAATCATCGGAGCAAATTAATAAGTTTAATCAATTGGAACTAAATAACGAAATGTGAACGGATGACAAAAGTAAACTGTAAATTATTTTTTTAATACAGTTAATTCCACATTTAACCTCTTGAGAGAAAAGGATAAACAAGTTATTCCTAACCTAATGAAATTTTTTTGTATTTTAATGCTCCCTGTATAAAAGTTAGATACTCGTTCGAACAGTCGTTTTTATCAATATATCATGCGCTCGTTTAAAACTGTATATTGAGTTTACCCTTCAGAATTTATTGCTGTGGTTCTTGATAGCGGGTAAGTGATTAACTTGCCGATCTGTGTAACGGAAAATAAAAATAAGTATATATCGTTTATGTATTTGTATACTGCAGCCGTTACTAACGTTAATAATGTTTATGATAAAAATTTCATTCTTGTAATATTGTCACTATTTAAATTAATTGAATATTATTAGACGGTTGGGTGGCAAATTATTCGACAAGCACATTTAATTAAAGGATGGATCAGCTCAAATTCTACAGTATGCAAAACATTACGTTTTTTTAAATTAATTTCCTGATTATTTATTTAAGAATTAAAACCAGTAAGCGTGTTTTCGAGTTTCACCATATTTACTAAAGCTAATGTAGATCTTAAGAATTAATGTTTGCAATTAACATTCTATCTATTGTGAGCTATTATTTATAAACAAAGCTTCACAAAAATAACCAAAAAAGTAAAAAAGAAAACTAACTGGAAGACAAATACCATAAGCCTCACGAGAATTAGTTTTAGATGGTGTCAGGCAATATTGAGACTTCGCTTTGTCCAGTCTCAAAACATTGTTTTCGAGCAGTAAAAACCCCTTACCGTTGTTTATACTTAATATGCCATTTTGATAATGCGAATTTTACTAATTAATAGTAATAATAATAATAATGTCTTTATTTGGACACAAAGAATATACATAAGCTAATTGACCAGCTGCTATGCGGATTACGATGTCCAAAGGGCGAAGTTCACTTTCGGGATGCTAAATCCGTCAGTGCTCTTCCACTTAGCCCGACAAATTATAATTTCCAATAGACGGATGAGCTGAGTATGAGTAATACATGCAATGAAAAAGTTTTAAATAAGGAAATGAAATAACAATAGAGATAAAGTGGGACGTGTATATATGTAGTAACTTAACGGTGTCTAAGTGCACAGCAGGTTTTTACGAAGTGTTTTTTTAAATTAGTTGGTGAAAGATGTTTGATACTCGGCGGAAGTGAATTATATAAATTACATACATTGTATGAAAATGATTTTTTAAACAGCTCTAAATTATGTTTAGGAACAGTAATTAAATCCTTCCGCCGTATGTTGACATGATGTACATCAGTACGAAAGCAAATCTTATTATACAGATATGGAGGTGATTTATTCATTATAATTTTGTGATATAATTTAGCTGAGTGAAGAAGTCGACCTTGTTCCATATTAAGGCAAGGAATAGCTGTTAATTTATGTGAGATACGATCGTATCGTTTAAGACCATAAATTAAACGCACGCATGACTTTTGGATAACCTGTACTCTCCTAACAAGTTGTTTAGATAGACAACTGCCATACACAGCACTACAAAAAGAAAAATGAGACAACACAAGAGATTTGCACAATAAAATTTTTGAAGATTGGGATAGTAAATACCTAATTCCGTATATGTACCTAAGGTTGGCAAATGCTCTTTGTGTGCAATTTTTGATATGTGTTGCAAAACTAAGGTTCGAATCCAGAGTTACCCCAGATTTTTTGCTTCTTTTACAAATTCTAATTTTTCGCTTCCAATTTTAATATTTATTAATGAATATATTTCCGTTTGTTCTACTGAGTTATTCGCTGCTCCAAATAGCATTAGCTTACTCTTTTTCGGATTTATATGCAGAGAGTGTTGAGTAGCGTAGTTAATAAAGTTATTTAAATCTTCATTAATTTCCTTGTTGGCTATCAGGGTATGTTCCTTGGAGAACGTATAAAATAGCTGTGTATCGTCCGCATAAAGGTGATAATTGCAAAATTTTAATTTTTTTACAATGTTGGAAGTGTAGATCGAAAACAGAAGGGGACCTAGAATGGAACCTTGAGGGACTCCACGCCGTAATTCAGTGACTTTTGAGTAGCGGTTTTCGCTTACCACCATCTTCCTTCTACCATACAGGTAACTGAATAATAATGATATAGAATTTGGATCAAAACCAATAAAGTGCAGCATTGAGAATAAGGTATTATGACAGGTAGTGTCAAACGCTTTCGAAAAGTCTAAGAGTATCAATATAGTATACCGGTTATTATCAATAGAAGATAAAATATCATCCGTTACCTTTAGTAATGCAGTTTCACAGCTGTACCTAGCTCTAAAGCCCGATTGGAATTCAGGAAATATATGAAATCTGTCCAAATACTCTGTTATTTGTAGGTAGAGAACTTTTTCAAGAACTTTGGATATGACAGGTAGGAAACTTTGGGCAATGGATGAATAATGGATGTTTGAGAGAGTTTTTTCGTATCTTGCAAAATAAAGTCCGTTTACTCTTACGAAAAACAGCATTTTTGTACTTTTTAGCTACCTACAGCAAAATATTCTCATTTCGAATAGTATTTTCTAAACAAAACTTTTATTAGAAGAGATCTTTTTGGTATCACTTTTTATTTCATTTTGTCCTCTTGTAAATTCAACCCGCGGACATACTGTATACAAATATATCCTTCAGTGATGGACCTCATTTGCAAATTATTATTTTGGCATGAATTTTTGAATGAATTACACTTTTACTAATTAATCAATTGCGAGTTTCAAATTTACGTATTTTCGTAACATTATGATTAATTAAATTGCTTATTTAATTAAAGTCTGATTAAGCTCAAAGCTATATGCAAAACAATTCCATTTTAATTGTAGTTTTGAAGTTGAACTTTGTACTGCGTATTATGCTGTGGATGAATCGGGTATCCTAGTCCGAGATGGTATCAAAGAATGTGATTCAGCAATACAATAGCCACTGTAATACCGATAGCACAAAGGAAGAATTGAAATGGTTCTTTATGCTCACGGAAGTGTATGTCAGAAGTTAAGTACGGGTCATTTATAAGCCTAATCGCTTTTTTTTTGTAATACGATCAACAATATCGGAAGCGTATTGGGGAACACCAACCCAGAGGTGAGAATTATATTCTGAATGAGGTCGAATTTGGCCTTTCGAAGGATGAATACATCTTACGAGTACCTCTATGTGACGGAAGATGGTCAACCCATGATACATTTTAAGATAGTCACCCCTAACATACCAATAGAGTCTGAAAACTCAAGATCTGAGGCATTCATGCTCACAACAAGAAACGATCAATCTATTTTGGCGAACATAAGGCAATATTGGGTTTTTTAGCATTAATTTTGACCAGATTATTACTTCCGCATTTGTCTCAGTTGATCTAAATTGCCATTTCAGCTTTAATATCTTGATTTGAGATAGATAAATGATATCATTTATGTATAACAGAGAAAGTATATGAGGGTTACCTATCCCCGTGGCACGCTCGCCAACTTTTTTGCGCAAGAAACTATCAACTATGACAAATTCGTCTTTATCAAGAAAACTCGAAATCCAATTTAGTAATGTATCAACTCAGTGATAACCCAAAAGAGATGAGATTGATAATCAAACATTTGATCTAATGCATTGCACTATTTAATGCGACTACGCCTGTTTCGCCGTATCGTTCTAGTGCAAATTTGGGTCCCATATGAAAGATCACCTATTGAATCACTGTGCTCAAAGCCATATTGGTGGTCACAAGTTAGATTCAAGGAGAAAGGGTATTTGCGGATGTATGGTTTTTTCCATATTTTAGACAAAATGGAAGTGTCGGTAGCTAGAGGGCTCGCCTTTTTTGGGAATGGACTTAACATTTGCTAACCAATAGATTTTATGGGGGGTGAAGTTTTCGATGATGGTTTTAGCTAAAGACCCAACGGACATGTAGTTGGTTCATTGCATTTTCATTGATCGAACAACTTTTTAGCTGCAGTGATAACACTCTTGCGTATAATTTTAACACCAACGTGAATGATTCTCGACCATTTTATTGGGTATCCATTTGGTATAAGATTTAATTTTGAAAGATATTGCATTACTGTAGATCCTATTGATCCGGGGTTAGGAACGAGAATGGTCTATACAAATTTGTTTTTTGTGAATGTATAACTGCATGCCCATAAGGATGACTTCAGATACTAAAAGAGGAATATCCGAACACGAATATGACTTAAACCAATATTCACACAATCGGAAGGTTGCACAGAAACCCCGCAGATCTCTCCACTTAGCTGGCACCACCAGATTCTGTCAACAAAGGAATTTCGGACAGTAAGCAATGGTCATATAAACCCAGTAGAACTGATGTTTTATAAACAAGTGGGTTCGATGTAAGAAAAAGTCTTCAAAAACGTGGAGTATGGTTACTAGAAATTCTGGTGGATTTGGATATCGTTTGTGTGAGATTACATGACCAGCAGGATTAAAGGTACTTAAAAATTGAAAACAGTTATGAATATTGAAATCTCTCAGATTTGAAGTAATGCAATATAGAAACTGAGATAGAAGACAGGTAACATTCAAACTAAGGTAATCTGATAAACTTTGAAAGTTACGGTTATTGGGAGAGCTACAGATGGAATAGTAAAATTTCACAAATTTAGAACCAGAATGTTTGAACCAAATCATGCCGAATATTTTATTTTCCACAAAACAAAACCTCTTGCAAGCGATCTTGTTCTTCAGATAAACACACATTTCTCCGTTGTATCGAATGTTCATGGTGTCGGTATACAGCAATAAGATTATATCTGATACCGCGGTTGTTATAATACAATACATGATTATTTATCTACCAATTGAAGCCAGTGAGCGTTTTTTCGAATGTTCTATCATTTTTTCTAAAGCTCACGTAGAACTTAAAAACTATTTCAACTATTCAGCAACTTGCAATACCCACGACCTTCTGCGTTTACTTTAGACTGGCAACCTGATTTTATAAACAGTTGTAGCGCTTAGTGTGGGTCAGACCTGTAACATGGAGACTTGTTTTGTTTTTTCTTCTTATTGCGGTTTATAATTTATCAATCCTTGACGTATATTTGAATAGTTCGTGAAAATTTTTGTTTTAAAGCATTTTGGTTGCAAAAATTTGACGTTGTGGATATAAAATCCTCATCGAACCATTATCACTTAACAAAGCCAGATACCAAGTAGCCATTGGAGTTTGGGTATTACGGCTCTACGTAATCTAATTGTAGGTTATCATGAAAACGTGGCCAGCGAATGAGAATTTGTCGTTTAGGGGTATTACGTTTGATATTGGATAAATGTTTGAATTTTCTTCCAGACTTGTCAATGTAAAAAGCGTCGTAATTGCCACAGTTAGGTATATAAACTTTAGTGTGAACTAATATTTGAGGAGCTACGCTTATCAATTATCATATTGCAATAAACATATGCAGATACCGTGTGATATATGTGGCCTCAGGGTTTCCAGGTGATAACTACTTTAAGTTGACGTGAATAGTTACAGATTCGAACTGGTATACATATTTACTGTTAATACATGATGTGAGTATTCTTACATATTCTAACCCTACACTTCACTCGCACTCTAACACTACGAGTATTATAATAACTATTGATTGTTGAACTGATGAACTTATTAACTTAACTTAACAAACTGTCTACCGTATAGATATGGCCCAAAATGTTTAACAGCCCATACAATTGCTAAGAGTTCCTTTTCAATGATTGGGTAATTACGTTCGGCAAGATTCAAAATTCTGCTGGCATAAGCAACAGGATTATCATTCCCATTTGACAATACGGCTCCCAGAGCATGGCCTGAAGCATCAGTACGAAGAATAAAACGGTTATCGCTCCCGAAATTTGGATATTGTAAAATGGGTGGGTGCTCCAATAAGTTTTTTAAAGCGTCGAATGAGTTTTGACATTCTGAAGTTTTTTCGCGTTAGACGATTTAAAGGCTCTACTAAATCAGCAAAGTTGTTTACGAATTTACGATAATAGTTAGCAAACGCGACAAAACGTGTAGTAGCATTGGCGTCTGTTGGCACTGGATAGTTTTTTATAGCGGCTAGTTTGTCTGGGTCGGGCAAAACACCCGCCGATGAAATGACATGGCCTAAATACAAAAGTTCCTTCTGAAGAAAGGTACACTTGCTTAGGTTTAATTTAAAATTTACATTACGTAGTCGTTCCAATACTTTTACTAAATTTTGATTATTACATATTTCGTCCAAAAACAATAATATCATCCAAATAAATAGAACATGACTCATAATTTAATCCTGACATAGCAATTGTCATTACTCTTGAAAATGCACTAGGACTAATTTTTAATCCCATTGGTAACCTCGTCATTTGATATTCACCAGTAGCTGTAGTAAATGCTGTGCACGGTCTACTGTTGGGGTGCAAAGGTACTTGATGATAACCTTGCGCTAAATCCAAATGTGAAAAATAAACTGCACCGGATAATGAATCTAAAATTTCGGTAATACAGGGTAAAGGAAATTTATCGTTTTCAATACGTCTATTAAATAATCGATAGTCTATAACCATTCGCCATTTTTTCTCACCTAACCTATCTGATTTTTTAGGAATGATTAGTAACGGAGATGACCAATCCGATCTGGTTTCTTCAATTATTCCGTCTTTAAGTAATTTGTCTATCTGTCTGCTGATTTCGTCTTTTTGTGTATGAGGTAAGCGGTAGGGCTTAACTATACTGGAACTGTGTCTTGTTTCAAATGAATCTTTTGTGTTGACATACTTGTTATCTCGAGTATGTCGTCATCTAATTGGAATATGTCCGCGTATTTAGTACAAATTTGTTGTATAGAGTCGTGCTCTTCTTGATTTAATGGCTCGAAGTCTATTAATTTTAAAACTCTGTGTACTCGATTAACCGCTGTCGTTTTATGTTGGTAAGTACATACATGAAATTTATCTAATGTCTCGATTTTTGGTTTATAGTTTTTTATTCTTATTTCCTTGTCATTCGTATTGAGTATCCTAACGGGGATAAAACTATCTATTGGTTTAGCTATAGTAGAAGCTACATACACACCTTCACACACTTCATCATTCATAACAACGCAATCATCTACGCATTTAATCGAAAAATACCTAATAACTTCGCAACGAGGCGTTATTAAAATGCAGCAATCGTGCATGGATTGCATACTTAAAGAAATATAATTAGACTGCACATAAAATGAAAACAAAAATTTTTCGTAATCTAAGTGAGCTGAACATTTTGTGAAGAAATCACTTCCCAGAATTCCATGAATATTGTCTGCAAACTGATATAATATATAAAATTCGTGTTGTAAGCAAAAGTTTTGAATGTTTAAATTTAAATTTACGGCACCATGAGCTTTGATGAAACCTGCAATACCATTAATTGTTATATTTTGATTTGAATTTATGTATTCGTCCTTCTGAACGTAATTTTTAAATAAAACGCTAATTGTTGCGCCTGTGGCGATAAGAAAATTTAAGCCATTTTCTCGATATTTAAGAATTGTCCGTTTTTCATTGTTACCTGCGGCTTCAGTAATGGTCAAATCCAACATTAGTTGGCAAACAACCTTACCAAAGCCCTCTATAGATTTCTCGTTTTGTTTAACATTATGTAATTCTACTGAAAGTGCTGTTACAAACTTCGGTGTGAACAATTTACTTTGCATATCTTTAATCAAATCATCTGTTGACTCATAGTTAGCGAGTAGCTTAGCTTGTGCGTTTTCTGATAGGCGTGTTGCCATGTCATATTTGATTACTAATTGCTTATCGGTTTCTTTTAATAGGTCAACATATAATTTGATCGCGTTTATTAATTTCTTAGTGGTACCATCAGTATCGTCCATTTCAGGCCGTAATACTGCTGCTGTTCTTAAACTAAAACTTTCTGTACCCATTTTAACAATTTTTGATTCACTAACTAACATATCTTCTAAAATATTTCGCGATTCTCTCAATAACGCTACTATATTTGCTGAAATTTCTGTAATTTTTATTACTTGAGGATCTCTATCCGCTGTATGATTAATTTCAATTATTAACCCATTATAGTCTTTTTTTATACGTTCTAATTCAGCAAGTTTCCTGCTTATAACACTGTTACTTTCCCTACAATGTTGGTTGTCCTTTATTAGATTAGTTTTAAATAACTTAATTTCTACGTGCAATTGTTTAAATTTTTGGAGCATTGCATATTTACAAACACACTTATATTTCCTTATCGCGCTGGCCATGGATTGTTGACTGCTTACACTGTATTGAGGGCATCTCTGCTGCGGATTCGCTTGTCCACTTGCTTGAGCATCTGTTGTTTACATTTGTTGTACAGGATGTATCCTACAGCTAGAATGCAGATTAGCGTTATTACTATGGAATAAACGAATAAGGGTGATGACGTTTGTTGTATCACTGAGTTTGGTTGACCTCCGCTATTACCCGCTTGGTTGATGAATTCTTCTTTGCTCGATTCACTGCCCATTTTAACTAATATATATATATATATATATATATATATATATATATATATATATATATATATATATATATATATATATATATGTATTTTCTTTTCTTCCATCTTTCCTACTAGCTGGGACTGGCCGGGTCGCCATGTGATATATGTGGCCTCAGGATTTCCAGGTGATAACTACTTTAAGTTGACGTGAATAGTTACAGATTCGAATTGGTATACATATTTATTGTGAATACATGATGTGAGTATTCTTACATATTCTAACTCTACACTTCACTCGTACTCTAACACTACGAGTATTATAATAACTATTGATTGGTGAACTGATGAACTTATTAACTTATCACTAACTTTATTACTGTATGGAGCTATATTTATAACCTATTATCTGTCATGTTACAATTTAAAAAGAGCTGACTTTTCTTGCAATAATAACTTATTCTATTCAGCATGATTGTAATTTGTAATATTGACCTAGTAGTGACATAATTATGCTTTAGAAATAATACATAATATATATTGAAAAAATAGATAAATGTTTCCTAATACTTGATATACACTACAACCGGATATAGTTTGGTAAAAGACTACCTATGAATATTTTTGTTCAGTGATTGCACAATTCTAACTAAAGCTTTAGAGTATATCTATAGCAAAGTAGATTATCTTAAAGAAAAAAAATAGAAGTGTTTAAATAAGAGGATGTGATGAAAACGGAACTTCTGCAAATTTGATTTTATCATTAAATTATTCCTATGGCCGCTTTAAGTGAAAAAGTTGTCATAGTAACTAAAAATGATAAATCGAACAAGTTTTTTCTGTGATTAAGTAGATAAAGTTTTACTTGCTATTTGTATATATTATCTTTCCACTTGTTAAGTATAACATTAATTTTAATTGCATTTACATCATATTCGAAAGTTCCTTTATACTGCAAGAAGCAAATTAGGTTTAAGCAGTGTTTACACAATTTATGATTCACAAAAGAAGCAAGTTTTCAAGTTTCTCCAAAGTTTGTTATAGGAAATTTAAGACCGGATTTGCTTTAAGGGTCATTTGCATTGATATCGGTTAAACTTTCTTTAATGTACAAATTAAGCTAAAGATATTATTATGGTAACAAGTAGATTAGGTAGTTTAACAAACCTTTGCCTATAATGGAATAGAAACAGACTACGAGATGTATTTTAAACAAAATTTAAAATGCTTAACCATTACGATTGGTACTATATTTCCATTTTACTGAAATTTTTCGTACTAAAACAATAGTATGAAATAATAACTTTTTAGTTGAGTTGATCGGTATATTTACATAGTTTTTGGTTTTTGAGCGCGACCTTTGGGAAGCGGCCCTGCTTCCATCATCTGGCTAAATCCTGAGAAGGACTATTTTCGCACTTGAGTCGAATTCATATGTTTATGATTTTTTCCCAAGCACTTGACTACTCACAGATTCGAACTTGGTACCTTTCACTTACAAGTCTCTGACACCTTTACCGCTGAGCCACTGAGTAATCCAACATTATATATATATATATATATATATATATATATATATATATATATATAACACATTTGTATACCGGATGTCAATCAAATAGGGCCAGTTTGGTATTTTTTTACATAAAAAAACAATATGACGGACTTCCTGTCTCACCGGAAATGACACAAAAGCTGAAAATTTAAATGGAACAACCTGTATATATTTACATGTTTGTTCAAATAGATACAGTTCATCTACCAAATGTCAACTCAGACGCCATTTTACTTTGCCAGAGTCGGCTTCAGGAGCATGTTGGTTGATAAAAATTAGAAAATTAAAAATTACTGCTTTATTTAGGAACTAAGGAAATTATTATGCATATCGTTTTACCAGTACTTGAAAGAGCTATTTAATATTCAGGGTGGCCCATTGGGAACAGTGAGTTTTAATTAAAAAACCGTAATTTTAAAATTTGATCGTTAACAAACTTCACAAAAATTAATTATTAGGAAAAATAATATTGTAGGGGGATCGTACGTCAATTATCTATAATTTAGATGACGTCATAATGATCTAAAATTAAAAAATATTTAAAAAATAAAATTAAAATAACGCCTGATTTGACATTTGACAGATGAATTGTATGTATTTGAAGCCCTAGAATCCAAATTAGTAAAAATATACAGGGTATTCCATTTACATTTTCAGCTTTTGCGTCATTACCAGTGAAACCGGAAGTCGGCCATATTGTTTATGAAAAAAATCCCAAACTGACACTAATGTAACCCACCAAAATTTGAACCACCCGTTCAAAAGTCTCTATTTCATTTACACCCTGTAAATATGGAAGACTTTGAAGATCAAGCGATATCCGAATTCATGGAAAAACCAAGAATGTGGCTTAGATACGTGGACGATACTTTCGTCGTTTGGCAACACGGCAAGCATAACCTAGATGAATTCCCAGATCATCTAAATAGTCGCGCACCCTTCATAAAATTCACAATGGAATTGGAGTCGGAACAAAGACTGCCATTCCTGGAATGACAACACTTTCACGACGAGTGTATACAGGAAACCTACCCACACGGGGATGTACCTACACTACACTCCAATCACCACAAAAGCGTAAAGTTAGGCGTGACAAAATGCCTGTACGATAGAGCGAAAACAATCTGCTCAAAACAAGAGGACCTGAACAAAGAGAAAAAAACATCACCAAAATACTCCAAGAAAATGGTTACCTCGATCTAACACCTAACCTAAACAGGGAAAGGGTAACCGGAAAAAAAGAACCTAAATATACAGCGATAATATACGGCACCTCAGACAAAATACGAAGGATAGGCAGCAAATACAAGATACGCACTGCCTTCACACAACCAGAACGCTCAGGGGAATACTAACCAAAACCAAACCACACAATGAAGACTACAATTCCAATAATTGTGAGACCACTCAAAGTGAGAACACAGGGACATAAGAACAACGTCCGGAAGGGTGAAACAGAAAAATCAAGAATCACCGAACATGTCTGGAACGAAGACCACCGCATCGAATGGGATAAGATACAAACGGTGGCAAAGGACGAGATTACAACTGGCCGGAAACTCAAAGAAGCCGCATAAATTGCACTAGCAGAAAGATAGTGTGGAAATGAAACCCATGTGTATTCCAATAATGCGCGAAGAGTTTAAGCGCAATAAGTTACGGTGCAACATGCGCAATAAACTACTGCGTAGCCACGAAAAAAGTATAACATATTGTCACCAACACTAATACATAATACTATTAAACACATTAACTAAATTATAACTCAGCTCCGCTGTGGGACGATAGCATAAAATCGTCCAGCCAACTCAGTCCTAGCATGGGGAATACGCTAACTGACCAGATGTAAGAGACGATGTAAGGCTCAAACGTATTTATTTCTTTCCCTGGAAAGAGACAAACCAGAAATCCACTACCCACAACGAGTCTAAAGAAAAGAATCATAAATTAATTTAAAAACGTATAATGTCCGAATATTTGCAATAAAAAAACATGAATAAAGTTAGGGGTATTCGCGTTATCGTGAATCTTATTTAATTACAACACGTAATCCCTACGTAATCTAGCCGGAAGCCGTGTACTTAAATTAAGCCGATTACTTCGTACTGGTTCTGTTGCAAGCGCTTGCGGTACACCCTGTACCTATGAGCTCGCAAATCGACAGATCTTACCGATCGAACTGAACAGCAGTAGTCCCTGTGATAGTAGAGTTAATTCCCACACAACGATAAATTCGTCACAGTGTATAAAGGCGGTTAGGGTAGGTAAATTGATTATTTATATTAACTTATACTATTAGTAAAAACCCAATCATAATTATGGAACACGGATATCCCTTCACAATAATATTCAATGTCGTGTAAAGTTAATCAGGTCATTTGAGAATAGCTAAACCCAAAACTAATTGTTATCTAAAGGTTAATATTATTTACAGATAGACAAGACTAATTCTACTATTTACAATTGTAATTGACGTCCCTGATGGATAAATAAACTTCAAGAGCATACCACGTTAGTATAAATAACATAGATCTCAAAACTTTTGTTGACGGTTTCTCAATCTAAGTCCTTACTAGCACCTGCACAATATCAACACGCAGAGTGTAGAGGGTTGAATGATTCCAAGCCGTTCTTAAATCACAGGTTCTACGATGTACTGATCTTCAGATTGTGCGACCGATGTGTATTGCACACTAATTGTTACCATTACCTTATACAAATATGTTCTCCAAACTAACATTAAAATGGCGGACTGTTGAATGATGGAAACGGTGAAGCCACGGTAAGGTGAGTTATTAAATTAGGTCTTTTTTTTAACAGATAAAACAATATGATTGGTTATAGATTGTGACAAATGAAGAAATAAATGAATTCTTACCCAGATGTTATGGCCTCGAGATAAGAGAAGTGTTTTTGATCCAATTAACGGAAGAATGCTAATCAACAAGTTACTCTTAAACTTAGTAGCAATTTTAACGACTGAAGAGTGTAAATCCCATATACAATGGATTAATATACAATTATTCAAAACCACTCTAAAGCTTTTAGCAACTTTCTCTTTCAACTCTTAACAACAAAAATGGCATAAGATAGTGCAAATTTTAACCAGGTATTTTTGCCGTTGGCCCGAAGGGTAACCTTTATGATAATCTTTGAATTTGTTAAATATATATTGAATATCAAGCGCCCTTAGGATAGGCAACTCAAGTTGTCATAATGTAGTTTTTCAAACTTACATAAATTACAAAATGTGTTTTATTTCATATAAAATCTTTAAATTATATGTGTGTGTGTGTGTGTGTGTGCTGTGCGTGTGCCTGTGCGTGTGCGTGTGGTGTGCGTGTGCGTGTGGTGGTGTGCTGTGTGCGTGTGCGTGTGCGTGTGTGCGTGTGCGTGTGCGTGTGCGTGTGCGTGTGCGTGTGCGGTGCGTGTGCTGTGCGTGTGCGTGGTGCGTGTCGTGCGTGTGCGTGTGCGTGTGCGTGTGCGTGTGCGTGCGTGTGCGTGCGTGGGTGCGTGTCTGTGCGTGTGCGTGTGCGTGTGCTGTGTGTCGTGCGTGTGCGTGTGCGTGTCGTGTGCGTGTGCGTGTGCTGTGCGTGTGTGTGCGTGTGTGTGCGTGTGGGTGCGTGTGCGTGCTGTGTGTGTCGTGTCGTGCGTGTGCGTGTGTCGTGTGGTGTGCGTGTGCGTGTGCGTGTGCGTGTGTGTGTGCGTGTGCGTGTGCGTGTGCGTGTCGTGTGCGTGTGTCGTGTGGTGGTGTGCGTGTGGTGTGCGTGTGTCGTGTGTGTGTGCGTGTGCTGTGTGTGTTGTGCGTGTGCGTGTCGTGTGTGTCGTGTGCGTGTGCTGTGGTGTGCTGTGTGTGCGTGTGGTGTCGTGTCGTGTGCGTGTGCGTGTGCTGTGTGCGTGTGCGTGTGCGTGTGCGTGGTCGTGTGTCGTGTGCGTGTGTGTGTGGTGTGCGTGCGTGTGCGTGTGCGTGTGCGTGTGTGCGTGCGTGTGGTGCTGCTGTGTGTACGGCGTGTGGTGTCGTGCGCGTGTGTGTGTGTGGTGTCTGTGTGCGTGTTGGTGTGCGTGTACTGTGTCGTGTGGATGCTGTGAGTGTGCCGTTAAGTTGACGAACACCTCGTCTGAAATGTTTGTATTTAAGCTTGTTTTCTGTTTGTTTGGTGCTGACTGGATTGTTGGTGATAAATCCACTGAGAGGGGTTATTAGAGGCGTTTTAGGTTTTTAATTATTTCTAAAAAGCTGCATATTCAAAGATTGAATAATCAGTTAAGAAGATACGACCGTACTTAGCGAGTAAAGTTCTATGTAGAATTTAAGTGTTGTGCAAATTTTTCATATGCTGATAACGATAAATTTTAAGGTAAATAATTCATGATTGAGATGTTAAGTTGTTTTATGGAGGCGGTGGCTTTGGAATTTTGTATTAAGGTTAACATGTATTTATGTCTATTAATATCTACTGCATAAGTTTAAATCTGCCATAGATTATTGTTTTATTTCTGCAATGTTGCCTGTTATCGCTATGAGCGTATAAGGGAGATGCATAATTATCGTAAAAAGTTACAATTAAAATTTTATTAAGTTTAAATACATCTAGATTGAGAATGCTTAAGTTGTTTTATGGAGGCGGGTGGCTTTGGAATTTTGTTTAAGGTTAACATGTATTTATGTCTATTAATATCTATCTGACATGAAGCTTTTTACATCATTCTGCCATAGATTATTGTTTTTATTTCTGCAATGTTGCCTGTTATCGCTATGAGCGTATAAAAGGGAGATGCATAATTATCGTAAAAAAGTTACAATTAAAATTATTTCATTTCTTTTAATGTTTAAGTCAGCATCTAGATAGATATCTATTAACGTCTGTTTGACATGATTTTAATGGTCTGTTTGAAATTTTTTTTATTAACTCCATGTACAATACAATCTCTCCAAATAATTGGGCAATAAATGTTTTATAGGAATTATGTGTAAATTCAGTTACTTTCCAGTTACAATTAAGCATGTGAGGTAGAGTTTCAGCGAACTCTACTCTTACATTTATTTAACATTGTATGTGTAGGAGAAGTTTGTGAACATGAACATTTTATCACAATTTAAAATAATAGTTTAATGCTACATCAGTAATTTATTGCTATTAGAATCGCATTGGTAATTCAGATGGTTTATACCTTTTTAGTCTTTTTGGTTCCTTGTTATCGACCATTAGACGTTGAACAATACCATTGGGGTGAGCACTAATCATGTCTTTATATCTCTTGCTGTGTTTTTGTATTTCACCTTTCACTGTTGTTACACTTAAGTCACTTAAGATTATTTTATTTTGGACATACCACGGAGCGACGACGATTGTTTGGAGTACTTTGTTTTGGAATCCTTCTGAGATTCACAGGTTTGATGTAGATGCAGTTCTCCATAGGGAAAACCCGTAGGTCCAAATTGGTTTGAGAACTGTTTTGTAAATTAGTAATTTATTTTTCAATGATAATTTCGATTTCCTACCAATTAACCAGTGTAGTTTACTAAGTTGTAGTCCGAGCTATTTACGCTTAGTGAATATGTGAGTTCTACAAGTCAATCTCCTGTCCAGATGCCACCCAAGCTATTTGACTGACTGTATGTGTGATCTGATGTCCATTTAATGTTACTGGCGAGCAACTATTCCTTCGCATAGCGAACGTTACATGATGGGACTTGGATTCGTTCACTCTAATTCGCCATGTCTTAGTCCAGCGTTGAATTTTGTTGATCCAGCTTGTAGATTTACATGGAAGGCTAGTACGGCCATATAATCAGCATAAGTAGCTGATGTTGTTAGACGGGATGTGGGTAGGTCGGCTGTGTATAAAATGTATAGCATGGGACCTAGTGCGCTGCCCTGTGGAACGCCTGAGGAGATGGGTTGGAGAGCCGTGAATTCATCTTTGTGTCTTATTATGCCTATTTGATATGTAGGACCTCAAAAATTGATACATCTGATAGGGTAGTTACATTTTCATTTTGTGACGTAAACCTTGATGCCATATACCCTGTCGAATGCTTGTTGCACGTCAAGAAATACCGCAGAGTAGTATCTTTTTCCCCCCAGGTCTCTGTGTGTTTTATCCACTATCCTATGCAACTGCTCGATGGTGCCGTGCTGACTGCTGAAGCCAAACTGGTGGTTGGGGATTAATTCTGGACAAGATTAGTTTTCAAAACCTTTGACCGGATAGGGAGTAGGCTCATACGCCTGTACAATATTATTTCAGTTGGTGGTTTACCTGGCTTAGGTAGCATAACGATTTTCGCTGTTTTTCATTGACTTTGAAAGTGCCGAGTTGTGAGGATTGCACTGTACAGGTGTGTGACGGTAATTGCTTGACGATCGTCCCGGTAATTAGATGTAGCTTGCCGCTTTATTTATAATGATCTTGCTTATTTGTTCTTTTACCTCTTGAATAATTAAAGGTTTAATGGGCAGGCTCATTTGAAATGGTGATCAAGGAATTCCAGAATTTTCGTTTCTTTCTCTGGGAGTTGACATGGAAGAGGTGTGAAGACTTTGGTAATATGTTCGGCAAAGGCATCTTTTTCTTTGTTGCTGCGGGCCCAATTGTTATATTCCTTTTTGGTAGGAGGTATGGATAATTGTTTTTGTTTTTACAATGTGGCCGCATATTTTCGTAATGACCTTGTTATAAAAGGGGTTGCATAATTAAAAAAAAGTGTTATCAAAATTATTTCATTTCCTTTAATTTCCATTTTGTAGGTTGGAAGGTCATGTGGTGTTCCACACCAGATTTTTTTTTACGTATCGAATCCTTAATTACAAATATTTCCACTTTTTTGTTTTTATGATTTTCATGTACAGTGCGAGCAAAAAATCTGGGATACCCTAAATTTTAGTTGGGTGAATTAAGGTGTGAAGTAAAAATAGCTGTCAAACTGATATATGCGAAATCCTTGCCAATTTGAAAGTTATTAGATTGCCGCAACTAAATCAAATGACAGACGCGCTAATGTTAATATCAGTTTTAGCAAAGTTAGTTTCATGCTGAGACAAATTCTGAATTATAGACGTAGAGTGCCTGGATTAATTGTCCTAGTTTTTTTTTTTGCTTGACTCTGTACATTGATTAATAATTTTAATATTAGTTGATACTTGACAAAATATACTTTGAAACAGAAGAATAAATTAAGCATAATTTAAAGATAAAACGTCAGTCAAGGCTAAATGAAAATTCAACCTAATAAAATTAAAAATAAATCTTCTACAATGATATAATATATACTTTTTAGTTGCAGTATACTAATCGTACCTACATTATTAAAACCTTTGTTGCACCGAAGAAGCTCCATTCTGCTTTAGAAAATAAGAGATACCTGCAAAGCTTAATTTTTCTTTTTATTCCGTTTTTTATTAACACTAAAATACTTACTCAATCTCACTTTTTAATAAATAGATTCTCCTTACTTAAATTAATTTTAATTAAACACTAAAATTATGCAAATTGTTCAATTATCAAGTATAAACATTGTATGCCGCTAAGTTAGTGCACAAATTTACTCGAAAAGCTAAAATTTAATTACGCAATCATATTCATGGAAGGATCACGACTTTTGAATATTACTATATACTAAGGGCAATAAAATTAGAATCCTGCATACACAAAGGGGTTCAAATAATAACAACAATAATTTACAAAATAATCTTAGAGGAAATAAATTTAATAGTATTAACACGTTTGTGAAAGATTCTGTTAATGATAAGCACGAGATACACCCTAACATTCACTGTAAAATCCACAACAAAGAGATTATACGATATGAACTGAATCCTTTCTGTTCAAGCACGATAACCTGCAAAAATAGTTTAATTAGTCTTGCTTACGGCGTATCATCCTTAATATAATCAGCTAACTTACATTTTTGATTACAAATTGACATAAATATGTAAAGTCTAATTAAAAATTATTATTAATTTTATTTAAATACATAAATAAAAAGAACCTAAGACCTGTACTTTATTCACAACAAAACTTATAATAATGTACAGTCTAAGTTTTGTGCGATTTTATTTATAACGTATTTTTATTACCACTCATATTTTTTCGAAATTTCTTAACAGATTGCTGGAAAATATTATCAGAAAGTCACTAGATTTTAAACTAATTAATGTTGAATGTATATTTTAACGATTGTCCTAATTATCTCATCTTTTCACATTCGATTTTGTTTGTTTTTATTTAGATGTCCTTTAAAAAGAATCTGATTAAGGGAAGTAATCATTTCAATTAGTACAGAAAAGAAAGATATTGATGCGACGGAATACAAAATATGATTTTAAGTAGGTTACAACGTAAATTTCTTCTACAAAACAATTTTTTTTCTCATTCGTCCGTACTTTGTAATGCTCGAAATCCTTGTGTTTGTATTCATGTAAATAAACTTCCTATATTACTTATTTTTCCTATTTTCCCCCCACAAATGTATTTCACCGCGGTCTCAACCATTAGCAACGGTAAATCTGGTTCAAGTAAATTCAACGTTCTGTAAACAATGTCGTGCAATTTGTGTGTAAATGACGAATCAATATTTGTGATAAAACCTACAATTCACAAGATGGCCGACCGCGTTATGGTTATGGTCTGTACTCTAAAAATTTGTAGAATAAAATATTATCGCATTAAAATTATATGAGAAACGCGTATAATTATAAGAGCATAACACTATGATATCAGTTATTTGATTTAGTTTGAACTTCATAGATGAAAGCAACACAAACCTAATATTACATGTGTGTGTGTGTGTGTGTGTGTGTGTGTGTGTGTGTGTGTGTGTGTGTGTGTGTGTGTGTGTGTGTGTGGGTGTGGGTGTGGGGTGTGTGTATGTGTGTGTAGTATGTGTGTGTGTGTGTGTATGTCTATATATATATATATATATATATATATATATATATATATATATATATATATATATATTATTGTTCGAAGATGTCATAATTTCCTCAATTGTATGTGTGGTTTGTTAGTTCTGATAACCCTTTCATCACACAACTACTAACGAATAAAACGGTGTAATACATTTATTGCCTATTACTTTTACGATTTTTAATTGACTAACCGTATCCGTCACGCGTTGTTGCGATCCTATACACGTGTCTCATAATTTTAATTCAAGAGTATGTTTACCAATTTTCGAGTCAATCAACCCATAGAATAAAAAGCTTAAAAAAAAATTTAAGCCCCCATTTCACCCTCTTAGGGGTGGAATATTGAAAAACCCTTCCTTAGTGGATACCTACACTTCACAAAGAACAAGATCGATAAACTCCGACCGATAAAGTATTATAAAACTTAAAAAAAATCAATGAAAATCTGTAAAGTCGTTCTCAAGTTATGGTGTGACGAAGGAGAATAGGCATTCTATTTATATATATATATATATATATATATATATATATATATATATATATATATATATATATATATATATATATATATTTATAAACATACTCTTCAATTAAAATTATGAGACACATATATCATAAAATTTTAATATCCCCCAAATTCTAAGATCGCAACAACACGCGACGGGTACCGCTAGTTAATTAAAAATTGTAAAAGTAATAGGCAATAAATGTATTAGACCGTTTTCTTCGTTAGTAATTGTGTGATGAAAGGATTATCAGAACTAACAAACTACATCTACTATTGAGGAAATTATGACGTATATATATATATATATATATATATATATATATATATATATATATACATAGACATGTAATATTACATTTGTTTTACTTACATCTATGGAGTTCAAACTAAATCAAATAACTGTTGTCACAGTGTTACTCTCATATAATTATACGCATTTCTCATATAACGTTAATGCGATAATAATTATTTTATTCTACAAATTTTGAGAATACAGACCATAACCGTAACGCGGTTGGGCATCTTGAGAATTGTAGATTTTATCACAAATATTGATTTGTCATTTACACACAAATTGCACGACATTGTTTACAGAGCGTTGAATATACTTGAACAAGATTCGCCGTTGCTAATGGTTGAGACTGAAATACAATATTCTGCCAGAACTAGTCTACCGGAACTATTATGATTCTCCAAGCTACCTTGTAGCATCGGTCCAGGAACAAACTTTGAACCCAGACATATTGTTCACAATCAAAGCGATCGAAAAACGCGGTAAAATACATTTGTGGGGGGAAATTAGGAAAAATAATTAATATTTCGAGATTTCGAGGATTATAAAGTACGGACGAATGAAGAACAAAAATTGTTTTGTAGAAGAAACATAAAAAATTTACGTTGTAGCCTACTTAAAAGCATATTTTTTATTCTGTTGCATCAATATCTTTATTTTCAGTACTAAGTGAAATGATTACTTCCCTTAATCAGAATATTTTTAAGGGACATCTAAATAAAAACAAACAAAATCGAATATAAAAAGAAAAGATAATTAGGACAACATTAATTAGTTTAAAATCTAGTGACTTTCTGATAATATCTTCCAGCAATTTTCGAAAAAATATAAGTGGTAATAAAAATTCGTTATAAATAAGATCGCACAAAACTTAGACTGTACATTATTATAAGTTTTGTTGTTAATAAAGTACAGGTCCTAGGTTCAAACCCTGTAAACTTTTTATCTATGTATTTAAATAAAATTAATAATAATTTTTAATTAGACTTTATATATTTATGTCAATTTGTAATCAAAAATTTAAGTTAGCTGATTATATTAAGGAAGACCACGGTGTATTATTATACACCGTGAGCAAGACTAATTAAACTATTTTTACAGGTTATCGTGCTTGAACAGAAAGGATACAGTTCATATTGTGTAATCTCTTTGTTGTAGATTTTACAGTGAATGTTAGGGTGTATCTCGTGCTTATCATTAACAGAATCTTTCACAAACGTGTTAATACTATTAAATTTATTTCCTCAAGATTCTAATTTTATTGCCCTTAGTATATAGTAATATTCAAAAGTCGTGATCCTTCCATGAATATGATTGCGTAATTAAATTTTAGCTTTTCGAGTAAATTTGTGCACTAACTTAGCGGCATACAATGTTTATACTTGATAATTGAACAATTTGCATAATTTTAATGTTTAATTAAAATTAATTTAAGTAAGGAGAATCTATTTATTAAAAAGTGAGATTTAATAAGTATTTTAGTGTTAATAAAAAACGGAATGAAAAGAAAAATTAAGCTTTGCAGGTATCTCTTATTTTCTGAAGCAGAAAGGAGCTTTAGTGCAACAAAGGTTTTAATAATATCGGTACAATTAGTACAGCTAAAAAGTATATATTATATCATTGTAGAAGATTTATTTTTAATTTTAGGTTTTTTAGTCTTGACTGACGTTTTATCTTTAAATTATGCTTAAATTTATTCTTCTATTTCAAAGTATATTTTATCAAGTATAAACTAATATTAAAATTATTAGTCAATATACTGAGTCAAGCAAAAAAAAAAAAAAACTAGGACAATTAATCCAGGCACTCTATCTCTACAGTTCAGAATTTGTTTCAGCATGAAACTAACTTTGTTAAAACTGACATTAACATTAGCGCGTCTGTCACTTGATTTAGTTGCGGCACTCTTATAACTTTCAAATTGACAAGGATTTTACATATATGAATTTGACAGTTATTTTTATGTCACACCTCAATTCACACAACTAAAATTTAGGGTGTCCCAGTTTTTTCGACTCGCACTGTACATGAAAATCATAAAAACAAAAAAGAGGAAATATTTGTAATTAACGATTCGATACGTAAAGAAAAATTTCTGGTGTGGAACACCACATTACCTTCTAACCACAAAATGGAAATTGATGGAAATAAAATAATTTTAATAACATTTTTTTTAAATTATGCAACCCCTTTTATAACAAGGCCATTACGCAAATAGGCGGCCACGTTGTAAAAACAAAAACAATTATCTATACCTCCTATCAAAAAGGAATATAACAATTGGGCCCGCAGCAACAAAGAAAAGATAGATTGCTTTACCGAACATCTTACCAAAGTCTTCACACCTTTCCCATGTCAACTCCCAGAGAAAGAAACGAAAATTCTAGAATTCCTTGATCACCATTTCAATTGAGTCTACCCATAAAACCTTTAACCATTCAAGAGGTAAAAGAAGAAATAAGCAAGATCATTATAAAAAAAGCGGCAAGTTACATCTAATTAGCGGGATGATCGCCAAGCAATTACCATCACACACCAGTACAATGCAATCCCAACAACTCGCCAGTTCACAAGTCAATGAAGAACAGCGCAAATCGTTATGCTACCTAAGTCAGCTAAACCACCATCTGAAATAATATCGTACAGGCGTATAAGCCTACTCCCTATCCGGTCAAAGGTTTTTGAAAAACTAATCTTCCTAACGCAAATTCTGGACAGTCCAGAGTTAATCCCCAAACACCAGTTTGGCTTCAGCAGTCAGCACGGCACCATCGAGCAGGTGCATAGGATAGTGGATAAAACACACAGAGTCCTGGAGGAAAAAAGATACTGCTCTGCGGTATTTCTTGGCGTGCAACAATCATTCAACAAGGTATGGCATCAGTGTTTACGTCACAAAATGAAAATGTAACTACCCTAACAGATGTATCAACTTTTGAGGTCCTACATATCAAATAGGCATAATAAGACACAAAGATGAATTCACGGCTCTCCAACCCATCTCCTCAGGCGTTCCACAGGGCAGCGCACTAGGTCCAATGGTATACATGTTATACACAGCCGACCTACCCACATCCCGTCTAACAACATCAGCTACTTATGCTGATGACATGGCCGTACTAGCCTTCCATGTAAATCTACAAGCTACATCAACAAAATTCAACGCTGGACTAAGACATGGCGAATTAGAGTGAACGAATCCAAGTCCCATCATGTGACGTTCGCTATGCGAAGGAATAGTTGTTCGCCAGTAACTTTAAATGGACATCAGATATCACATACAGAGTCAGTCAAATATCTTGGGTGGCATCTGGACAGGAGATTGACTTGTAGAACTCACATATTCACAACTCACAACTTAGTAAACTATATTGGTTAATTGGTAGGAAATCGAGACCATCATTGAAACATAAATTACTAATTTAAAAAACAGTTATCAAACCAATTTGGACCTACGGGATTTCCCTATGGGGAACTGCATCTACATCAAACCTGTACATCTTAGATGGATTCCAAAACAAAGTACTCCAAACGATGGTCGTCGCTCCGTGGTATGTCCAAAATAAAATAATCTTAAGTGACTTAAGTGTAACAACAGTGAAAGGTGAAATACAAAAACACAGCAAAGAGATTGTAACCCCCTAAAGGGTATACTATAATTATTTTATCAATTGCCCTAGTTTGCTAGCTCTCGGATCTCAGGTGAGGTTCAGTTTGCAATTTTCAACACTACAATGTACGTTGGGTTGCCTAGATTTAGAATCAAATAACAATGTATTAAGGATATAATTTATGAATTAAACAAAAATATAATACTTTTAATTACTAAAAACAAATAATTATTCTGGTTCTTAAACTACAATTTATTCCCGTTCGGTAGTTTGAGGTTGGACATCGGTATCTGGCTTCGGGTTTATTCGCAAGCTGTAACAAATGTCATTATACAGGTGTATGTTACCTTCCGCGGGTGTTCTTTTATTAGGTTGTGATAATAATTAACTAACAAGAATGACTTTTGGTCGGGTTACTAGTGGGGTGATGATAAATGGACTGAGTGGTTTTTATGAAAGTGGAATAACTTCCCTCTGGTAAGATATAGGTTTTATTAATTTTTCCTTTTTGTTAATTAATTGGGGTTAATCATTAATATAGGGGTGAAATCTAGGTGATTTAAGGGAGTTAAATCAATTACATATAATTGGTTAACGTTGATGGGAAAGTTGTAGTATTTAAACTGGTTAGGATAACCCTTGACCTACACTAACATTTGTGCTGGTTCTAATCAGCTGTTTGTTAGTGTTGTATTGTAAAATTTTGATGGTTGGAACGAGAATTAATTTTAATGTGTATTATTAAAATAGATTGCACACAATTGTACTAAATGAACTATATTTAATACAATGTGATTTATTTAACTGTTCTGGTGTATTATGATTAATCGGATAACTAAATGGAGAAATTCTAATATAAAGTGTAAATCGTGTGAAATGGAAATGTGGTGTACTAAATTATGTTTAATAATTAGTACTGGAGTTAGACTAAATAGAATTAGTCTGAAGTTTGTACTAGGATGTTATCTTGAAATTACAGGACCGTGTGAGTGGATAATTTGGTTTCGATATCAGGTAGTAGGAGTTCGGACAAGGATTCAAGAGGGTGTGTAACAGAGAGAGGATGTAGGGGTAAGTGGTATTAGGATAAGGGTCTGGTGACGGTATAAGTTTTATATTGAGAATCCGGATTAAATGGATATTTAATAATTTCTATACACCTTTCGTAGTAGTAACCCAAACAGATGTTAGATAGGGATCAGGTTTATAAGAGGGTAATAGGGAAAATTATAAAGATATCACAGTATAGGATTACTTTATAATTGGGATGGAAACCACCATTAATAAAGCAATTCTATTAACAATCTTTATCTATCCTTCGAGGTACGTACATCGATAGGGCAGATCTGAGATTGTTTCTCGGATAGTAGGAATTAGACAGGAAAGGGGCTTCGTAAAGTAGCCTTACTTCTTGGGGCAGCAGCCACCAGTAGTAGAATCACGTTACTAGGTAACTACTTACTACTCCTCGTGGTACAAACACCGAGAAAGTGCAAATAGCTACTTACTGCTCTGGAGAATTATTTTGAACTGGCACTAGGATATCGAGAAATCAGGAAATATGTCAGGCAGGTTAGAATGTAATTAAGGACAGGCAGGTTATTTTAAGCAGGCAGGTAATTTGCGATTTTCTGGATAGGATTAATAGATCAAGTAGAATCAGATTCGAATTGAAATAGAATAGGATGAATGAAGGTGAGCGCGAATATTTATAGGAGATTTACTAGGAGAGGGAAGAGTAGTGGGAAACTGATAGGATTTATAAACAATACTACATTCAGTTTAAGGAAATAAATAGGAAACAAGATTTGATAGGAATTTCTGGACTAGGATTGGATAATTAATAGGTGATGAATTTTAGGATCATTACAAGATATAAAGACATGATTAGTGCTCACCCCAATGATATTGTTACTAATGTAGCATTAGACTATTATTTTAAATTGTGATAAAATATTCATGTTCACAAACTCCACCTACACATACAGTATTAAATATATGTAAGAGGAGAGTTCGCTGAAACTCTACCTCACATGCTTAATTGTAACTGCAAAGTAATTGCATTTACACATAATTCCCATAGAATACTTAATGTCCAATTATTTGGGGCAGCTTGCATAGTACATGGAGTTAATAAAAAAAATGTCAATCAGACGATTAAAATCATGTCAGACAGATGTTGATAGATATCTATCTAGATGCTGACCTAAGAATTAAAAGCAATGACATAATTTTAATTGTAATTTTTTTAGGACAGCTCTGTACCTCCCTATATACGCTCATAGCGAAAATAGGCAACTTTGCAAAAATAAAAACAATAATCTATTGCAGAATGCCGTCAAAAACTTCATGTTAGATAGACATAAATACATGTTAACCTTAAACAGAATTCCAAAGCCACCCGCCTCCATAAATCACCTTAAGCATTTTCAATCATAATTATTTAATTTTTACATTTATTACGCTTTACATTAAAAAAATGTATAAAGGAACAAAGTTATCTAAAAATTAAATTAAAATTAAATTTTCCTTAAAAAATATGTCTACACTTTTTCTTATAAGATTAATCGTTATTCAGATGTTGAAAAACTAACTATTAAATTCTACATTAGGAACTTTACTGCCCCTAAGTACGCCTCGTATCTAGTTCTTAATCTGAGTATATTCATATCTTTGAAATATGAAGCTGTTTTAGAAGTAATTGATAAAAACCAAAAACTGCCACTAATAAACACCCTCGCCTCTACTGGATTTATCCCAAACAAAACGAAAACAAGTTTAAATACAAAATTTCAGGTACGTAGGTGTTTTCGTTCTGAATTTATAGTGGATAACATACACACACACACTCACACGCACACGCACACGCGCACACGCGCACGCACACGCACACGCACACGCACGCGCACGCGCACACGCATACGCACACGCACACGCACACGCACACGCACACGCACACGCACAAGCACACGCACACGCACACGCACACGCACACGCACACGCACACGCACACGCACACGCACACGCACACGCACACGCACACGCACACGCACGCACACGCACACGCACACGCACACGCACACGCACACGCACACGCACACGCACACGCACACGCACACGCACACGCACACCCACACCCACACCCACACCACACCACCCACCCACACACACACAAGCGCGCGCGCACACCCACACGACACCACCACACCACACACACAGCACACACAACACAGACACGCACGCACGCGCCGCACGCGCACGCAGCACGCACGCACACGCACGCACACGCACGCACACGCACGCACGCACGCCACGCACGCACACGCACGCACACGCACGCACACGCACGCACACGCACGCACACGCACGCACACGCACGCACACCACGCACACGCACGCACGCACGCACACGCACGCACACGCACGCACACGCACGCATACGCACGCACACGCACGCACACGCACGCACACGCACGCACACGCACGCACACGCACGCACACGCACGCACACGCACGCACACGCACGCACACGCACGCACACGCACACGCACACGCACGCACACGCACCACACGCACAGCACACGCACGACACACGCACACGCACACGCACACGCACACGCACACGCACGCACACGCACCACACGCACACGACACGCACACGCACACGCACACGCAACACGCACACGCACACGCACACGCACACGCACACGCACGCACACCGCACGCATACGCACACGCACACGCACACGCACGCATCACGCACACGCACACCACACGCACAGCACACGCACACACACGCACACGCACGCACAGCACACGCAACGCACCACACGCACGACACGCACACGCACACGCACACGCACACCAGCACGCACGCACACGCACACGCACACGCACACGCACACGCACACGCACACGCACACGCACACGCACACGCACACAGTTTACTTTCTTTTAATAGTTTAGTTCCGTTTATTAGTCATTGATAATATATATATATATATATATATATATATATATATATATATATATATATATATATAGGCACCTTAGGGGTTTATCAAATGACCATTAAAAAATGTCTTCTTGTTTTGTTTATTAATATACGGGGTGAATTAAGGATCTTCACCAAAACAATGTTTCGTCATATCTTTTCAATGATAAGTCGAATTGTCTCATTTTTTGGTGAAAGTGTGTATTCGTGTCTAGCAACTAACTGACATATTCAGAATTAAAAAAATCCAGGACCGTCTTCGTGAAAATTTGTGGGACTGCTTCATATCCAATACTTCACCCTGTATATGATTTCTCTAAAATCTGATATAATTTTTTCAGAGCGCATTAATAGACAGTTAAACCTGGGTATTTGAGTTTTTTGTTACACTTACCTCACATTTTCAATTAAAGATTCAATTTAGAGAATTGAAAATTGGCAATAATGAAATATCTTACTGTATAATAATGTTTAGTTATTAAAAAGAAATCTTTAAAATAAACGGTAACGTCACACGCTGTGCTCCAGTATGGTAATACCATAATTTGAATTGATTTACAGGGCCGGATTTAGAAATATGGCATATCTGGTTCATCACAAAAATTCACCCTGTATATAACCTTTTCCACCCGTAATAGACAGAAAACAGATAAAAAATGTTTGTAATAACCTAGTTTTCTTATTTGTTTGAGAAAAAATCATGTGTAATTATTTTAATCGGAATGAAATGAACAAGCCCAAGAAATGTTTATTCATTCAGGCAATTGCGTAACAAAGGGTTTTTAATGTCAAGAAAACTGCCCGGTTTCAATAGTTATAATTGCATGCTGTAATGGTCTCTTTAATCAACTGTCAGGAAAGGGTTCATTGGATTCCTGGTGATATCTGGCTAGAATCTGATCTAAGCAAGACAAGTTAAGAGAGGGGCAAGTGTATGAAGAGGGACTAAAATTTGGGTATCCTGACGGTGGTTGTAAATGTGAATGTCGCTCAATAACTTGATGGTTCAGTTGTGTAAGTGCAATGTTTTGTGGTTTACGCCGTCTTAAACTGAGGCACAATTTCGTCCTCGTTTGAATATATGTTGTAACTTTATCGGGGACGATGGCATCATAGGATGGATTCCTGTTGTTCAATTGTACTTTGGACAAATTTAGGTTCTAGAGTTGCTCAAGGCTGTTTACTAACGCGGGTGCCAAATTGAGGATCGGAAGATGGATTGTAGGTGAAGACCCAACAAATCGGCTTTCAATTAATCATTGTAGATGAGATTACCCAGAGGATTTGTGAGATAAGCTGCTTATCTTCTAGTCACTCTGCCGAAGTGTTTCCAGAAGAGTTACAGTTATGCTAGCCTAATTCATCCAGAAATATATGATGCATTTGGTGGTTTCGCACCTCGTTAAGTCGTTGACGCGATCAAACATATATTAGTACCTTCTCTTTAATTCGATTCACGATTTATCATGGGTGTGGTTTACGGGATATGTCAATCATTTTAAGTGATACTGAGATTTCAACCGCTTCCATAATCAACGAAAACTAAGTCGTTGATGGTTTTCTTGAGATCCTGAGTGGTTAGAAAGTCGGATATGGGAACGTGCAAATGTGTTCGGAGAATACATTGCAATCATATCTGGAAAAGTCTTTTATTACGGTATGGGGCGGAGGTATCGAGGTGTTCAAATAATGGGGATACTACTTTGGAAATTCACAGAAACGGCAACTACAATGGCCAATGAGCAGCTAATATTGTTATCTTACTTGTGGAGTCCCCAAATTATACGTATTAAAGTCACCAAAGATTACCGAGTTGGATAGGCTGAATGAGTAACTTACAAGATGCTGTATCTGGGTACTGAGGACAGGTGGGTAGTAATATTCAATAAAGGTAAGAGGATTACAAAAGTTCAGCGTTACTGCAAATTATTGGGAAGCGATTTCCGACTGTTACAGTATCCGTTTTGTGCACACTTAGTAAGTCGGAATGGTAGTTATTAAAGTTGGCATTTGTATGTTGATGTTGTGACTGCGATTGAATGGATGTATGTTGCGTTCATTCGGTAGATTTTTCAGTAAGGAGCGCCTTGAATGGACGCCTCTGCTGTCAAGAATGTAGTGTTAAACATTTGATTTATCCTATTATGTGGATCAAGGAACACCTGGACAGTGGTATGTGGAAAAAGTGTGTGATTGTAAATAGTACGTCGTTTGGTGGCTTAATGTGTAGTTTTAGATTTCTGATTCTATATATGACTCAATTTAGCCCAGGAATGCTATCTTCGACGGGGTACTGGGAGGACACTTCTGTCATTGAAAGACGCAGGAAATGTGTGATTCGCCACAATTGTTACACTGACGAGGAAACGCTTTAAAGGAAGTGGGCCAGCTGCTTTCATCACATTGGAGTAACAGATGGTACGGGTTGCACTTCGCGTAGCCGCATGCAGGTTGTGTAATATTTGAAGGGTGAAGTAGAGATTCAGAAAACTTTTAAAAGATACTTCTTTCTGAACAAGAAGTCTTTCGGAGAAGAAATTAAACGGTAGACTGGGAAGTGGTGTAGTGAGGAGGATAATTCATGTAGAATAGTTTATAATAACAACTCGTTTCGTTTTATGCACAGTAATTTAATAGAGAATTCATTAGACTAGGACGAACCACGTAAGTGAAGGATGTATACCTGGATGTGGAGTAAAGGCGGGAGTGAATAGCTGGGTAACGGTCATCGTGGGATCACCCAACTAGTACCGCAACCTAAGCTGCGTCCCATCAGATAAAGGACAGGTTTCTAAGAAACAGGCGTGGTTAGACTGATCTTCTTCCTCGGTAGGTTTAGGGATTTAAAAGAATCGTATAAGGATTTTCTGGTGGTCATGGATTCGGGGTACTTCAGACGCAACATCTCGAAATAGTGGTTGGTAAGGGAACATATAAGATTGTTGAGGTAGACGTGGTAATGTTTGCGCAATTTTCCCTTGGTGCTGGTTCTCCAGATATTCTTCTGCTTTTTATTGCAGTCCGGATCTTCCTTCACTTAACGGTTGATGTTCCTTTCGGGATGCGGTGATTTCATACAATTACATCGAGAGCGGTAATGGCTTCAGGTTGTGGCTGTCACCCTGTGTGTAATTTTAAGGATCATACGGTAGATAGTTTGTTTTGTTCCATTTTTGTTGAACTTCGCAGATAAAAACTTAAAATATTTTGTTTCGTATTGAGGATTGAAATTGGTTATACGTTTTTTTTAGTTATAATAGGTTATTTAAAATTCAAAGAATAAATTTAATGTCGTTTAAATTAAAGCATATTTGAGGAAAACGTAAGATAGGGATATAAAATTGTTTTTGTGGTTGCTAGTTAGAGTTTTTATTACAAGTTAAAATTTGGTTCAATTCTGTGAAGATGTATAGGATTTTCTTTGTTTGTGACAATATTAATATTAATGCCAGATTTAATTACATTCTATTTCGGCAGGTGATACTTGCGTTGCAATTAGAGTATTGTTAGATTAGTTTTTGTGAAAATAAAGGCCCTTGTCATTTTAAATTAGGTGTATTTTGCTAAAGGGATTTGAAATTACATCATGAGAAACAAGTTCTATAAAATTATGTTAAGTATAAAACTATTACATAGATATTTTGTGAGTTTCAATGGTAAGCCGTCAGACCGTCGCCTTCCTTTTGATAAAAAATGTTGAGTTTAAACAAAAGGTTGGATTTTAGGTACGTTAGTTTAAGAATCATTATAGTTGAGGTTTGTTATATCAGGTACATCATGTTACTTGAGGTACCTTTTAGGCATGCAGTTTGAAGCGTGATGTAATTTATCTTTCGATTATTTTCGTTTTTTGAGTATCGTTTTTACCACGCTTAAAATTCAAGCGATTCTTTTTTATGTTAGGCTAATTTAGTTTTATTTAATTTGGATAGGAATATTAAGGAATATGGCGAATTCTGAAGAAGGTAATATTTAGTCTAGACCAAAATGCTGGGATAGATTCACTTTTGTTTGCGGTTAACGAAATACACGCAGAAGGGGTTGGTGGAATAATTATGCTTACCGGGGGTGTATCGAACTATCGTTTGAATAGGTGATCTCCGGTTTCACTTGGGATTATATTTAAATTCACCACACTCTTGGGTTATTTTATCGTTTCGTTTTGTGATAGTGCAATATTTGGATCTATAAATACGGGGTTCTCGTGTTTTTTTTATCCTGCTGTTTCGCGATTTGTTTTCTTTGCGGATTAAAGTAACAAGTTCCTGGATTAAATGATAGCTCTTGTGTATATTGCCGACTTCGAGCAAATAATGCAATCTGCTGTATATATATAACGCTTAAGAGGTTTCGTGTAAATATGATGTGTACATAGTTAAGTAATCAAAGTTTATGAAACTGTAAGTAATAGTGTAACGTACAACCTATTGTAAGATTAATCAAAGCATATCGAAAAGTATTCACGAGTTAAGTCATATTTGGGGGTCGAGTTCCTACATCGATTATATTGCCGCCGCCGTTCTAGATATCCTAGGTGTCTGTATAACTAAGGATCTGTTTCAAATACAAGGTAAACCTTTTTGAGTATTTTGTTTGCAGTGGTTGACAAATTTTAATAGATTCCTGTGTATTATATTTTTTTGTATTACATATGCCGACGTTTGAATACGCTGACTTTTGACATTCACGTTTGATTTTTGTATGGATTCGTAATATGATTCAAAATTTATCTGAGTACTTTTTTATTTTTATTATACTCACGAATTATATGTGGCCGTGCGTTAGAAAGAGAACACAATATTTTTGTCATAATCTTTTGTTATTTTGGTGTTTCGTATTTACAATAATCTTGACAGCAGCTGGTCTCGCAGCCTTTTAAGGTAATTTGGGTAATCAAATTTGAAATGAATGTTTTGATTTATGTTGCAAGTGTGTTAACATTCCGACGACGTTTTTTTTATTACTATTACTTTAGGTTAACGTACTTTTGTGTTTTTTAAGTGTAAACCCTATGTTGTACAGCACCATACTATAGTTTATTTGCTGCTGAGTGTCCGATATGGAAATATCCCCTACAAGCCCTTGACCAATTTGTGTTTTCTTTCCGTCATAGTAAACCCAAGGACTCTAAGTTTGTGTTAAAGATAAATGTAAATAATGCGATGTTTAGTTAAATACCGACCGTTCGTAGTGTTCTGCAAAAATCAACCGTAATACTTTAGTAAATAGTTTCGACAGTGAATCATATTCTCTTGAAGTCGGAACTAAGTTGCCGCTTACTTTGAGCAGTAGTTGACAAACATTTATTCATACGTATAACGTTAGCTCACCTATTCAAATATTTTGTCATCGATTTTAGTTGTTAATAAAAAGTAAAAATTGTATATTTAGATTAAGAATGTACTTAGAATGTGAAAATATGTTGTTTATTTTAAGAAATACAAGATGTATAAATATATACATGTATACGTATGAATAAATGTTTGTGAACTACTGCTATAAGTAAGCGGCAACTTAGTTCCGACTTCAAAGGAATATGATTCACTGTCGAAACTATTTACTAAAGTATTACGGTTAATTTTTGCAGAACATTACGAACAGTCAGTATTTAACTAAAAGTCGCATTGTTTACATTTCTTTTTAACACAAATTGGTCAAAGGCTTGTAGGGGATAATTCTATATCGGACACTCAGCAGCAAATAAACTGTACGTACATTTTAGTGTTTGTTTTTATGAGATGGAGTGACCTCAATATTCCTTTATGTTTATTTGAAGTAGAGTAATTACGTTCAAATGTTTACATTGTTTATTGAAATTTTAACGTAACTTTTAAAGGTTTAATACAATATTTTGAGCACAATTGTTAACGGATTTTCTTATTTAAACGACTGATTGTAAATCAATTAGAGTGATTTTTTTAAAGAATAGTTATATTGAAGTACATATTTATTAAGAGAAATAACGTAACGTAAATTATGAATTGAAACGGCCACTGACCGAACAGCTGATTAATTTTGCATACGAGGGTTTAGCGAAAAGTTGAAAATATTTTTGGAGTTATTTTTATAGGAATCAACCTACCGATTGCAGACATTGCTGATTTGCCAAACGGCAGACAGTTTTTTATTTGTTTAAAAATGAGCTGTATTTTTTGACGAATTAAGGTATTACCTCCCGGAATCGACGTTTAATAAATTTTAGGATGTTACAAATTTTTCCATCACGCTTACTTTTGTTGTAGGGACATAGTTTGTGTTTTAAATTGAAGCATTAATTATCGTATTTTCATTTATTTTTGGTTGTTTGAGATAAAATTTTGCTTTGAAGTTTGGCGAGACTTCAGGGAGTTTGACGAGATTTTAGGAAGTTTTGTCGTTTTATTTTCGCAATTTCTCGCAATTACGTAAAGCTTAGAATTTCATTGAGGTTTAGATGGACTTGGCGTAAATCTTGTTGCAGTAAAATTTTTAGTAGTAGAGTAGTATATTTTTAAGTGAATGTTTTGTTTTCCTGTTAGGTCAATTTAAGATCTGATTATGACGTTTTCCCGCTATAAATGATCTTACAGGTGGCGCGTTTTTGACAATTTTTACCCGAATTTGACGTTGTTGGAGTTGTGACGAGCGCTCTTTTGCATCTTTTAGTAAGAACCCCACCCACACCACTGAGCTATGCCGTGGCACAAACTGCCATTACGGGGTGGATTCTCTAGTGAGTATTTAGCCTGTAACATGACGTCAGTTACGGAAAATTGTTAGTTAATAAATAATGTATCAGGATATCTCTAAAGGATTTCCCCTCTTCACACAAACATACTTAGGACACATGATTTCATATCTTAGTGGCTCTAATATTCAAACTAGAAAATAAAAAGCAACCCTTAAATGTAATTTAATGATGAATGATAATGCAATTCATGATCTGAGCTATAATATGATGAGGGTGAGGTTTATTTGTAATCAAACGGTGAGGTTAGATATAGTATTTAATCTTGAGATTGCTAGTTTAGAAACGAATACAATAATACAAGAATGACTTTAGGGCGAAGAGAAGTTAGCTTTTTCATTGAAAATTCATACATTTAACAGTAAGTTAAGCAATAGAGGATGTTTTAAAGGAAAGCTTTGCATACAATACTTTTTCATGCTAATCTTTTACGAAAATATAAAGAAAAGCTTAACTAAAAAATATATACACTGCAAGACAAATTATGACAAGGAGGATGAAAAGGTAAGTGCTTTGGGAGCTAAAAAGTAAAGTGAATATGAAAATCTAGAAAACTGCAGAAAAAAACAACCACTATGCACAAGAACGCAATTAAACAAAAAAAAACAAAGAAGGAATTTAATTATGCGCCAGAAAACACATTAGCCACCGAAATCCTAACATTAAGTAATAAAGTAAATAAGTATACAATTAAATCTAAGGCAAGAACATTGCAATACATTTGCTTAAACAAATGTACCAAAATACATCACAGTCAGAGCGTAAATGTCTTTTGTAATCAATTTAAAACTCTAATCTCCTTTAATGCAGAGAAAAGCAAATTTTCTATTTCCGGAAAGAATTAATAAGCTCAATTACGAAATTTAGCGGCAAACGTTCACGTTCGTTGTACCAAGCTTTTCCGGAATAAGCAATTTAGTAAACGGCTGCTTTGTGACCTGTAACGAAATCCGAATATTTTACTACACACGTATTTTGCAGCACAGATAGATACCAATTTGCTAAAAATAATAATCGCTTAATATGGTGTTAATTTACACATTTTGGTTTTATTTTTGAGATATCCGGTACAAAAAGAAATACTAAAATATTGTGTAGAATTATTACAAAATGAAATAATGCCAAAGTTTCGGGAAAACAAACCTTTTAATAAAATACGGATAATGGATTAATACTATTATATGCTTTGTGTGTGTTTTGTCAACACATAGGTATACAGGGTCCTGCTTCTTAGCTCCCGCCCACTACACTAAATGATTTATATTACAAAAAATATTAAAACGGAGCAAGAGAATGTTTGCTAGACAGCACATTTTAAAAACATTTTCACAAATACAGGTTGGCCCATAAGACCATGATAACACTCTTACATATTTTTTAATGGAACACCCTATACATTATTCCAGATTTGAACTCTCCTCCATTCGTGCATTACCTCCAAAATTTCAGCATCTTATACCGAGTGCTTTCAAAGATATGACAATCCTTATTCTGAATGGACATGTGTTGAGCACTCTGTATCTTTCAAAAACAAACAAAATTAATCATTATTTGCAGTAGGATATTGTATGTATATGGTCTATTTTATTTTTATACAGATGGCTACACGAAATATCAGAGGTCGTATACACTATGGTCCAAAACGAAAATCGTAGATTTTCTCGAAATTTCCAAATAGAACACCCTATGTTTTTCATCGACATGGGATAGTTTATTTGCTACTCTATTATTTTATTAAGCCTTCCCTGCATCCAAACCCACTCGTTTTCAGTTTAATTCGTCTTTATCGGAAACTACTCTTTATTAATCAAAACTAGACGTAAAAGTGATATCTTTTAAAGGGAATACCTGTATATTTTATTCGTATTGGGTGCGGAATAAAGTACGCAACATCTTTTATATTTTGAATTATACTGATATGTTTCAAAGTTTCAGAGATATTCATTAAAAACTGTTATGAGACATAACAAACTTATGAATAGTTTTATTTCAAGGTTATTGTGTCATCATTAACATGTACTGGGTTCCCCATATTAGACTATACAATTTAAAAGTCGAATAAAAACTTTCTAATCCAAGTAAATTAACTTTTTAATGGATTAATATGTAGCTTATTCTGTGGGATTTATGACTAAAGTAAATAACAATTCAAGTTTTAAAGCTCAAGGAGGCGCCTGTCTATAAACAACGACTTAAGTGTTTCTGTCAAATATGCGTTATACGCAAACGATATAATTGCTCCAGTTTAACAATTTTCATTGCATTATGAATTATTCGATTCAAGAGCGTGTGTTTTCTGTGGAAGTCTACATTAGAACTGGTTCATTTGAAGAAGTTCGGCGTGCATTTCGACGGCAGTTTGGAAACAATAATAGGGGCGATGCACCAACACGCTTTACAATTGCGGCGTGGGTTCGTCAGTGGCGTGAAAATGGCTCTGTGCAAAACATTAAAAAACCTGGACGTCGAAGAACGGTGCGTTCGCCTGAAAATATTGAACGAGTGAGAGCTGCCTTTACAAGAAGTCCTAAGAGATCGGCTAATCGGCAATCACTTGCCCTAGGAATATCTAAGAGAAGTATCCACAGAATTCTGCATAAAGATATAAAATTTCACCCCTATAAATATCAAATGGCACATAACCTCAGCGATCTAGACAAAGGAGCGAGGGTGACATTTTGTGAAGAATTTTTACATCAGCATCGTGGAGAAATTCATAATTTGCTAATGAGCGACGAAGCAAATTTTCATTTGGACGGTGTTTTTAACAAGCAAAACTTTAGATACTGGGGAGTAGAAAATCCTCACGAACTGTTTACCAAAACCTCCACAGTCCAAAAGTCGTTGTTTGGTGCGGTGTAGCATCATTTGGAATTATCGGTCCTTATTTTTTTGAGGATGAAAATAACCGTTCTGTTACAGTTAATTCCGAACGATACATAAACATGTTGCAAACGTTTATTATCCCAGAACTAATTAGACGAGGACTAAATGGCGCCATATTATTCCAGCAAGATGGAGCAACGGCTCATACAGCCAGAAACACTATGAGAATTTTGCGAGATTTTTTTGACGGCCGTATAATTTCCCGATTTGGAAATTTGAATTGGCCCCCGAGATCTCCCGATTTAACGGCCCCCGATTTTTTTCTCTGGGGATACCTAAAGCAAAAAGTTTTTGCAAGTCGTCCCGCAAAAATTCCGGAGCTGAAGGAGCAGATTCGAAATGAAATTACAGGAATAAATGGAGATTTGCTTCGCCGAGTGATGATAAATTTTGAACTTAGAATTCAAAAATGCATTGAAGTCGAAGGAAGGCATTTGGAAGACATGATCTTTAAAACTTGAATTGTTATTTACTTTAGTCATAAATCCCAAAGAATAAGCTATATATTAGTCCATTAAAAAGTTAATTTACTTTGATTAGAAAGTTTTTATTCGACTTTTAAATTGTATAGTCTAAAATGGGGAACCCTGTATAAACAAAGTGGTGATATCAAATTAGCATTTGAAACGTTTTTAATTAAAATATATGTTCGATATGTCGCTGTCTGAAGGCGATTTTGAAAAGACCGTGCTACTTTTCCTAACATGTCGAGTGTAATACTCCCAAAAGCGTTCCTTATTCTTTGTTACATACTTTCTTGTGTAGTTGGTGGCTCTTGGTAAACGATTTCCTTAACATATCCCCACAAGAAGCAATCTAGTTTAGTTAAATCAGGGGATCGGGGTGGCGAGTTACACGGCCCTCCTCTGCCAATCCAACGATTTGGAAAGAATGCACTAAGATGGCCCCTGACGTGAACGTAATAATGGCAGAGGCTTCACCGCGTTGCAGCCACGTTTAATTCCTCACAGTTTTTGGCAAACCTACCTGAAAACCCCCGAATTCTGATCTAAATAGTAGTAGCGATTCACAAATCCATTTTTGAAGAAAGTGGCGTCATCCGAGAGCAAAACCTTATCAAAAATGTTATATCAATTTTATGTTGAGCCCAATAGCAAAATACGACACGTCCCTCCAAATTAATATCAAATAGTTGTTGATGAAACTGGATATGATACGTATGAAAACGGTTATCCTTCAAAATCCTTTGAACGCTTCGTTCACTAACACCTACAGCATTTTGACTAACTGAAGGATTTTTGGTAACAGATAACATGACAGACAATTCATTAGTTCACTTCGAACGGGTCTACTCTTAACTGGTTTTGTATAGGCTACATGTACTGTTTGTATAAATCTTTGTAATAAATTTGTTTGGATGCCTTCGTTCGGGTTAACGCTCTGCATAAACTCGATTTGCCAGAAAAGAGTTTCTTTGGCATTCCCCAGTATAAAAATCATATCTACGAGCTCACCATTCTGGTATTCCATTACACGAAGAAGTTTTATACATCAATAATTACCGTTTGAAAAATGGTTTAACGCAAATTAATAATAATATTTAGCAACACGTAACTAACAAAACTTATAGTTGATATCTAAACTGAAAAGTTATTATCGGACCTGTATGATGTACTGGGGCCCCATCATGAAGAAAACACATTTCTTGTTGAGTATCCTGTGGCACTTGAAGCAACAAATTAGGTAGATGGTTTTGCAGAAAGTCTAAGTATACTTCCCCTGTTACTCGTTGATCAAAGAAATATGGTCCAATTACATGATTACCGACAACACCTCCCCAAACATTTAAAGACCACCTAGTTTTCTTACAAAATGTGGATTTTCGGTAGAATAGTAATGAAAATTGTGTCTGTCTATATTTCCGTTTCTGTGAAATGTGGCCTCATCTGTAAATAAAATCAAATGAACAAAATTTCTTTGTTGGTTTATTTTGTTTTGAGCCCATTGACAAAATTCCAGTCGTCTTTGATAATCTTCAGGAACCAACTCTTGAAGTAGTTGAATGTCATAGGGGTGCATTTTTGAGACTTCAATACCCGCTGTACCATACGTCGTTCAACACCAACCTGCTGAGAAATGGGTCTTTGTCCAATATATGGATTTTCAGTAACTGTTAATAGTACATTTAATTGATTTTCCTCAGTCTGTGCACGTTTTTCCCTAGTATTTTTTTTTTCATATAACAGATTTCCAGTTCTTTCAAAACGCTCCAAAACTTTTCAGATGCCCTTATTTCAGGTTGCCGTCTCTCTGGAAACCGTTGTTGACACAGTCTTCTTGCTAAGAGCGTATTCTTATCACTAGCTCCCAAAACAAAAATCATATCAACCATCTCGGCTTGCGAAAAATTCATTATTTACAATTTTAATTAAAATTTTAAATCAATTTGCTATAAAATACACTAATACATCACACAAATTATCAACTGACAATAAATAATGACAGTTCTTATGATCTCTATTATTTTTATATGCCACGCCTCGCCGTCACGGCCAACTAACAACAAAACTTGAAAGCTGTATAGCCTTTTTACAATAAAATAATGTTAAATTGTCATTATTTCAAAAACTACAATTTTTTGGAATATACACTCTTATACAAAGTCACCCTTATTTTTAATGCTAAATAAGATACAATTAAAAAAATAGGGGGTTTACGTTTAAAAAAAATGACTATAGGTTTTTTTGAATCTACTTTTTATTGTCCATTTTTGATCACCCTGTATGAATGTATTACAAAAATATCAATACAACCCATTAGAGTAGGTCCCGATTTCCAAGGAAACCAACCATAACTAATTGATAAAGGCTTCGTTTAGAAAAGATTTCCACCTATGTTTTGGCCTGCAAACGTCATTTTTGACAAAAAATTTGAAATTTGTCAAAAACGGTTAGACTTAGGTATAGGACATTATACATAAAATGTGTCTAAAATTGTATGTAGAATCTAAATATGTAATAATATATAGGGTTTTCTATTTAAAGAAGATTTAAAATTACTTCTAAGCTTTTATGATCTACCCTGTACAACTAAAAATATTTTTGGAATATGCACCAGAATATATCTTACAACTTTTGTATTTAATTTTTTTTTTGTATCTCTTTAAATAAAGGAGATATGGAAGTTTGTCACACTAATGCGCCACCCTGTATAATGAAACTTAATCTTCCAGAACACGCACGCGGTCTCATTTCGGTCAGTAACACCGGTACGTGTGCACGCGTTGCTATTTTTGTTCGGAAATTTTTCTACAAAAGGTAAGAAATAGCCACTTCATCGGCAATTTGAGTGCAATACTATTTATCTATTTTTTATTCAAGTATAGCACTTGTCACTTTCTGATTATTAATTTTTCAAAATGGGTGATTATGAAAGGAAATCCAGCGTCTTCAAAGGCTTTACAAGCAGGTCCCTAGCGAATCAGGGTACGATGACGAAGAGGATAAGGACCAAGTCGATGTACTTGAAACCAGAAGTGACGATTACAAGTCAGAACAAAATTTTGACAGCACTGACGACAAACATCAGACATCTAATATGATTAGTAGAGATTACAATCAAAAACTTTACATGTCAATGACGTATAATTACCAGAAATTACGTAAGCATGGGCAGCGGTTCCGAGAACCTTAAAAGCTCGTCTTTGGGAATTATGTGGAATTAACGCTAAAGCAGAACTGGAACATAAAATTGATGGGCAAAAAGGAAGGCGCTATTTTTGTGACCACAAGAAAAATAAAAAATAAATGCACTTCTGTTGCGTTTGTAAGGAATGCGTGTGTTTAGAATACATTCACCCCAACTTTTCAGGACTCTAACCTCGTGGGAGAACAATAGGTAGTTAGTAGTTCTTGAATTCTTGTGGATGTATAGACGTATGATTGTTAACATTTTGTGTTGTCTTGATAAGATTACCTTTACTACGTTACTACCATCAAGGTTTTGTTTACATTAATGTGGTTACTTGTTTTTATTTTCTCTCATTTATTGTTTTGTTATTGAATTTACAATAAATGTGCAATATTCAAATTAAAGTTATTTTATCGGCAAGATACTTACTAGAACATCAGCCCGTAAAGGAAAAGTGCATGTTATCGACATAGCTCAGTAGTATAAGCGGGGTTCTAGCTCATCACTGCACAAGGGCACTCGACGCAACTCAATAAAATCAAAATCAAGAAAAACATGTCACTAAGGCGCCACCTGTTAAGTAGATTTATAGCGCCAAAAACGTCATGAACTAGATCTTAAAATAATGGCCTAACTGGACACCATAATATCCACTGGAACCGAAAACACTCACCTTTACCTCAAAATTTTACTTCAAAGACATATACGCGAAGCTCACATATACTTAATTCAAATTTTAAGCTTCATTTAAAATTCGCAAAAACATACTCAAAACTTCAACGTAACATTACTTCCTCAATTAACAAAAAAAAAACTGGTCAACGCGGTCATTAATCGTTCAGTTAAAAATGAATATTCCTCACAACAAAAATAAACAAAACGAAATCTAATATTTAAGAGTTCCTATAATTTATTTGAACGTCACATAATATTCATCAAAACAAATCAACAAAGCTTACCTTACATTTCCGAATGATACCTTTAATTACTATAACTTCAAAATTTGTCGAAATAAACTCAACGTGGTTTTCATTTAGTGAAGGTAAAACAAATGCCCAAAAAATTACTCTATAAACATCTATATTATGATTAAAAGGATAAAAAAATGTTCATGAAGGGCAAGCACAACCAATCAAGGGCAAGAACAATCAAAGAAACATTCTACATGCAGCGGGGCGTAAACAAAAGTAATTGATTAAAAACAAAACCTAACTCTAAAAAAAATAAAAGCTGTGTGACATATTCAGCAGCAGTCGCTAATGTCAAGGAGAAGTAATATCAATTACTTCTTCTTACGTAATCATCACCAATTCAAATATACAAATAACAATATTAAAAAAAATATTATCTAGTGCATGTGCGAAATTCCGATTTATCAAAATTCAATCAAATCTAACGACTTTATTACTACAATAAAAAAAAAACAAAGCTTTCAGAAAATCAAAACGTTAAAACTATCATTATATCGGAATTTCCATTGCACCATTTAATAACAGTTTTAATTACACCAAACATTATTATAAACAAGCATATTAATATACAAAGCAAGTATAACACAAAAAACGTCACACAGCATCCTTTGGCCACTTCCGCAGTTTCCATTGTTCTGGTCCAAACTCTACCAGTATCAGCTAACACTTTTTTTATTATAAAACCTCGCACAAACACAAATTTACCAAAAGCTTAATTGGGCACATTCTTTTGAATAATGCTATATGAATACTTAAACACATACAAATCCGACACTTTAACTTGTACCAAAAAAAAATAACACGTGATACCTTTATACTATTTTATAGATAACGGTACCAATGTCCATTATCTCAATAAATTCACACTCGTGACAACAGTAGAAATCCTATGGATCAATACATTTACATTAATTCGAGAAAAGTCTCCAACACAAATTCATAAAGTACGCTGCACATCGACGCCCACGTCGGTTAAATATAGCTTAAGATGACGCTCGTTTTATTCTGGTGAGCACAACAGCACAAGATTAAATTGGAAATCCTCGACGTCACACACGGTAAACTATAAACAAATTTGTTAGGGGTGTAACCATAATTCATAACCGTATAAAAGCGAATCGTATTGATTTAACCATGATGACGCCGCGGCACCGACGGTCCACAACCACAACAATTCATAACTACATCTGAATTGTTTTATACTTCAACTGCAACTGAACTAAAAAGCAGCAATCATCTGCCCCTCCTTCAAAAGCACTTGGAGTCGGTAAACAACAATTCATTACTTCACACGGAAACTCAAGAATAAAAATACTAAGAGACTATCAATTCTGAGAAGCACGAAATATTATAACACTACCAACGACTGTAAACTGAGTCAAATAAGTTCTCAACAATATTTACAAAAGCCCACACATACCAGGCAAATGACCCAATTGATATATACCGAGAACTCCAGACGATAATTATGATGTCAACGACACAAGATTTGAAATTATCCGTAATTATATTTAGCAAATTAAACAGTCTACGTATTTACACATTTGTACTAAACAATTTAAATCTCTGCGTAATTCTAAAATTATTATTAGCTTTACTAAATGCATAAATAAAAAGTTTACCTCGAGTAGTATCTACGACATGCACTTTTCTAGAATATCGCTCTAACCAACTGAGCTATCTAGATACAAGCCCAATCGATGTAAATTTTGTCTTTATATATGTAGAACTTATGTAATTTCTTTATTTAAAAAATATCTGTACTCTAGCAATCATAAAATAATAAAATTCGCCAATGTACTGAATAAGTACAGAAGCAAAGAGAAATATTATTCAATTTTTTTCAAGATTTTCACAGTTTTCAATTATTTGCGATGTACATTGGACTAGTTCTCAATTATAAACCATATAATAGTTTTCCACACACTTTTGGTGACAACGCCATTTTTTAAACAATAGGTCTCTCAAACCGGTACGTGCGCTCGTGTTACAAAATATGGTGCATATTGTAAAAGGTTAAAAGCCTTGTATTATAAATTGTAATTATTAGCCATAGTTATTAACGTAATATCACCGTAAATTTACACT
This sequence comes from Vesta saturnalis, assembly GCA_036346205.1. Taxonomy (NCBI): domain Eukaryota; kingdom Metazoa; phylum Arthropoda; class Insecta; order Coleoptera; family Lampyridae; genus Vesta; species Vesta saturnalis. Next base: position 3,477,911 of record JARFJB010000762.1, read on the forward strand.
GAACCTTAAAAGCCTTGCATCACAGAATGTATACGAGGTCAAGGTATGTCAGCGAACCGAATACGCCTCCGAGTGACCGTAGCATGGGCAACTGTTTGTTAACTTTCAAGTTAGTCTCTTCGGAATATGGTTGATAGCACGTGGGATAACTTATAGGGGGTTTACATGATTTGCTTTATAGTACGTTTTTATCGTATCATGTAAAACGTAGCGTGTAAACATCAAGAGGGGCGTTTTATGGAATATCAATAAAGACGGAATGTGGGCAAGAAAACTGATGGGACGAGTGTTGCTTTTCGAGAACTGAACCAATAGGATGGAACGCGAAAATGCGAGCTGTCAACTTGACGTCCTTTTTATTTCACTGTACACCGATCTGTAAGGAGATTTAATGAAAATTTCAAACTTTTAATATAGATCATGCCGGTAGATCTGCGGCAGTATTTGTACGCCTTCTGAACGGTAATGAGAACAGCGAAACGGCCTCCCGCCTCATATCCAAAACCCTTCGGAACTTCTCCAACTGGGCGAACCGGTGGAGAGTCTCCGTCAATCCCACCAAAACCCCAACAATTTTCTTCCGACATCCTAATTACACCGAACATAAGTTCCCAAGGTTTGCCTCCAGAAATGTTTCACTCGCCCTAATCCAAGAAAGACTCACACTCCAAGATGAAGTCACCTACATAGGAATCCTCTCCACTAGAACCTTCAATTGGCTCCCCGATGTAAAAAGAACACTCAGTAGGATTAGAAACCTCGCAAACCTACTGGGCGTCCTCCGGGGTAGAATCATGGGTTGCCACCCTAAAACACTTCTACACACCTACAAAATATACACCCGCCCTGTTATGAATTTCCGAGCTCCCATATACACCAATATAAACCATAATCACCTTTCCTCTATTGCCTCCTGTGAACGCCGAATTTTTAGACGCATACATAGGTTACCCTTCAGCTACCCTAGTGACGTCACAACACAACACGCAAACATACCACCAATTACACACAGAATTCACACACTTCAGAAAAACTTGGCGCATAAAAAATTTTCGCCGATACTATCCCAACCAAAGAAATCCTTACTACTCCTTACAACCACCGTTTTCCTCAATTCTCACGAAGGAAACCTAAATTAAAATACAAGAATCCCCCGCGATCCTTACACAACTCCTTGATGACCTCCCCGAGGAGGTAGAAGGATCCCTAGATAACATCCCATATGCCCTCCATATACCCCCGTCTATTCGATGACGACCTAGCACGAAACCGAACAACGAATCGGATTAACTACAGTAAGCACGCTACACCCCACTAAACAACACACACATTTAAACCAATTAATACATTATTAAATATTGAAATAAATCTAGATCTTTTTTTACACCAAAAATAATCTCATGATTGTAAACTATACAATAACGCAAAACATCGCAACACTAACAAGCATGGATGTATATATATATATATATATATATATATATATATATATAAGCAATAAATAAGTGATTACTAACCATAAGCATAAGCATCCGAACAAAAAGAAGGAATAAGTAAAATGTAGCATATAACGATATTGTCGTGAGGAAAATAAATTCCTTGAGAACTGTTCATAAGAAAAAAAAATAACAAAGTTAGGAAATCAGAACAATCAGGCACTGGCGAAGAAAATATGTACAAGCCGGCTTTGTGGTGTTACGATTTGTTTGATTTGTTAAATGATCGAGATGTGCCCACAATGTGTCGAGAAGCGATTGACGAGGTGAGTCTAGTAATGGAACAAGAGGTAAGTGGCTAATATAATATATTATGGTCGTCCAGAAAGTAAAGAACGTTTGAGCATTATCAGCTTCAAGGATGTGATTTTAGAGCTGCAGGTTTTCATTTTTTTAGTTCTCCTTTACAGCACAAGGTAGTGTTGTGCTCTGTCTCATTTGTAACAGTTTCTACTTTGCGTTAACCTTTATTGTTAATGTGAGACTTTAAGACTTGTTTTTCCTTTAATGTGGCTATACTCGTTCCGGCAGGCCTGCCAGTATGAACTGACCAGTCCGTCTGAAGGCCGGTCGCCTGAACGTATATATACCTACTCTGGTCGACCTGCAGTATTTCGTGAAAACCATTTGTCACAGGAGGAATCGCTCGATGGAAACACAGATGCACATGTTTATGGTTATGGAGATTTAACCGCATCCAACTCAATGAACGATAATATACCACGCCCTCAAATCCAAGATTCCTCAGGAACAGCTTCACGATCTCAGTTTCCTTTTAGGACGATATTAAAAAGGTCTCGGCTCGAAAATGAAGAGATGAATTTGACAAAGGAAGTATTGGCAACCGTAAATAATCATTTCAAACAATCTCGCACACCATAGGATCGGTTTGATATTTCCAGTAAAAACGTCGCTATGAAACTTGGAGATTTGAGCAATGGCCAAAGATATCTACCATAAAATTCATCAACGATAGGTTTATCGTTAACTACGTTCCATAAATTGGCATATCAACCACCACCTCAACATTCACCAATTACGATTTATCCCTTGTTTTCTCCTGCTCCTTCAACTAGTTCGTCTTCTAACCACCGAAGTTCTCGACACTCAGCAACGTCGCTGCATTAGTTGCTGCTTCTGTTCAAGATTCGATCTCTACACAGTACTTAGCTTCTATGGAGACACGCCCAATGCCAATCAATTTAGGACCCATTCCAACGAACAGCCCGAAACAAGTGTTACTGACCTCTTACCGCCAATTTCTCAATTCATTGGCAGAGTAAATGATAATACATCAACGGAAAATACATGATTCCTTTTCATTTTTTTTTCGACTTTATCGCCTCAATAATTGGGTACATGTTATTGGAATCTAACATTACTTTGTGTTATAAGGTTTATTCAATTGGTTTTTTGTTTAATAAAACTGTACCATATGGGATACTTCTCTGAAGTCGATTATTCCTCTTACCCTGGACTATTCAGCTAACCTCAAGTACTCCTTTTTCAAAACCAAGTAGATTGCGTTACACGTTTCTGTGGCTATTTGGCACAGTGCTAGTTTTGAGATAATAGTGCAGCACTCCAATGCCTTGAAGGATCTTCCTGTAGCGAGGAATCTCAGGGCTGTAATGCATTTCCCCATGAAGGTGTCCTTCCTCTTTATACGTCGTGTTAGCAACTTCAGCAAATGCACAAAGAACCTAGCGTCCATTCGCTCATAATTTCCCCAGTCGTTTCGTCCACCTCTCAGTTCTGATAATAACCTCATGTGGGAAAAATGATTTTTTTAGAAGCCACGATCTAGATCATCTTGACTTATTCTCCTCATTTCAGGTTTTTTGTACGTGCACGAGGAAAACAATAGTGAAAAACAACACAAGTGTCTCCTCCATGGCAAGATTGAAGTTGAAACAAGCGAAAACGGAGAAAAAGATGGTACCCGTAAACGCACAATAAAACGAGCATTTTGTGTACGTTTTGCAGGAACGATAAAACGAATGTTTTGCTGTAGTATATAAACTCCGATTTATGCCAACACTGACCGTTAGTAGGGAATGCTACATCGTCAGCGGCACGACTTGGCCGGTAACCTGGCTACCTACTGTTTTAGGTATCTGCGAAGCTAGTATCATTGCCGCGGGCGTCTCTGGTTACGAGAGGGTGAGCAGCCTTGAAGGAGACAAGCCACGTTGATGACGATCTTATGAACAGGGAATAGAGAGTTGTAGATGGTACCCATTGGAAAGACTATGAAATTATGAATTTAATGGAAGAAAAACGGTCTTATATGCCGTATGCCTAGAGGAAAGGATGTTGTAGAGAAAAATTATGGTTGTTACGCTTCGCCTAATTGCTTCATTAACTTTATAAAGAGAAGATATTTTTTATCATGATCACACCACATTTTGATTTGTTATTATAACCGTAAGGAAGGGAACTAAAATCATGTGCGTGGATTAAAACGGACGAAGTTTTTGTTAAATTGAGTGTTGGGGGGTACCACTTCCCCAATAAATAATCAAAGCAGTGCTTCCATGCATTAAGAATCCTAGATTATTTGAGGAGCATCCATTTTGAGATTTTGACATCTGTCGGTGCTTTGGGGGAGCGTTTATCGGTTTTACAACCTTTATAAATTCATTTCATGAGTTACAAACAAAAATTGAATATATTTTACTATGCGACTTATCAAGTGAAGAAGAAATTGCGGTTTTGGACAATCAAAATGATGGACAAAGAGCGAAAGTCGAATATCAGTACCTTGAGGTAGCCGACAGAGTTAAATTACTCTTTCAGAATCAAAATCGCGTTCTCCCAACCGAACAATATATCAAAATAGCCTAGCAACGAATCAAAGTAGTAATGTGGAAGCATTAGACATAACAAAACGAGAAACAATGTCCTTGTCATGATTTTCGGGAAAATACAGTAGGTAAATGGTTTTTATTTACTGATTTTTTTACTGCACGAAAGCGAAAAATTAAGTTACATTAATAATATTTTAAATATTTCAGCTATTGTAAGATCAAATCATAATAATCTACGTAAACTAATCAATACGATTAACAACAATTTAACGGTCTTAAAACTCATTAAACTACCAAAAGATACTTGAGACTATCTTTTAATAACAATTAAAAATTAGATTTTAATAGGGAAAAAGAATTTTCCTTTGATTAAAGTGTTTAAAACAATACTATCAAACATTAGAAGCAGTCGCGCAATAAAAACCTCAAATAAACGCGAGGTCCTTTGCTAGACCATGTAATCAATTTGAGAATCAATCCAACAAAGATAGAGAACCGAAACTTGTGTTTCATCAGCTGCACGTATTGTAAAGATGCTTACTCTATCAACGAATGTCCAATCCCCTTAAAACTTTCCGTCGCTAAAGGATCAAAAGCTGCGAATAATTTAAAACTGTGAACAGAAATCTAAAGAGTTTTCAGAATTAGTACGTGAACCTTGTGGATGCGAAAGAGGTATTCAAGTTAGGACAATTATGGAGAAAAATTGTTCGTGGTAAATAAATATAAGGGGCAATATAAATTATAATTCGGTATCCACTGTTACTGTGTCATGTGATTATGTAAAATAAGTTTATGTATCGCGGTATGTATCATTTTGTTAGAATGATAATAAAACATTTTGATGAAATTGTGACTTTATCTGTAAGTTTTACCCGATTACAATGTAGAAACATTTATTTAGATGTTCAGAAGGTTCAAAAGAACAGGAACGCAATTGTACATAAGAAATGAACTTTAGAGAAAACTTTATTCGTCTATTTGTGATGTATATCTAGTATTCTAAACGTAAGACCATCACTTGTAGTGTACTTGCCCTCAACAAAATTCATTATTAAACTTTACTGTAGAATTGATGCACAGTTTTCCCAAATAAAAAAGGAAAACTCAACAAAAGTTGGAAGTTAGAATGACTTACTTGAAATTAATATCTAAAAGCTTTTATTTAATGTTATATCTAGTTACACGTTTTTTAAAATTAATCATACAGCCGCTTAATTAGTACTATTTTGAGTGAATATCGGATTACTTATTATTAATGAGTTATTATTAAGATAGTTCCAAATAACTATTTAGTAACAAGAATTTTTTTCATGCTCTTTTTATTTCACACTCGATATTTTTTTAGCCCTATGTGCATGCAAAACTGCTAAACTTTAGTTGAAATTATAGTTAGTATGCTTGTTATAGATGAAACTCTTGCATGTGTCATTTGGTTAAATATCATCTGATATTTACAATGGAGTTGCTCGAGGATGTTTCATATCTGGAACCGGTAATAACCAGGACGATTGATACCTACGACGATCTATATCTAGGATGATTTATACTAAAGACTACTCGTATCCAGGGCCATTCGTACCTAGAGCAATTCATACCCGAATCATTTCATAGAAGACGTTTCATACGTGGGACCAATCGTAACCGTAACCCAGACGACAGGGCCCAACATTAACCCTACTGACGATATTCACATATAACACTTTTCATTCATTATGTATTCAAATTTAGATTATTTCTAGCATTTCATTATGTACCAAACATTTCAATAGTTAGTAGTAACTCATATTTGCCAAGAAGTAAATTAGTGATGGTTACAGAGCATTTTCCCTCTTTGGATTAAGAAACATACGCATAAACGCAATCATTATCGTTATGAGTAGAATGATGTACCACACTATTAGTAATTAACACCAGAAGTTGCGTTCATTTAGTCCAATAATTTTTAATAAAATGGATAATTTTACTTTCGTTATTGTGTTAACTTACTTACTTATTTTAGAAGGTAAGCTTTAATCTACAAAATATTTCGGGCCTATATCAAGGCAAGTTTTGCCGAGATGGATTAGTTTGCTTCATAGCCTGTTTACAGAATGCATATGCGACAAAAAAATTCACCTAAAGGTACTGTTAATTATACATCAAGTCGAGTAAACTCCTAATCGTAATTACGTAACGCTAATGGGTTGCTTACAAAAGTTACTAAGTAATAATCCGCCCCACTTATCGCACTTGTTTTCGCCGCCATAGTAACAACTTAGCATTAAATACATGTGATGATTGACTTGAACCTGCAAAATTTGTCATCAATTGTGGTTGCCCTAAGGTGTGTGAAGGTAGCCGAGTCTGGTTTGAATAATATGATTTAAACTTGTGTATAATTAGGCGCTGATTATGCGCCACTTTCAGCCGTTGAAATTAAATTTTGGGCCGCAATAAGAAATGTACTTAAAATTCTATAAACACGCCCAACTTCTCATACAGTAATTAGGCGCCATTTTGCTCGGTAAAATAAAATTTTCCTCCCTTATAAAAAAGTACTTAAAACTACACTGACACTGCCGTAAGCTGCATCAATCAATTTTTCCTTATGCAGTGATTATCCTCCAATTGTTAATTAAACATTAAAAATTAATCTTTGCCTGCACGATAATTATCCACCTATCGTGCGCTGTTTTACGCCGTTAAGGCTAAATTTCGCGCATCTATAGGAAACAATTTATTGTACGACTCGGCTAACTTCACAGTCGTGAACTTCTGCATTAATCAATTTTTTCTTATGCAGTAATTTATGCCCCATTTCGCCTCGTTAAAATAATTTGGCGCCCTTATAGGAAAAAAATTATTGCAAAATTACATTAACACGGCTAACTTCATTGTCATGAACTTCTACTTAAATAATTTTCCTTCATGCAGTAATTAGGCGCCAATTATTTGCCGTTTTGCGCCGCTAAATTAAAATTTTGCGCCTCCATAGGAAATAAGCTGTTACAAAAATTACACCAGGAAGGTTTATTCCATTGCCCTAGGAACAAATTAATCTTTTCTTACGCGATAATTAGGGATCTATTTTGGGCTGTTTTACGCCGTTAAGGTTAAATTTTTATCATGCACCGGAAACAATTTATTGAAGGACTCGACTAACTTTACAACCGTCAACTTTTGCATAAGTTAATTTATTACGGCTAACTTCACATTCATGAACTTCTGCATAAATCAATTTTTCCTTACGCAGTAATTGGTCGTCAATTGTGAGACATTTGCGCTGCTAAAATAAAATTTTACTCCTCCATAGGAATTAATTATTGCAAATTTACTTCGGCAAGGTTTACTTCAAACTCGTAGGAATATTTAATTGTAGCCGTAAATTTGTTCATAAATTAATTTTCACTTATGTAAGAATAAGGGGCCATTTTTCTCCGAAAAATAAAATATTGCGCCTTTATAGGAAAGAGATTGTAAAATTACATTGATACGGTTAGCATGACAAAACGTGAACTGCCGCATAAATCAATTAATTCTTTTGTTTTGCGCCCCCACAGGAAATTTATTGCAAAAGTTACATCGACAAGGCTAACTTCATATCCTCATACATAAGTTAATCCTTTCTAGCGCCATAATTAGACACACATTGGGCGCCTTAAAATTAAATTTTGCGCCCGTACAGGTAACAAGTTATTGTAAAAATTATATCGAAATAATTCATTAATAAATCATTTTTTCTTATGCAGTAATTAGTCACACACTATGCGCTGTTTGCGCCGTTAAGATTAAATTTTGCGACCCTATAGGAAACTAGTTATTGTAAAAATTACATCCACACGACCAACTTCAGACAACCAAGGTAACGGTTCTTTATAAGTTGCGCCTTTAAAACAAAGTTTTGCGTTTTTAAGAAATAAGTTATTGCAAGGTTACCTCGACAAGAATAACTTCACAACCGTGAACTTATGAAAAAAGTTATCTTGTCTTGCACGAAAATTAGGCGCCCATTATGCTCCGTAAAAAACAAGTTTTGCGCCCCTATAAAAAACAAGTTACATAAGTTACTTTACCGAGCCGAAACTTCTACATATTCAATTCTTTATTATGCCATAATGGATTTATTTAAATGTGTTGCTTAAATATTTATTTGATTAATGTGCATTTTCTTATTTTTATTGTATTATTCTTATTCAAACTTCACTTCTTTCATTATATTCAACATATTTAACTCATTTTACTACATTGCGGCTACTTTACTTTCTAAGATAAATTTAACTCCAACTCGTGGTTTCTCCTTTAAATCTGCCTATGGTTATACACACTTCTGATAATTTGATTTCTGCTCATGTAGCGGTTAATAAGATTGAAGACGTGCTAGAAGGGAAAATATAATGCCGCTTTAGCATTTATACTTGTTGACTCTTTTTTAATTGGTCGGTTTCGTAACGTGAGAAGGTGAAATTATAAGAGTTGGGTCGAGTGCCGTTTTTAAGGAGAGTTGAGCTTAGACTTCGAAATGATAGAAGCAAAGTAGTCTAGCTATATCAGCACCCAAACAGGAAGGGTTTGTTATTCTGTTTCCGCAACAACTGAAAACAAATTCACACTTCAAAGTGTGAATAAATATGCCAGGCAAGCATGCACATCTAGGTTGGTAACGTCAAAAAGTAATTATGCTAAGGTGATTCTAAAGGTTAGGTTTAACTGACCCGATATTAACTGCCATTGAGATGTCCAAGTTTATGGGTGTTAATTAAACATACCAAATGTTTTAGGTCGTGTGCAAAAACAGAAAGTATATGATACTCCTGTGTCTTTCCTTATTTTCAACATTTGGTTCATGCCTCATGTATTACATTGTGTAATTTGTGTTTGAACGCCCTGTATATATATATATATATATATATATATATATATATATACAGGGTGTTTCTGAAATAGGGTTCCGAATTTCTACTGCATGTAGAACTCAGTAAAATAAGACAAAATGTTCCTATAAACATGCGCCCTAAAACGCACCCTTAAAAAGTTACAGGCCCTTGAAAGGGTTCGAATTAAACTGATTTTATCCAGTTCTTTCAAAAACGATAAAAGATAAAGAGACGAAATAAAGGGAACGTACATAACTTTTCACGCCGAGTAACATGAGCTAGGCCATTTTTCGTTATTCGAATCATATGCGTCCTTTTCAGGGGGATGAAAAGGGTATCAAGTCCCTTTAAAATTTTGTACGACCTTTTTGCAATTTTTTTTGGCAAATTCATAAATTTTGGACAGTTTTACGTAAAAAATGTCGTCTTTGCGTAAGTCGATATCGGCAACGGTGTTTGTGTAAAATGAGTTTAAAAATTATCATTATTTGATAAAATTACAGTTATTCACTTCGGAATCAATTCAGAAACGTTCCTATTATGCAAAGACGACATTTTTACATAAAACTGTCCAAAATTTATGAATTTGTTAAAAAAAAATTGCGAAAAGGTCGTACAAAATTTTTTAGGGACTTGATACCCTTTCCATCCCCCTGAAAAGGACACCTATGATTCGAATAACGAAAAATGTCCTAGCTCATGTTACTCGGCGTGAAAAGTTATGTATGTTCCCTTAATTTCATCTCTTTATCTTTTATCGTTTTTGAAATAATTGAATAAAATCAGTTTCATTCGAACCCTTTCAAGGGCCTGTAACTTTTTAAGGGTGCGTTTTAGGGCACATGTTTATAGGAACATTTTGTCTTATTTTAATGAGTTCTACTGACTAAATTCTCGTAGGTTGAAGGAGTAAATTTACGTTAGTTTAAAATTAAATTGATATATCGTTTGCTTTATATTGTATTTCGGATTAGAATTTGCCGTATTTAGTTTACAGTGAATTTCTTTGGTAGAATTAATTTAATTAGGACCGTAATTATCATATAAATTGTCGTAAGGCTTCAAATTAAAAACGCCGTTTATGACTGAGATAAAATTCCAAGTTGTTTTTCGTATTATGTTTCTGTTAACTTCCATTTGAGGAACGGAGCCCAGATTCTAATGCAGTATAGCTTACCGATTCACTTTCTAAATTTCAATATTTAGCTGGACTACAATGCGATCTCAGTAAAATTAAGTGAATATGTACTGTAGAGTAGATAAGCGTTGCTTACTTGGAAAAGCTTCCCTTGCAGTTTCTCGTGTGAAGGCGATAATATCACGCTATCTTTCTTGATCACTTACGGAAACGGCAATATCGTTTCTACCGCGTTTTATAATTTCAATGTATGAGCAGTATGATTGGTTGTCGTTTTTAAAATTGAATATGGCGTAACTGAAGAATTGTTTAATGTATGTATGTGGGAGGGGGCCGCTTTTACCGTCGATGTTCCTGGTTTTATGGAATGTAACGTGGACTTAGATCCGTTCGCCTTTATGCGGTTTTTTGTTGGTGATTCACAAGGCGGGAGAACTTTATGTGGTGCATCGTGGTCTACTAGACCTAGCTTTTCGAAATCAAGACAGTGTTTAACCAGTGCTTCCTGAATTAATTGAACATTAAGTAGAAATGTGTAACTGTCTCGTGCGTAAAAGCTATCGTTTTGTGTACTTGAACTATACAACGTCGTGGCTAATTAACTTAAGCGTTTCGCTATCGAAATTAAGACTGGAAAATCGCTGCCTTGGTTTTCCGATCAAGAAGTTACTTAGCTGGTGTCCAGAAGCCTCTCACGACCGAATTGCTTTCGTTACACCTAGAGGAGACGTATTCAAGAGTTCTGTGTAGAAGGTAACTCAATATTGTACGTTATTGTGATTGCTTAATCATATCTACGTTTGTAAATTTGGTGAAATTATTTGTTGACGAACGAATAAACTCAGTCGTTTTCTTGGTGCGGAAATTGATGCTCTCACTTTAGTCTCAATTAAAATGTTGAATAACTGCTTTTATTTGCGCTATCTTTGGTATTTTGTTGTTTTTTTAATTATTTAATTAAATGTACTGCAAATGTATATACACATTTCGCATGGTAAAATTGATTTTGAGTGACCATTTTGTTACCTAATGTTTTGAATTTTAACCATATTTAGGTAATTTCAATCTAGTAAGCGTACAAGTTTGACCTACTTATGTTCCCTTATTCTAGCACTTAAGATTGAAACTGAACCTTAAGTAATATTGAAAGATGTATATTGTTGTGTTTCCTGATTTACCGATATTCATATATAATAGATGAACAATTAATTGAATTTTATAGTGTTATTTGTGGTCTCCGCCCGACCAGTGAAAGCAATAATTGACGAAAAGTGGTGATTTTATTATTCAAAATAAAAAGAATTAATTGAGAGCTAAATTTTGATTTCAATTTTATTGATTCACTTTAAAAATAACTAATAGTAATTTTCTGCAATTGAAGCATTTAGTGTCATACAGATTTTTTATGAGTTTTATTAAATGTTTTCTTTTGTTTAAGATAACAAATTAGAAGACATTTGAATGACGTTTATCTAGTTTATGCCTAATTATTTTAGTTTGGAGTTCAATTAATGACAGAGCCTTGGAATTGAGTAGTATTTAAATTTGAGTTGATAATATTTAAGCGAAACATTTAGTATTGTATATTTTTATTTTGGCAGAGTGTATTTTGTTCAAGCGTTGGGGGCAACGTAACGTAAAGTTAAATTGCAGAAATCATTGAACCCCAACCGCTGATTTGCGCACACGGTGCCTTAGTATTTGAGCGTGTGGATATTTTAAGATTTGTTCTAGAGCTAAAGTTTCGAAGCATCTCCGACGTGCACCTGGAGATAGCCAACGTTAGGTAAGTGAGATATTTTGACTGCTGAAGGCTGACTTATCTACGTGTGCCCAGGTGTATTCTTACCGATATCGTCTTAAAGAACAGTCTGACGCCCTTTACTTAACTTTATTCTAATTACGACGCACCCTTATTTGCGACTATCACAATTCACGTAGGCTGATTAGAGTTTTGTGTTATACAGGCTATTGAAACAAGTAATTATTTGCACAATGCCTTAATTTGATCGTAAAACATAATCATACCGATTGTTCATAAATATTGATTCCGTTCTTAAACATTTACACTTCAAGAATACACCATAATTAACATTATGTGATATAAACGTTTGAAAAGAAAGGTGCTTCTTTCATGCAGTTAGAGTAATCCACACTTCCCTTATAAGTATAGTAGCGCGTGTAAGATTTTAAACTTTAAGAAACTTAGAAAATTGTCACCAGTAAATGTTATTACTCTCTTGTTGTAAGAGCCGTCAAGGTTTTAAATTACGTTACATTAGTTGTAACTGTTAATAAGTTTTAATATAATTAACTTTTCTGGGAAAGTTCAAGAAATACAGTCATCTTTGAAGCGCAATCTCTTGTCAACAATAATTTCTCGAACGAAACTTTCATATTTCTAGTAGTTTCCAAGAAGAAAAACATGTCAAGTTAATATTAGCTAACCGAAACAGAAAAACCATGAATAATTAATTAATGGTTGGCACTTTAAAGTTTCATGAAAGTTCTTTTGTTTCGATAGTTATAGCATTGATTATTTTAGACATTTGGTGTATTAGATAATTCCAACAAACTATATTTAATTAACGTGTAAATAAACGTTACCAGTGCAGAAGATCAATATGCTGAATATCTACGTACCTGAAACAAAATAAAAAATTACATAACATCTTTGCTTATATGTATTATATATATATATATATATATATATATATATATATATATATATATATATATATACACAGGGTGAGCCAATAGTGCGTGGGTGTAAGATGGTGAGCTTATTAAGGAATATTTCTAAATTTTGTAGATGGGATATGGTGTGGTGCCCTTAAGGCTACGAACCTAAAATATTTTCACTTGAATCGCAAAGTTTATACAGGTCGATTTATATCAAAATTGCGTTTTTTTAATGGAATTCTTTGTATATTATTGCACATTTGGATTCTTTGGTCAATTCTAGTGCGACTTTAGGCAGCACACATGATACCTAAAACGAATTGTTTATCCGCAATTCGTCATTTTCTGTGATCACAAAACTTACAGGACCATGACTCTGCGATGTTAATAGACATGAAATGTAATAACGTAGACCGGACGGTCAAATCCAAATTCTTCTTGTATATAGAAAAATTATTTTGTCAATTCAGAAAATTTCAATGAATGGTAACTTGATTCTTTCAAATGGGACGGAATTTTTTTACCTTTCTAACGATATAAGTTTGTCGGTATCTATCTCTCTTTTAATTTCACAATTTCTGATTCATTTGCTATATTTTTAGTTTGTATCATCTAGTAACGTCTGGTAAATAAACAAAGAATTATTTACGTTATAAAACGTTATTTATTTAGTAGAAAAACACATAAACACAAAAAACAAAAGTACGAGCTAAAATAAAAATAAAAATTAAATTAATCAAAGGTAACTTGATTTTTTTCAAATGGAACGCCCATTTTTGCAAATTTTTGTTTGAGTCAAATGCGGAATTTTTTTATCTTTCTAACGATATAAATTTGTTGGTATCTATCTTCGGTAGATTTCTTTTAATCTCACAATTTCTGATTAATTTGCTTTTTCAATTTTCAGTTTCTATGAGTAACTAGCAGGCTGTGAAAGATAAACCAATTCTGTCACCAACTTTGCTTTGACATTACGTACTAGTTCGTGCTGCTATTATTGGTTAGAGATTTTTTTTAGTATTAAATTTAACTGATAAAAATGGCAAGTTTTTCTAAAAATGTAATCATTGGTATGGTTTTTAATCTTGGAGAATGCTCTAGAAATCCGTTCCGAGCGAGTCGAATGTACAACGCAAGATATCATCACCGGGAGAGTTGACCAAGGGAAGAATTATTCAAAAATCTTTTAGAAAGATTTATTGCAACAGGAAGAGCTCATTATCCTAAAAACCAGGAAAGAATTAAACCTGCGCCGAACGAAGATATTTTAACTGTAGTAATAGAAAATCTCCATACGAGTACACGACAACTCGAAAGAGATTTTCAAGTAAGTGAATATCTGTCAGTAGAATAATTTAAAAAAACAAATTTCATCTTTATCACATTCAGCTACATCAAGAGCTCAAGGTGAGCGATTCTCAAAACAGAATTAATTTTTACAATTGGGTAGAGCAAAAGTTAAATCAAAATGGACATTTTTGGATAAGATAAAGGTTACAAATGAGTGTACCTTCCACCATAATGGATTTGTTAACCAGCACAATTTTCATTATTACTCAGATGAAAACCCTCACTATTTCCGAGTTCATAGTCAGTAATGGTCGATTAATTTTTGGGCGGACATACTCGGTACTTCAGTTGTCGGTCACTTTTTTTCGACGGTATTCTAAATTCGAATTTGTATTTGAGTTTCCTCGATAATAAATTATTTAAACTCCTTGTATATGTACCGCTCGCCCAAATTAAGGACATACATTTTCAGCAATATGGCGCACCTCTACATCGTGCCCGTGTAGTAAGTGAATGGCTTAATAATGCATTTGTTGAAAAGTGGATAGGAAGGGATGGCCAGCGGGATCTCCAGATATTTCTCTGCTTTCTTTTTGTGAGAGTAAGTCAAGGAAAAAGTATAGGCTGAACTACCAACCACTGAGGAAAATGTGAAAAATAGAATCCGGAACGTTTTTGCAACTGTCAACCCAGTAAGGTTTAATAGGGTTAAAATTCCTTTTCGTTGTAGAACTCAAATTTGCTTAGAACAAAGTGGTAGACATTTTAAACATTTATTAGAATTATTTTTATTTTAGATGGTAATTTTGTTTTCTGGTGTTTTATGTGTTTTTCTACTTGATAAATAATGTTTTTTGTTTATTTCCCACGGGTTACAAGATAATACTAACTAAAAATTGAAAAATACAGCAAATTAATCAGAAATTGTGAAACTAAAAGAAATCTGGCGAAGATACATACCGTTAGAGAGGTAAAAAAATTCCGCAAAAATGAAAAAATGGCCATTCCGTTTGAAAAAATCGAGTTACCAACGATTGAAATTTTCTAAACACTAAACACAAGAAGAAGTCGGATTTGATCGTACCGTCTACACTACTACATTTCATGTGTAGTAACATCGTAGAGTCCATGGCCTTCTAAGTATTGTGATCACAGCGATATTTAATTTTTTTCTACTTTTGCAAAAATGATTCGTTTTAGGTGCTATGTGTGATACATAAAGTCGCACTAGAATTGACCAAGGAAATATGCAATAATATATAGGGAGTTCCATTTAAAAAAATGCAACTATTGAGAAGATAATGGTTAAATGCTACTGGAATTTTCCACTGTGTGCTGTGTATTCCGGTATTAAAATTGTTATAAAGGTGTGAATTTATTATATGTTAGTATTGACTAAAGTGTAAAAAAAAATATTTATGTAAATTTTTGCTTATATAAATATCGTAATGTTCCGCAATAGAAAATGAAATGCATGGTCAAGCACAAATGATGTTAGCATTTGCTAAATTATGCGGAAGGAAAAATCTCGCGTATCTAAGGCTCTCATAAATAGTTGGGTATAGACCTGTACAGTATAATGTATAACAGTATAATGTGATTTAGGGTCTTTTCGAAGAATTGTAAAGAAATTCAAGATGACCGCGATTTTCTCGTACTGCCTGCGTCAGTTCCGTTTCATACTTTCCACTCGGCAAAGACGGGCGGTGGAAAGCTCCTTTGGGATAAATTGATTGTCATTTTAATGCGAAAAATGTGATAACGTTGGGCAAAATGGATGACCGCAGGTATATAAGGCAAAGGTACATGACCAGACGCTCGGCATAGAGCCACACTTAAGGGGTAGTCGCGTGCGAGTATTTCGTGAGATCATTGAAAACGATCTGTGCTGATTTTTATATGTAAATGATTAGTGTCGCAGTGCATATTAGTTTACTGCAAAAACCCATTTTGAGGATGAAGTATTTAAACATTTACGAACGAAAGGATTAATTTATGAATTGAAAAAATACTAGTTTTTTTTTTTTTTAATTTAAGAAGTGTTGAATCAGTCTTAAAGTAAACAGCAAACATCGAGTTGGAAGTATTGTGTATACAGAACCCCGTGACCCCAAAAAGGAACCTAAACTGATTCTTTATGTAACAAAATGAAGTTGTGTTGGAACACTTATGAATTATATTGAGTGGTGTTGGATATAAATTGTAATGATATAGGTATATGTGCGATTATAACAGCACTAAATCGATTGTGTAGAAACATTCAAGAATTTTAATTGAATTGAATTTAAAGTGTAAATAAAAATATTCTGTGAGCGCCATTTGGTCTTCGAGAAGGGCATGCAGTAAACCAGATTGCCCCATTTTGTTTTGCGCCACAGATAGTGAAACCCCGTCAATGGCCGCTTATCAATGACAATTGTGGATGCATAATTAAGGATTAATTTCAACGAAGCAACCAACTGGACACATAATACCGGATAAATGACTGCGGAACTAATTTATGTGAGATCTGTGTATGGTAGAAGTTTGATTATCTTTAGAGGTGTCATTGTTTATATTGTAAGTTTCGTTTCAGGTACTAAAGATACATTACGGTTATTATATGTTTATATCATAAGATTTAGGGGTTTTTAATCTATAAACAATATCTGTAAATGCTTTTGAAAGATTGGTAACACAGATCCATTAATTAACTCATTTGTTTAGATTGTGATTCCTTAGTCTCAGGTTCTAAAATATATGAGTTAATTTTTTCTTTGTGGAAATTATATAAAGGATTACACCGTTTTAGAGTAATGAATCTTCTGATATTTTGGCTTAATGATTGATCTGAGAATTATTTATTTTGGGTCAGATGGATTACAAAATTTACTTATTTTGTATTCATTAACGGTCATTAAATACATAATACTAACAAGATATTTATTAAGCAGGAATTTCATTCATGCTGGTGATTGTTTAAATACATATTAAAGAGAAAGTATCAAGTAATATTCGATAGAAAATATATGATTCATGAACGACGCACTGATGGTTACTTCTTTAAAATTTGTAAAAACGAATTAAAGCTTTTGTGGTTGAAAATGAATAGACCAAACTATCATTTTTCTAAATTAGCTGATATTTATTTATTTCAGAATTTTTATGGAAGTTATGGATATTAATCTATGTGTATATGGGGGTTAGTTAGAAAGTATCCAGATAACGTTTTAGGTATTTGAAACTACATTTCAATCATTTTACGTCTTAGATTGTCGTGCCTCATTTTTACTGCAGTTGGCTTGGCTACCCGCTTACCTCGATAAGCCTGCACGACACCTAGTGCGGTTTGATCGTGTAACAACCGTAAATGTTTTAATAGATTTCTTAGAGTTCTTAAATCGACCATTAATTGTTATGTAACCTATTTGGTTTCTAATGATTACATTAGCGCTGTCAGTTGGACATTTGCATGTGTATAATCTACGATTAGGCAATTTTAAAAAGGTGTTCATTATAGTCGGTGATTTTGCAAAATTAAATGAAGCAGTCTCCTCGCTCATCCCTTACACCCAAACCTGATCTCAAGCAACATTTGCATCTTTTCCTTTAGCTAATTTTGCATTCATATAGCCCGAAATAATATTTATTTCGTGGTTTTTGCCCATTTCCATAATCTCATCTAATTGATTATATAAATCTTTAACTTGATCATCTTCTATACCGCATGTTGGCGCGTATGTTTAATTTAGTGGAGTAAGTATTTTTTGTCTCACTATTCTTTCAGAATGTGGAATAACATTATTATTGCTTCATTTATTTCTGTGGATACAATTATTACAACACCATCTCTATTATATTCTCCATTACTAGAATGGTATGCATAATCATCAATACATTTACTGAGCTAGGCCATCTTATGTCACTTATACATATTCCCAGTCGCTTTATTTCTTGTATTGTATTATGCACTTTATCTGGTTCGTACATACTCCTAGTGTTCCACATCCTATCTGTACTATCTTATAAAACTTGGTATTTGCTGATCGAGAGATTCTTCGCACCTCAGCCTTATCTAAAAGGCGCCCGTAATCGGTGTCGTTTGATTTATCAGCTATATCCATGATTATTAGTTAACTATGATGTTTTTGGGAAATTAATGAGGTGACTTCCCGTTGCCTTCCTCACCCTATGCCGTTGACGGTATATTACCGTTGCTTCGGCTTAAGAATTAATTACATAATTCAAGGACAAGAGAGTGTCCTGATTTCTCTTTTACAGCCGTCCAATGTGGAACAGACGCTGCAACTGATAGTGGGGATTGCTTATTTCATGGCAGTAAGACTCGCCATGTCATATTACCGTCATATGGATCTGAAGTATTTGATGACTAACTATTCCCAAGGATTAATAACTTCACCCTGTTAGTGTATGCCGTTGCCTGGTCTAGGACTGCTTATTCAATATATTCGCAGCTAACCTTATCCAATATCCGTCACCTGTGATTCCACTAGTATCCTGCAACTTTAGCCCTATAAATAAATATTGTAAATTTATGTAATTTGAAATTAAACGTCCTATTGGACATTTCTTGAAATAGAAGGGGAAAATTTTAGTCAATATAACCTATTTTACTGACTAGAAGTGTGTATGAGATGAAAAGACAATAAACGTATTCATATTTAAAGTTACCACTCTAAGAAAGCATGTGTATAAGCTAGTAATGTCTGTGCTGAACAATTCATACGCGCTCGGACTACCCATCCGCAGCTTTTGCGGTCAACCTTAGCATTTGGAATTTAGTGTTTGTAGAAACAGTTACCCAAAAATGACACGGCAGACAATTATCTTTTTATGGGTACAATTAAAGTAGGATAGAGTAAGATGTAAGCTTAAGAATTTATAGACAATGTTTGTGTTTGAACGTGTTATTTCATTGATGACTTTACGTTCACGTAATTTGTAAATGAAAGTGGATTTTAAAAATTGATTCGTATTGCTGGTATTTATTTTACTTGTTTTAGACTTAGGTTACTCAGTATTTAAGTGGCAATATTTGTAAAGGGTTAAGAGCGTAGAAGTTTTTAATTTACTTGCCAATATATTCAAATTATGTTTTGATTTGAAAACAAGTAGTTTTGGTAATAAACCATTACAAAATTGTCAAAATATTATGTTGTTTTGTGAAGTCATAAGGTGATTATTTACTATTAAATGTTTGGCATAATTTTATTTGTATTTGTTTTTAATTTGTAATATCTGATGCGTTCCTTGTATCTAATATCAAAGTTCCTAGGTATTTATCCAATATAGACAGAATTACGGAAAGTTGTAAGGTTATTTTGACGCACCGTGTATGTGGAGGATTTTGATAACGTACGTAACGTGTTTTGAGTGCAACTGAAGTGAGTTTGCGTGAAAAGAATTTTTTGTGTGTGTATGCGTAATGTAACTTGTGTAAATGATACGCCAGCTGGATTTATAATGAAGCCTTAGTTTTATGAAGGAATATTTAAATGTTAGAGAAAGATTTTCGTATTGAAAGCGTTAAATTTGGTTGAGAAATAATGTTTTGAGTAAATTTTTATTGATACGACACTAGTAAAACTACTGGTCTATTGCTACTGTGTATGGAGAAATGGATGTAGACGTATGAATGAGTGAGTTTGTAATATATTGATATTTTATTAATGTACCGGGTGGCCAGATCAGAATGCAAAGTGTTGTTTCTCGGAAACTATTCGTCGTAGAGAGTTGCGGTAAAAAATTTTATTACTGAAGTGGCCAAAAAAAGACTGTGGAAAATATTTTCAAATTTGCAAGATGATCGCCAGGGGGCGTAACCGCTATCCTAAACTTTTAAAGTGATTTTTTACTGAAATCCACCTAGAAATTTACAGAATAATTATATGCTTTTTAAAGCTCTGCTTTATTTGATCATTTTTGTTTAACGTATCTATTAAAATAAAGTGGTGGGGGTGATTCAGTAATTTTTAAATAAACACCTGTAACTCCTAAAAAACTGAATAGATTTTAAAAAACTTAGTCTCGTTGGAGAGAACATCTATTGCTCCATTAATTCCATCTTACCTGTAATATGCCTAATTTTTAGTGATGCCGCTAGAGCGCGTTTTTTGATATATCAGAAATTTGCAAAATTCTCTAAAAAATTAAACGCAACAATATGACTTTTTTTTCATAACATTGAAATGAAGTCATCCCTAAATAGGTTAGTGAAAACCGCATCTGAATTATTCATACCCTAAAATATCGAAGAAAGAAAATCTAGTTATTATAAAATTTGAAAAAGTCGATATTACACCGGTATTTATTCTTATTTATTTGTCTTTTTTCAAGATTCAATGAAAAATTTCATCATTTTATAATTTTTAAATAATAAAAGTTTTCATAATTTCAAAAGTTAAATGTAATAGAATGATAATATTTATTTTTGAAAGATATTATTCCATATTTGCGGAATTCTTTTTATTAATTTTATTTATAGCCCTAAAAAGGACCGAGTGTGCAATAATGCCTACTTAAGTAGACATTAAGTAGGCATCAAGTGCCTACAAGAAAAATTAAAGAACATTTAAGGTCTCCTAAAGATATATCAAACCCATTATCGTCATCCAAAGGTGATCTTGTTCATGTGGAAAAGTATACATTGGAACCACAGAACGTAGCTTTGATACAAGACGTAAAGAACATATAAGATTTTATAGATTAGGTCAAGGAGATTGGTCTGCGGTAGCTTACCATGCCTTAAATAATTTAAATCATGACATTCAATTTGGTAATATGGAAATATTATCAAGAAAAACTCATTATTATGTTCATTTACAACGAGAATGTATTGAGATATACAAACATCCAAACAATTTCAATAGACAAAGACAAAGAAAATATCCGTTTAAATGAGTTTTTAATTCATATTAGCAACTTACATCCTAATATAAAATGTACACTAGCGAAGAAATAGAATCATTCATTTTCTCGATTTAAACATAAAAATTAATACACAGAACAAATTTGAGATCATATTCAGAAAACCTACACATACAGACATTACAATTTCCAAACGATTCATGTCACCATAAAACACATAAGTTAGCTAAATATAGATCATTAGTACATAGAGCAATGTTATTACCATTAAATCAAACAAATTTCAATAAATAAATATCAATTATGAAACAAATTGCACAAGAAAATGGTTACATATAATCGACACCTTAGTTAAAAATCAAGAACACAAATCAATCTATGAAAAACATTTATCCAGTTAACAAAACTAATATCAATGTTCTTATACGTTTATTTAATGCCAAAAATTCAACTAACAACATTTTGAAGTTCGGTGTTTATTAATTAAGTTGCACATTCTGTAATCCTGTTTTGTATTAAACTAACACTTAGGAACTTTGATATTAGAGGCACTATGTGTTACAAATATAAACACACAGACAGATCAAATTATACCAAACGTCTGATAGCAAGTAATTAAAAAAAATCAACATTAAATTTTTGCATTTTTATAATAACAAAGTCAGATATTTTGGTAGCATCCGAAACTTATAAATATA
The DNA here is from genome assembly GCA_036346205.1 of Vesta saturnalis. Taxonomy (NCBI): domain Eukaryota; kingdom Metazoa; phylum Arthropoda; class Insecta; order Coleoptera; family Lampyridae; genus Vesta; species Vesta saturnalis. The sequence continues at coordinate 3,499,748 of JARFJB010000762.1, forward strand.
AGCAGAAAGTACCTTCAATGAACGAACAGGTTGATCGTATAGACTCGCCTTTAACCGATATTTTAAATATAGAATTATAATTTATAGCAAATTTTGCTATTTTACCTTCATGATTTGTTACTATTAATACATGTTTGTTATTTCACTTACACAGGGTGAATCACGACCGACGCCACGGAGTTCTACGGCGAAGCGGCACATAATCGTTAATTTCTAATACAGTGATATTATGTAAGTCAATATGAGTAACATTTTAAAAATATTTTTAAATATACTGGGTGCTCCAAGAACAAGTGCCGTATCAAAGTTATTTTTTTAAATGACACACTCCGTATATTATTGAATTTTAGAATTTTACATAAAAAAGAAGTAGCACTTTCATAAGTGTTCCCTATACCTACGTACAGAGTGTTTCATTATGTAGATTAAACTAAAAGTCGCAATAGATTTTTAAAGCTTCACTTTATTTTTTAAAATTGAAGCTGATCGGTTTCGCTTGGACGAGCCAAGCATCGTCAGAGTTTTGAAAGGTAGTGTAGAAATAACTTTATAAACGTTTAAATTAAAGTTACTATGATTTGGATTCGAAAATGTGTTACATTAGCCAAAAATCATTAAGAGTAGACATTTTGGGTTGATAATTTGAAGGTTTAGGTATAGGAAACCCTTATATAAGTTGAAAGGTAATTAAGTAAGCTAAACGATAAGCATATAAAATACAGGGTGTTCCATTTGATATAAGCTGAATATTTCAGTATGAATGATCTACTAATTTAACTAAAAAAATTAACACCCTGTAAAGAGGTGTTTACTATTCAGTTAATAAATAGACTAAGGGAACAATATTTTACTTAAACCTTAGAGTAAATTTTTTGGAGTTAATTTTATTAGGAGATATTTAATTTTTCATAAAACCTTACATTTTCAGAAAAATTGGTATAACTTCAAACACTCTGTATGTAGGTATAGGGAACCCTTATGAAAGTGCTACTTAATTTTTATGTAAAATTCGAAAATGTCATAATGTATGGGGTGTGTCATTTAAACAAACATACCTCTGATATGCCAAATGTTTTTGGAGTACCCAGTATATTTAAAAATATTTTTAAAATGTTGCTCATATTGACTTACATAATATCACTGTATTAGACATTAACGATTATAAGCCGCTTTGCCGAAGAACTCCGTGGCATCAGTCGTGATTCACCCTGTATATCTTCTTTTGGTAATGATACATGTTGTATTGAAATGCGTAGAGGAATAAATATTTATATAAAAGAAATTGTGGAATTATATTGTATTTTAAACGTTTTCAATATTCATTAACGTAAGGTATATAAGTCTTACCCGGAATTAAATTAAATTAAAACTTGCTTATGGTTATAAACATTATACACTTTAACTCTATAACTTATCGTTGTTTAATTCAGTGAAACGGATTTAGCTCGTGCTATATAAGCTTAACATTTCTAACAATCCTTTTAGTGTCACAAAAATCACATATTTGTTGTCATATATATGCATACTTCCGTGTAAACTTTTCCCATTGAAATGTAAGCATATGAATTTCGTCATAATAACTGCTTTAATACCAGGTAGACTGCTTAATATTATATCAAAATGTAAACTTTCACCATTACCACACATAATAAAATATTTATCTTTTTTGGGTTTTTTTAATGGTGTATTTCAAATTATACAATCTAAACGTTTCGATAACAGTAGTAATATCTGTTAAAAACTGTTAAAGATGTTGTAAACAATTTTGTCAAGGTTGAAAAATTAAAACATAAACATCAGCCTGCCATCAACATAAGTTTGAGAAACGTGTAAACCAACTATAAAATTAAACTTTAGTAAAGAATAACTAGGTCATTAAAAATTAAATATTGTTAAACTGCCTTAAAGATGACAAATCAGAACACTCTTTACGACGAAAGCTAACAATGAAATTTGTCAACCAAAAAACACATTTAACAAAATTTAATCAAGTTGTACTGTAAGTGTAAGGTTGTGAAAAACTTCAATTTGAAAATGATAGAAGCATTCACAAATTTTAACATCACATCAAACAAAATAATCTAGACAAATCTAACAAAGAGATATCTTTATCAAGTGCAAGTGTTATTAACAATGAAAAGCACAGTGCAGAACGTTTTTTGTAATTTTTAATTTTAATCTTAATTTCAACTACTTATGTTAAATTATAGTGCTGTGGTAATTTAACATATAATTGGTAAAGCATTTACTTCAAGGTCTGGGAAAAACACAGCAGAAAACCTTGACATACCAAAAGTTAAAATTAAAATCAAAATTAAGATGTATCATTATGCTTTTTTTGAACTATAAGATGCCAAAACCTATTTAAACGGAAATTTTCTTCTTGTCTGTTAAAATTATTAGGGTGTTTATATATTTCAATAGCTTCACGTTGTAAACGAACATAATAATGAGCTTGTCTCGACAATATTTCGATATTGTCAAATTGAATGTCATGATTTAGATTACTCAGGGCATGGTCAGCTACAGTAGGCCTCTCTGGTTGACCTAATCTTCATATGTTCTTTACGTCTTGTATCAAAGCTACGTTTTGTGGTTCGGATGTATACTTTTCCACATGAACAAGATAACTTATACACTCCGGAAGATGATAAAGGGTTTGACACATCTTTAGGTGATCTTAAATGTTCTTTAATTTTTCTTGTAGGTTTAAAAATAGTCCTAATGCCATATTTAACCAGGATTTTTTAAATTCTATTTGTAACATTAGCTATAAAAGGAAGAAAAGCAGTACCAACATTAAGAACTGGTTTTTCTTTAAGGTTACGCCTAGGAGGTGTAATAACATTATTAATATCTGTAAGTGAATATCCATTATTTTGTAAGGGTTTTGTTAAATATTTACATTCATCCTTCAAAAATTCAGGGTCACAAATTCGTTTTGCTCGATCTACTAAAGATTTAGTTACACCAATTTTTTGACGTGGATGGTGGTTGTATAATTTATGAAGGTATCTATCATCATTATTATTTTTAGATATTAATATGCCAAGAAATGGTAAACTTCCATTAGTTTCTTTTTCCATGGTAAACTGAATACTAGGATGTATACCATTTATAAAAACCAAAAACTCATGCAGTGCTTCTTCTCGATGTGTCCAAATAACAAATGTGTCATCTACATATCTATACGAAACTGAAGGTTTTTTAGGTGTATTTTGTAACGCTAATGTTCCAAATTTTTCCATGTAAGAATTAGCAATAACAGGATTAAGGGGACTACTTATTGCTACACTACCAATCTGTTCATAAAATTTACTATTTTTATTTACATTTTCATATTTCAGTCCTTTATGGGGAGGAAATTTATCGTTCTGTCAGATAATTTGGAAAATTAAGGAAACGTAAGGCACAATTATTATCGTCACTCACTTTTTTATAACGTTGCCGAGACCAAAAAATTATCCCCAAGTTTATCTATATTAAAAGAAATTTTAATAACAAACAAGCGAATAATATTTACCGAAGAACTGAAAATGCTCTTCTGCGTAATCAAATACATATTACTAGGAAGTTATTGGATAACACCGATAAAAATCTTTTATATTTACATTTAGAAATTTCATCTATATTGAATAAAGAAGATTGGGATAAAATTGATTCTATAACGTTTAAATCTATGAAAATAAATTTTGAGATCTCATGTCAACGTCAAAAAGAAAAATTTAATAAATTATACAAACAACAAAATAATAGACCATCTATTGATTATAAAAAAAAACAGTTATAAACCTTTCTGATAATGTTGTTTCAGATTATGTTATTGAAGCGCTTTCTAAAGGAGGAGGATTTTGAAGATATAATTTCCAATGTCGAAAACTCCATTAAATTATTACCTTTTGATGCTGCTAATGAAGTTAGATATAACACCGTTAACATGTTACGTAAAACAAAACCTCCAAAGGGCAACTTATCCTTTCGTCAACGATGCGCTTTACTTGATCTTAAACGCAATGAAAGTATAATAATATTAAAATCAGATAAAGGTAATGCAACTGTTATATCAAATATGAAAGATTATAACATTAAGATAGAACAATTGTTGGGACCAGAAACTTATCGTGAAACACCAAAAGATCCAATAAAAAAATTTCTTTTAAAAACTAAAGAGCTGATTAAATTATCATCTATTCCTGAAGAAATAAAAAAGAAACTAACTAACTCTGAAGCTATTTCACCAAAACTATATGGTTTACCAAAAATTCATAAACCTAACATTCCTTTAACGCCTATTGTGAGTGCAATTGGTTCTCCTACATATAGCCTTGCAAAACATCTTACATCTTTATTACAACCTCATATAGGAAAAACACCCCATTACATTAAAAATTCTGCCTACTTTGTTGAAAGAATGCATAGTTTCAAAATTGAAGAGGGTTTTGATGTTGTTTCACTTTTTACAAAAGTGACTAAAAGAAACTATTGAATACATTGATCATCTTTTTCCAAAGGACATAACCATTCTTTTTCAGCACTGTCTTACTACAACTTATTTTCAGTGGAATAGTAAACTTTATGAACAGATTGAAGGTGTAGCAATGGGTAGTCCCCTTAGTCCTGTTATTGCTAATTTTTATATGGAAAAATTTGGAACATTAGCGTTACAAAATACACCTAAAAAACCTTCAGTTTGGTATAGACACATTTGTTATTTGGAGACATGGAGAAGAAGCACTGCATGAGTTTCTGGTTTTTATAAATGGTATACATTCTAGTATTCAGTTTACCATGGAAAAAGAAACTAATGGAAGTTTACCATTTCTTGACATATTAATACCTAAAAATAATAATTCACTATCTTTTAAGGTTTACAGAAAGCCGACACACACTGATAGATACCTTCATAAATTATCCAACCATCATCCACGTCAAATAATTGGTGTAATTAAATCTTTAGAAGATCGAGCAAAACGAATTTGTGACCCTGAATTTTTGAATGATGAATATAAATATTTAACAAAATCCTTACAAAATAATGGATATTCACTTACAGATATTAATAATGTTATTACACCTCCTAGGCGCAACCTTAAAGAAAAACCAGTTCTTAATGTTGGTACTGCTTTTCTTCCTTTTATAGCTAATGTTACAAATAGAATTTAAAAATCCTGGTTAAATATGGCATTAGGACTATTTTTAAACCTACAAGAAAAATTAAAGAACATTTAAGATCACCTAAAGATGTGTCAAACCCTTTATCATCTTCCGGAGTGTATAAGTTATCTTGTTCATGTGGAAAAGTATACATCGGAACCACAAAACGTAGCTTTGATACAAGATGTAAAGAACATATGAGATTTTGTAGATTAGGTCAACCAGAAAGGTCTGCTGTGGCTGACCATGCCCTGAATAATCTAAGTCATGACATTCAATTTGACAATATGGAAATATTGTCAAGACAAACTCATTATTATGTTCGTTTACAACGTGAAGCTATTGAAATATATAAACACCCTAATAATTTTAACAGACAAGAAGAAAATCTCCGTTTAAATAGGTTTTGGCATCTTATAATTAAAAAAGGCATAATGATACGTCTTAAGCTTGATTTTAATTTTAACTTTTGGTATGTCTAAGTTTTTTGCTGTGTTTTTCTCATACTTTACAGTAAATACTTTACCAATTATATGTTAAATTACCACAGCACTATAATTTAACATAAGTAGTTGAAATTAAGATTAAAATTAAAAATTACAGCAAACGTTCTGCACTGTGCTTTTCATTGTTAATAACACTTGCACTTATTGATAAAGATATCGCTTTGTTAGATTTAACTAGATTATTTTATTTGATGTGATGTTTAAATTTGTGAATGCTTTTATCATTTTCAAATTGAAGTTTTTCACAACTTTACACTTACATTATAACTTGCTTAATTTTGTTAAATGCGTTTTTTTGCTGACAAATTTCATTGTTAGCTTTCGTCGTAGAGAGTGTTCTGATTTGTCATCTTCAAGGCAGTTTAACAATATTTAATATATAATATATATATATATATATATATATATATAGTTATTCTTTACTAAAATTTAATTTTATAGTTGGCTTTATACGTTTCTCAAACTTTTATGTTGATAGCAGGCTGATGTTTGTTTTAATTTTTCAACTTTGACAAAATTGTTTACAACATCTTTAACAACTTTTAACAAATATTACTACTGACGAAGATAACTGTAAGTGTTATCGAAACGTTTAGATTGTATAATTTAAAATACACCATTAAAAAAACCCAAAAAAGATAAATATTTTATTATGCTTAATATTATATTTTGATTTCGTGTTTATGTAGTGTGCAATTAATCTTTATAATTTAATGTGTAATGTAGAATTTTAAAGGCATCAATCAAATGTATTTATTATTTAAAACAATAATTAAAACAGTTTTAGGGTAAAAAAGTAAAAAGTGGAACATTAAACAAAGTTGATCATGACGTAAATTTAATTAGAGTGTTTTTTATTTAAGGGCCGAGGTCTAGACAGAAACGGAAATATCAGGCATCTCTATAAACACCAATGGTTATTAGCACTACCCATCACTAGAATTTTGCTCTACTAAACGAATTCCAGCTTTAGTAAGGATGTTTTAACGTGCCAAACGCCGTATTTCCACATGACTTACTATAACACTTTTAATTTCGGTGGACGGTCAGTCACAATCAAAATTATTTTATAGGGGCGGAGCGGTAAATTTCGGAGGAACTATCGCGGTATAATCAAGTTTCTCGGGCGTCAATCTAGGTAAACGGTGATATAGAGGCCTAGATTCCTCTTCGCAGGGGATTAAAAGGTATAGTCAGAGGAGACGTCGGTTTACCAGGATCTCCGAAGATTTACAGCGGTGACGGTACTCAGGACTTCTGTCTTTGTTGAGTCGTAAAGGTGCGGTCCCGGTAGTATAAATTCAATAGAAAAAATTAGTTGTGCAAAAAAATAAATCTTGGTAAAGGGGTCAGAGGCGATTGTCATTTTAGTGGGACAATAATAAGAATTCAGTATATAAATGCGAATTATGGGGACAATCCAACAAGTCAAACGGAAAAAAAATAAATAGATACTCTTGGTTTTAGCACAAAAATAAGTTTGTTATCGCGGTTAAGCGGGATTAACTAAGTTAGTATTTATAAAAATTCGTAAAAACAAACCTCAGTCAAAATATGTAGTTACAGTGCAAGAAAACTCCGCCTCTAATTTATTAGGGTTTCTGTAAAAATAAAATTATACCCTAATCATCAGGGTGCCAATTTACTAAAAAACTGTGGCAAAAAAATACTTACATTCCTGAAAAAAATACTAAACAAGAAACACAAATACGTCTAAGGCGGAAAAAAATAGAAATTATGTGGTAATTAACTTTTACATACACCAGTCTGATAATCACTGATAGAAATGCAATAGTCAAAACAAAATTAATAAATCCAGTGATTAAAATAATCAGACCAAAATAGATATTCGACCCAGTTCTTGGTCTTAGTCAGCAAAACTCTTATCACGGCGAACAAACGGTTTCGATGGTCAAAACAAAATAATAATTTCAGCCATTAAGAATAATCACATCAAAATAAAAAAAACGTATAAATGCCAAACTAAAACTAAAACTTAATTCGTGAAAAAATATGAACAAAAAAAAATCGTGTTTACCTAAACGGGCTATAAACTAATAAAGGCGGCTATATAACAAATTTATTTGCGCCAGTAATTCTAAACTAAACAAAATCAATTAGTTCAAAATTAATTTAGCCTAATTAATTAACCATTAACTCGGTATTACCGAAGGGAAGGAGATAAACATAAAAAAAGAGTTGCCGCTAGTTTATTATTCGGTGCAAAAAATTATATCCTAATATATATATATATATATATATATATATATATATATATATATATATATGAGATGTTTAGATAGGAGTAAGACAAGGATCGAACAGTCTAACTAGTAATTTCTTTAAAAAAAGGGGTGATTTCAAGCATGATATATGTGCGAGACATTTATTTGATATAATTTGGTTCACCATGGGTTGAAAGTGGATTTGTTTTGGGCAAAATAATCTGAATAACATTTATACAATTTGATTTAATCATAAAAAGCATTGTGCTACCTACAAAAATGTTTCCGTAAATTCAATTCAGTATTTTAGTTTGTTTCAATAAATTTCAATTTTTCGAAAATATTTTGGCATGTGAATATTTTACAGGTGTTTAACACAAAGTGTAAAGATAAATTTATATTAGGGATATTGTATAAGTAAGTTTAGAATGCAGGAAATTTTGGTGAAATTTAGGAAAGGGTTATAATATGAACTTAATATGATCATTTCTCACATATTTTTGGAAGCGATTGTGTGACAAACTTAGTGATACAATTTAAATATTAAGAACAGTGCTTAGAACATTTTCACACAAAGACATTTACATGTAGATACATTTTTATAGTGGAATTTCAAGAAAGTGTGTTAAACGATATGACTTCTTAATGTAACATTAAATTATACAATGCAAGTGAGATGAACATTAAATACAATAAAGACAGTTATTAAAAGTCATTAGGATAACATTTTGAGTTACATAAACGTTTTTAAGTGTAAGTTATTTGTAATTTTAGAATTAAGTTTGGTTATGTTTTAAATTTTACGTTTTTTCACAAATTTATAGTTTTTTTGATTATATTAGGCTTAAATTGTATTATTAAAGTGATTAATAGGAGGTCTTCCTCATTATTACATAGGAATATAAAGTGTACAAAGCATTTCAGCGTAAAATTTCATGAAATGGGGGTTGAATTTATAATTTTACTAGGTAAACATTAAATTTATGAATTTGGACTTTAAATGTGTGTTTTCCTATGCTAAATTTTATCAGGATTATATATATATATGTAATTAAATTAAGTGTAGTTTGTAAGATTAGGTAGATATAAGCAAATTTAAATTAGAATAGGTTATTTTGCATAATGTTTAAAGGAACCATATCTTGTTGGATGTCTATTTTTGCGTAATTTCACACAGATTTCATTTCTGTCATTAGAATTTGACTCCGTAATTGTATAAGAAAGATATTGCTAAATTTCTATTTTAGTTCAGTTTGTAAATTTTTTCAACCAATCAGAAACTTGGTTACATATTTAGATTTGCTAAAAAAAATTGAAGATGTAGTAACAACCAAAAGGGTATAAAGGGAATTGCCCTGGAAGTGGATCTCTCTCTATAATTTGTCAGTTTTTTTGAAAAGGTTAAAATAGTGATGTGTTTTTGTGTTTCAAGTAAGTTTTCCCAATCTAAATAATCATCGGGAAAAATTTAATAAAAAACGGAGAGAAGAGAAATCAGGCGCAATTGTTTTTATACCGACAACAGTTTAAATATTTAAGTTCGGTTACCGATACCTGTGCAGTTTCGTAAAATTCGTTACGAATTACTTTTCTTGTGACAATTTATGTTGAACGTTTAAAAATTTTTCGTTTTGTTGAAGTTGAATATTGGTTACGTTTTACCAAAATAAAATCGTAATCATTTTTTTCATTTGTGTTTTATTTGTTGCTGCGATTTTTTTTAATAATTTACATTTGAGCCGGAACCTAAAACAAAGTGACATTAATTTAAACCTTGGACAACCATTAAATATTACTTGAACGATACAATTAGAAATCATTAATATATTTAAATAAAATATTATCGAATTAAAATTTGTGCTTGGAGTGAAGCCGTAAACTGGAGAAATATTACCAGTTACTGAAGCGAACGTGATCCACAACCCGAGCACCAGTTAGCAGCTTGTGGGTAAATGGTAACAGTGAACTTCATACATAAAGATCTTCGATCGTATTGGAAAGTGCCTGCATCTATTTGGAACAACCTGTATGAAGACATCTGTGTGAAATTTGGAATATTTATATGTGAGTTACTTTTGATTATAACCCTATCCATTGTGTTCATTGTTGTGTTAATTTCCTGCAATTATTATTGGTTATATGTATAGGTGTATATGTTTAAATAATACTTGTGTGAACACCTGAAAAAGAAGCAAAATTTTAAATTATTTCCAATTTTAAATTCCATTTATCCAATTAAAAGCATAAACATAAATTCAACAAGTCATTGTTGACAGTTTTGACATTTGATAATTTTATTCAGTAACGTTACAACGCATGCGTTAAAGTATAAATTGTGTTCAGATATATTTTTTGTACATATATATTTTCCATAAAGGGCAATTCACATAATTATATTCGAATCAAATATAATTTCCCACTAAATCCTGAACCCTATCCCCACATTGAGATTAGAGCTAGTCCGGTGCATAAATATAATTATATAATATCATTTTATTGATATTAGCAATTTAAAATAATTCATTTATCCCCATATTGAAATTATTTATTTATAATAATTTTATTCTTATATCCCACATTTATTTTCATCCCAATATATATATATATATATATATATATATATATATATATATATATATATATATTGCTGAAGAAATGAAAAGTGTAAGCTGTAAGTGAAAATTACACGACTAATCTACATTTTTGAAATCATAAGAAAGAAAAAATTAAATCATGTCAAAAGTATGATTTAGTAATTGAGCTTTGTGTAATCAATGTAAGCAAAACAACTTAATGTACAGTTATCAAAAGTATCATCTAAAATATCGATGTTGAGTCCAAATAGCTGGAATAACAAATATAATAGCGATTACTATTTCAAAAAGATGTAAACAGTTAAGTACAAAATTTGAAGAAAAAAGAAAACGGTAAAAAGGTCAAACTCGTAAATCGGGGATATTAGCTAATGAATCGACTAAAACAGCGGAAAATATTAAGTGGGGTTCTAGAACTCAGTTTAAATATATGAGTGAAGAAAATAAAAACTCAGTTTGTATGTAAATTAAATTATTAGGTCAAATGTTCAAACACTATCGAAAAATAAATACAACGTACCTGTCTACAAGACGATAACCTAAGTTATACATACGTTTGTAAATTAGAAAAGGGTGATTAATTATACTATATTTCAATTAATTTTTCATGAAGCAGTAAACAAAGGAACACTAACCACTTTTGATTTTACTTCATTAGCTGCTCCTGGGCTGTTCCTGTGTATGCAAATTCATCGAAGAGTTGAGTTTTTGTTCTTTGCTTTTAAGTTGAACTTGTAGCCAGGATAAAGGATAACGGGTTTTCCACGTTTTGATGAATTAATGTTTTTCAATAACTTTGCTGCGCTTACAAAATTCCCGAAGAACTAATTGATTTTCGTAATATGGAAATATTTATAATCGTGGAGTGGGAAATATGTATTTACATTTAATTGAACAACGAGTAGGGTACTTTTGTAATCATACCTACAATAAAAAATTAATATTATATTACGCTATGTACAATGCGATTTTAAAACTTAATAAGGAAACAGGTGAATAATACGAAGAGATAAGGTCATTTTCATACAAATCCCCATTAACTACTCAGTAGGCAGTGCAATTTTAAAACAGGAAATAGGTAATTAAATCAATAAAACACTGATTGATAGGAGGTGGTCCTAGATATAAAGTTTGATAAAGGTGGGTTGGCCGTAAATTTATGTTATTACCATATTTCTTTTAATGCAAAAAGATTAATAAAGAAAAGACTTAGCGGCCGTAGTTTATTACGTTATTTGTATCAGTTTTTATGGAATTTAAAGCAATGAGAATATCCAATCCCGTGAATTTTGTACATTTAATTGAACAGTGATATAGATTATAAATACTGTACTTGGAAATTTAACGCCCAAAATGACATTTAAGAAAAGGAAATATTTTCTGAACGCTGGAAACAGGAGCATTTCAAGTCAAATTTTTGGACGGTCGAAAGGGAAACGCACGAAACGGGAAAATACTGTTTAAATGTATACTTCTGTGCTAATCCAATATTTAATAAAGTTTAAAGAAATTTTATAGTATAGAACTCATTTTGACCCGAGGCGGAAAAAATTGTTGGAAAGCTGATACCTTCTGGAATATGTTCCTTAGGTCCCCCAGTACTCCTCCAGAAAATCACCTAAAATTTGACATGGGAAACCTTAAATTTTGAAAAAAATGGCAACAATCTTGATTTTTTTAAAAATAGCATTTCTCGAGAACGGACAGTCATAAAACACCCCGTTTGTACTAAAATGCGTGTTTGTTGCAGGAGAGCCAGCTATATGTACAATAAAACTGAGATTTCATAAAAAAAATTTTTTTTTTTGAAGGATTAAATTTTGTTCTATAAAAATGTCAAGCTAACGATGTGTGTAATGTTTTAGAAAAAAACACAAGTTTTCTCATTAATAAATAGTTATTTGAAGTTGATACGATTTAAATGTAATTACTAGAAGGCTCCGTCCCGGCAATTGTTGTCTGGTCGCACCGGCCGTAGCTTCTCGCTGGTGAGCTACGCGACAAGTTGGCTTCTCTGCCAACAGTGATCTCAAAGCGTTCTGCCTATGTATTTCTGCACGATTTGAGAGTTGTCTCTGTTGTATTTAATAAGTTTTATGGAGTGCAAACATTGATAGGAGTGAAATATATTATTCAGACGTGACGATTTACGTGTTCGTCAACTCAACACCACGATTTGTGAAACTGTTTAGCGGTAAGCAATGAAGTTTTATTTTCTACAAAGATTACGTTTTCTATACGAAATAATAAACCCCAACTCAATTTCAAACCTGAAGTAGAGGTTTAGTTTTATTTTAATTGTATTCCGTTGATATTGTGTTGTGCTAATGTTTTGTGTGTCGATAGACATATGGGCATAACCTGTTTGTAAGTTTTTTTTTCTTCCTAGCCGTTAAAATACTTTCAAATTTGTTTACACCCGTAATCTCTTTGTGAACAGTTTGTAATATTAATTTGTTTGACTCTCCATAATATTCACGACCGTTTCTAAGCGAGATTATAGCTAACATGAAGACGCCTACGCCGCGGTGGCTGTTACAAACGGTATGGATACGCGACCTAACTGTTCGTTACGCGAAACGAGTCTCTGGATATACCTTCGTGCTCGAGGTTTGGAGTTCGAGACGCTGTCGATTTACATTATTTTTTTCTCATTAATTGGCAATTATAAAAATAATGTAAAGCTTACTCCTCATTTTTGGTGACTTTTTTGGTGGTTTTAAGCTTTGAAACAAACGTATTTAAAACTGACATAAGTTCGCGATCATATTTTCTTGTAGTACGATTCTTCTTTTTAGTGCATGTTCTTTTTAGGAAAGGGGTTGGGTTTTGGGTACATTATACATTTTTGTTTTGTTTTTGCCTTCCCCTGAATACGCCCCTGATTATTATGTTTTATTAACATTCTATCCTTTCCTTTCTCTTATATGGTGTGTTTTTAGATTTCCTTCGCAGGTGGTGGTGGAACTAACGTTTACAGACGTTCACAAATACTTGGAAATTGGGTCGAGAATGGAAGTGAAAGAAAAGTGCGTTGAGGGGTTAGGTGAACGTGAGTGTGTCAACGTAACAAGAGGGTTGGAAACGTTACGGAATGTTAGTTTAAAACGGAAAGGTGGGGTAGCTGAGAAGATCGAGGGTCTAGCTAGCTCCGAATGCACGGTCATTGTAGGAGCGATTATAGTGATCGTGTGTCAGTGGCTTCTGAAAAAACGATAAATACATCAAAACGTGTTCCCAGAAGCGAAGTAGCAGACTTCGATTTCAAGACCTGCTGTTTGCCAGCGAACGAAGCACTATTCAGAAGTGAAATTCATTGTTCAGCTGTACGGAGGCAAACGTTCAGAGAGTCTCGACAAAACAAAATACAAAAAATATGTCCAGACCGCTAGTAAAAAACCTCCAAACTACATCATGAACCTTGCAAGCCTTCCGCTACCTCCCGCCAGCATATTTTACGCGTGTACCACCAAGTTCAAGTGTGGAAAGGTAATGTCTTGTCCCCCACAGATTGGGAATCGAAAACTGAACAGGGACACTACAACCCCGTAACATCCAACGTTCCTCCTGCGCCAGACAACCTCATTCATCTGATTCCCTGTGATTGCAAAGGAGACTGTTCCACCCAAAGTTGTGAGTGCAAACGAAGTAGTCTGTCTTGCACTTCAATGTACGGTAGATGTGGTGGCGAATCGTGTTTGAACCGAAGAAGACGACCCCGATGGTGATCTCGAGGACGGTTGCGAACCCGGAAATATTGTGGATGTGAAATAAAGTGGGGCTTTCACTACGGAAGCCGTAAAAAAGAGGAAAGTTTAAGGAAAGCTTATTATTGTAAATGAAATTCCTGTTTTTTTTTCTTTGCCACCATCTATTATAAATAATATACCGGGTGTCCAAAACGTCCCATGACGGAAGATTGTGCCTACGCTGTTAATTTTTTATTAAAATCATTTATACAAGAGTTATATGGTTCCAATATGTGCACAACTTAAAAATATTTTACCGTGATTCGTAAAAGTAAGGGGGTATCAACTTCTTTATTTTAAATATTTTATATTATTACATTTTTGTATAGCCTAATGAATAAGCTTTTCAACGATGTATACATTTGTACATACAACGTGCAACGATGCCAAGTTATTTAACAAAAATGTATTTTTTCCCTGAATGTAAGGTTAGCAATAAAAATTAATTCTTGGTTTATTATCTAAGTTGAGACAAATTAGTTCAGGTATATAATTAAACTAGGTATAGGCTTTGCAAAGATGTAAACGTTTTATTGATTGATTGAATAGGGGAGAGAAGGCGCCGTGTGAAACTTTAGCATGTTTTCAAATGGAACACCCTGTATGTTTTGATCTGGGCGAATAGTACTCTTAAAGACCTAGCTTTTAAACACAATAAAACAAAATTTTAATATGTCAATTAGGCGTATCTTAACTTGATTTCTTTCAAAACCACTTTTTCACTACATTTGTATTTAGAAGAAAATTTGAATTAAGTGAAGTTAACTAAATTTTAAAATGAAATATACGAGGAACGAATTAATCCAAATGATTTACATAATAGGAGAAGTCCAAAACCTGTAAACAACGAGGACTAGTAGTGCTTCAAGCTATACAAGAAAACCCTCAAATAAGTATTAGAAAAATTGCAGTGGAACATGATTTACAGAAATCACAATGTTATTAATGAATATAAATACCATCAATACAAGATCCAACTCCACCAGGCATTGAATGACCATGGTTTTGAAAATAGATTAAATTACTGTCGTTGGGGATTGCAACAACCACATAATTTTTTTAATACAGTTATGATAACAGACGAATCTACTTGTAAAGACCCAGCAGCCTTTAAGAAATTTTTTTAATTGACTATTTGCTGACAATCCTGTATTAAAACAAATCGCAAAAGATTCCGCGATATTGCACCACAAATAATCATTTTATCCCCTCCGACGTATATCTCAGAAAACCAGTAAATGGTTTTACGTTAGAGTAATCTCCACTAATCGCGACTTGAGGACCCTCTGCACAGAAGTCGTCCCCGCCTACCACGGATCATCTATAAAACCACGAAACGCGCTACCGAAATAATGCTTATGTGTCAGGTCTTTGCCGCGACACCTTGCTACTCGTGCACGATCCGGTCCATAGTGTACCTCCTACTTGTTCGTTGGGCTGTTGCACCGACCGCTTGCTTGTAGATCCGTTCCGCCGTCGCTACCTGACTTGTGCGTCGATCCTTTCCGCCGACGCTACCGAATAAAGAATATCCTGACCGCGCACCTGCTTTTCTGAATCGCGTTATTTAAGAGAATCCTGAATACTGACCAGAAATCTGATCGCTTATTGCGATAACCCAGGCTCGAAAAAAGTACCGTAAATAATAATCTCGAGACCGACGACTATTATTATTGCCATAATAATTACCGTGATTAGTATCGTGAATACGTTCCGTTTGAATCTGGCCCGATCCAGTCCGTTATAGCTTCCCGAAGCTTGACCGTACGTCGACGCCGCTTTAGTCATCTTCTACCTAGTGAACGAGGCGTCGAGTAGCAGATCTGTCGCGTATAGTCGTGCATTATTCTATACAACTGCGCTTTCGCTTCGACGTCGCGGACACGTAAGTTTATTGCACAACTCTACACTAAATTACATAACACGCAGCAAGACGACGGGCTTAGATACCCAGAAGTCATCTTGCACGTACAGTACACAATCTCACAACATACACACATCTCAAGATGTTACGACGGGCATAGACCTGGAGTCATCTGTCACAAACACTACATACAAACACCAGTCGGACGTTATTACGCAGGGTTGTAAGCTCCAGCGTCAATCACTTACCCAGGTGGAAAGAAAGGTCATCGCCTTAGTTCTACCCCCCCCCCCCCCGAAGGATCCTTTTATACAGCTTAACGGGTTCGTCCCAGAATCTTGCAAAGGGCCTTTCGAAACATGAATTACACCAACACACTCCTACGCCTACCACATAGGCTAAGTAAATAGATAAGGACGAAAAGTGCCGTTACCCGAAGAGGGAGCGTTATCATCCGCCATTCTCTAGATGAAGACGTAGCGAGGCTGTGACACAAGAGTTTGCATTCAACCACACTGACTCGTCGTAAACGCTACAGTCGTCGTGGTCGACCTTCTGTAGATCCGAGTAAACGTAATTGTGTTTAATCAGACCTCTTCTTGATAACCCGGAAGTTATCCCGTCCTTGTAAAAGGAAAACGACAAGTAACCAGTATCCATGAACTTGTGAAATAAAATCGCTGTCGAACGCCTTAAAGACATTCACATAGCCTAACGCGTGATACGTTTTAGATTCGTGTCTGACTTAGTTTCAGTACTTCCGAATTAAAATAGACAGTGTGCGTAACACTAAATTTATCTTATTTTAAATAATTCAGGTAGGTCGTGTGCGAAAGCTCAATCCTGTAGTGTTAAGTCATGCGCGTAATCGTTTCCATGATTATCCCTAATAAACCAGAGTACATAAATACGTATTAAAATTCGTATTCCCTGCATTTCATAATTACAGAAAGTTTTGTATATACGAAAGTTGCACGCGTTTGCATTGAAAACCGGTTCACAGAATAAAAGTTTAAATTTCTTTTAAGTAAAGGAAATAATTAAAGTGCTTAATACCGATACCTTAGTAATTAATTAAGTCCATACAATTGCGACGATTCACCAACATAAATGATAAATCTCGGAAGGACAAATTGCTTCCAAAAGCGCGTGTGTAATAAACTCTTCCCTTACGAACCACTCAGAGTAATGTGGTTGTTAAGACCGAAAATCGCCTAACCTTCGCGACGTGCCTTGCGCTCTAACGCGGCATTATAATATCGATTTTCCATAACTGACCTGCTCTTTACCCCGGAAAAGAGAGTATTGGCCTATTTAATCTCCCGTTATAAATATTTTAAACGTTACTACCGATTACAGGAACGGCTCTACCCATCTCATAATAAATTTCATTAACGCTTATCTCTATTTTCTGTTGTAAAAGCGCTTAGGCGTGTATATTAAACTACCATTAATCTATCTTTCCCCAAAAACGAATCAGGATCCAATAAGGAACGGCCCCGACCACTCCTAGAGGCCAGCGACGCCGCAGAAGGTTTCAGTTTGTTTTGTACATAATTACATCTACACTGTGTCTCTTGAATTTCTGGACATAGGGAATTCCCATGTTAAAATAAACTATTGTAAATATTGGCTCCCTAATTATTTTACAGTAAAATGTCAAATGTAAAACTTCTTAAGGAAAAAAGGCTGCTTCTTATGTTACAATTGCATTTACGTTTGGTTCATCCGTTTTCGAGAAAATTAGGAAAAATTTAAGGGCTTTTTCGTAACCGGTAACGTTAATAAGCCATGTAAGTGTCAGGATAAATACAATAAGGAGCACAAATAAAATAAGTCTGTTATAAACAAGAAGATGATATTCTAAATAAACAAATTATTTATGAAAATTGTTTCTGCACATGGAATTTGCCGGTTTTGATAACTAGCCGAGTACAAATCTCTGATATTTCTAAGTGAATTGCCAGAGTAATGCCATTCAATAAATTTTACTTTTTCTTCAATAATTCATTTTTATAAACAAATTTTTCTTTAAAAAGTAATAATCTGTCCCAAATAAAGTTTTAATGATGAATGAATTGTTTTTGAACAATGAATGATTTACAATGACAATTAATAATAATTATTGTTAGCATTGTCTGTCTAAAGCAAAGCAACCTTGACCAGTTACGAAAAAGCCCTTAAGTTTTTCCTAAATTTCTCGAAAACGGATGAACCAAATGTAAATGCAATTGTAACATAAGAAGCAGCCTTTTTTCCTTAAGAAGTGTTACGTTTGACATTTTACTGTAAAATACTTAGGAGAGCCAATATTTACAATAGTTTATTTTAACATGGGATTTCCCTATGTCCAGAAATTCAAGAGACACAGTGTATATATTTTTTATTTAGTATTATAACCTATAGGCGTTTAAAACATTTTATTGTAATTATTCAAGGTGAACAGCACCAAAATACGACCTCCCCCCGTCTTGCTGAGACTAGACCCGACTTGAGCTAATCGAGGCACTTTAAAACCAATTATCGTAAGCCAGTGGCTTACATACTTTTCATAGCAATTATTTTGTAAATAGACATAATTGTCATTATTACGCCATGCAAAATCCACATATAATTAGATACAGAAACAATCAGCATCGATGGAGTCTGAATGTTTGGGCTAGTAATATTGGCAACAGATTATTAGGACCCTATTTTTGAAAAACAATTTAAATACAGTAAATTATTTAAATTTATTGCGAACCAACGTGCTGCCATAGATTGAAGAGAACATCCCATTCGCTGTGAGGAAATATGGTTCCAACAAGATGGCTGCACATTCGGCTCGTGATGTAACGGAGTTTTTAAATCAGCAATTTCCCGATCGTTGGATAGGTCGTTATGGGCCTATCAAGTGGCCAGCTAGATTACTCGATCTGGCTTTCATGGACTATTTTTTATGGGGCTACATTAAAAATGAAGTTTATAGAACATCGCCGACTACTGCAGAAAATATGAGGGAAACAATTCCACAAGCGTTTCGTAATGTAACCCAACAAATGTTGCATAATTTACAACGTTCCGACAGATAACGATTGATTCAGTGCATTAAGAAAAGAGGAGGCTTGTTTGAACCTTATTTATAACTTTTTTAAGTGCACATTTGCATATGTTTGACTTACCTACTTTTTGTTCTTGATAATTGTTTGTTTATTATTTCAATATTACATTGTTTAGTTTATTGTTAAAAATATTTAATAAAATTAATTATTACTATTACTAATATGGTATTGTGACTTGAAATCATGGCACTCTATTAAATCGTTACGTTATAAAATAATTATAGAAAAATTAAAAAAATGGAAATATCTTAAAAACTATAAATTTTAGCGGTATCAATGTATTTAGATAAAAGTTAGGTCTTTAAGAGTACTATTCGCCCATATCAAAAATCTAAGTTACAGTTAGAAAAAAACGTTTTAATCTATTCTCTAATGCCAATCTTAAATTGTAGTGCAAACAGGAATTTTATATGACTGTCCGTTCCGCAGTAATGGCCATTTTAGAGAATGTTTTAAGGGTGTTCTTGACTTTTATTGTAAAAATGTCATTGTAGTAGTATATTCTCCTACATTAGCAACGCATTTTAGGGCGAACGGCGTGATTTTGAGACAGGCCGTTCTCGAGAAATAGCCATTTTGAAAAAAATCACGATGGCGGCCATTTTTTCAAAATTTAAGGAGGTTCCCCATGTTAGATTTTTGGCGTTTTTTTGGAGAAGGTCAGTGGGACCCAAGGAACATATTTTTCCTATACTATTATGGAATTTGGGCCTATAAATAGGAAAACGTTCTGCTTTTTAATACGTTTTGCTTAAAAATATGTTATAATATAAAAATGTCAGAATTGTAATAGGGTCTGGGATAGTTGGACTACATTTTTTTGAAGTCATTTTTTTCCGAACTGGTTCAAGGTAAAAGCACAAAAAATTTATTTAACTATTACTACATATTATGGAACTATAATGTTCGCATTTTTATCCATACATCGAAAATGTAAAAGCCAAAAAAATTTTTTTTAAACTGTTACATGGTCCATCTATCCCCATGGTATCCGGTTAGATGGATCACTCACAAGGGATTAGATGGACCACTGACCTTTTACACGAAATTAAGGTAAAATGAGAAAATAAAGCATAATATTAAATGCAACTTTATTTACAGTATGTCTACATGGTATTTAAAAATAAATCTAAAAAATATGTTTAACAAAAGAAATTATTGTACCTATTTATTAAGTTTATTTGTGGATTTCTTTCATCAAGCTTGTCGTTACAAATTTCGTCAATATCAATATCTTCTGATTCAGAAGAAGATGTAAATTCTTTTTTTTTTTGAAGTTTCCTTTTTTTAACAATCTTCATTTGTTTTTTGTTCTTATTGATGTTATTATTTTTCTCTAGTTCTTTCATCTCCTTTTCTATCTTTTTCTCCTCTTTAACCTTAATTTTTAACTCTTTTTCCCCCCTTTTCTTCTTTAAAGATTGAATGTTTTCTGGCGAACTTAAAACTGTCGATACAGTTTGCGCTCTTCTCTTTAGGGTCAGTACTTTACTTACACAAGACACTGGGTGTATTTTGTCCAATAACTTTGAGGGTATGTCTTTTTCCGGCAATTCATTGTTTTCTTTTGACGATTCAGGCACTAGAGCAGTTCCATGTCACTCCTTGAACTAGGGCCAGCAATAGCAAGTAATTCATTTAACTCATGGCTAGGCCTAGTTTTAGCTGGTTGATCATTTGCTGAGACATTGTTCACCGAATACTCACTAGAGTCAAGGGTTGCAGTCGCCTGGACACTTTCATTGCGACTAACTTCTGTAGAGTCAGTGGTTGCTGATAGAATAGCATAGTCTGGTATTCCTTTGGGTTCAAAAGGAATTATTCCACATGTTCTAAAACCACTAACACCATTATCAACGCTTGCTGACTTTCCCCAAGAAGAGCTTAGTAACATACCAAACTGTAGTCGAGTAATCTTCCTAGAAGGATTATTCGTCACATAACTGTTGCAGGCAGAGTAGTAGTTACTCTTTAAAGACTTGAAGAAAGCACGATCTAATGGCTGTAAGCCAGTGACTCGTATGTGGAGGAATACTCATTAAAATGATATTCTTTTCTCCAAACTCCAGCATTTCAATGCAACTACTATGCGATGTATGGCCGTCAAGAAGGAGAAGAACTTTTCCAGCTGGTTTTGTTGGGGTGAAATGATTTTTCAACTAATCGAAAAATAGTTCAGTATTAACATAACCAGAATTTTGCGACATTCTCACTTCAGCGCCAGGTGACATACCATCACAAAAGTATTATTTCATTATAGAAAAAGGTGGCAAGAAGGTTTCCTCAACACTTACACAGGTTAATACTGAAATCGTTTCACCTTTTTCTCCACAAGTAATAGATGTCACATTCTTGGTACCTTTGATTGCAACAACTTTACCAGGCTTGTTATTTAATTGTAAACATGTTTCGTCCATATTAAATACATTTCCAGGATTGTCAATGAGTCCGTTTTCCTTCAAAACAACCCCTAACAGCTTAAAATAATCATTCACAACTCTTTTATTTAGCCCATTAGCTCTTGCGATTGATACTCCTTCAGATTGATGAATACCAAGTTCTGGGTTTCGAGCAAGAAACAACGAAAGGCAGTCATAGCCTGCTTGTTTGGTTTTCTTGTTAAAATTGTGTTTTATTGTACAGACTTTCTGCCAAATAATAAGCCACGGAACGATCAGAGACTCTAGTAGGAGTAAACTCACGTGATTGTAGTTTTTTATATGCCCAACTATTTTTTTCTCGTTTGTAGTTCCCAATAGCGAACATTTACCCAAAGTGCACTTACTAAAGTTTTTAAATTTAAGACGGCGTTTCAATGTAGTTTTTGGAATTCCAAATGCTTTAGCAGTAGCATTTATACCGGTTTTGTTTTGTTCTATATTTTTTACAGCATTATTCAGGGAATTTTCTGACCATTTTCCTCGATTTGTTGTTCCTTTACGTTTATATAATGTTGGCATTTTTCTGTACCTAACAAAAAAAACAACTCTTTAGAATCACGCCTTTATATTTTAAACAGAAACTAGACTGACTTGTTAGCAATAGGTATACTAATTTACATTTTTCTGGGTAATTTTTTAATTATACTTTATTTTATGAACTTACGAAATTTTTTTGTTATTTATCCCAATCATATGTATAACTGTTATTTAAAAAGTGTTTTTAACTTAGAGTAACAAAAAAGATATGTCTGAGTTATTTTGCGTGTATAACATAAATTCCCGGGAATTTATGATTTTTGGGAATATTTCCTTAAAATTCGTTGGGAGTATTTCTCGATTTTAAATTCCCTGGAATTTTACATCACTAGGTCCGACCATCCATGTTTTTCAACTGGTCCAACTATCCCAAAACAAAGTGGTCCATCTATCCCATTTGTCAGGGATAGAACACGTGGCTTAATGTGCGCCATTTTAGGTTACTTTTACACATAAACTGTTGCTCAAGTTATATCATTGATATTACACCCTTGTCTTCCCAGTCCAAGTTTTTAAACACATCTTCCAACACAGTGATAAATAGTTTTGGGCTCATAGAGTCTCCCTGTCTCACTCCTTTTCTAACCGGTATAGGTTGGGTGTTTTCGTGTAATTGGACTATCATCTGGGCTTTGTCATATATTGCATGGATCAGTTGTGTATATCGGCTGTCAACTCTACAGTTTTGCAATGCTTTCTCAATTGCCCATACTTCAACAGTATCAAAAGCTTTTTGATAATCTATAAAAGCTAGATAAAGTGGAAGATTGTATTCGGTTGACTTTTCGATTAATGTTCTTATAGTAAGAAGGTGATCGGACGTGGTGAATCCTTTTCGGAAGCCGGCTTGCTCTACAGATTGGTAAAATTCTAATTTATTGTTTAGTCTGTTTACTATGATTTGGTATAAATATAAATAGAACCTCATATACGCTGACGATGTGGTATTAATTTCAGAAAGTCCACAAGACCTAGAAACCATGATAATAGAACTAAAACAACAATCAGAAAAAATAGGTTTAGAAATTAACAAAGAAAAAACCAAGATCATGACCAACCAGGATGAAAAAATAGAGATAAAAATAGACAACCACAATATAGAATATACAGATGAATATATATATATATATATATATATATATATATATATATATATATATATATATATATATATATATATATATATATATATATATATATATATATCTTGGACAAATAATGAAATGTGGAAAGCAAAACCAGACAGCAGAAATAGAACGAAGAATACGATTGGCATGGTCGGCATTTGGAAGACAAAATAAAATTCTAAAAAACAAAAACATACCACTACATTTAAGAAGAAATGTGTTTGACCAGTGTGTGCTGTCGGTTATCACATACGGAGCACAGACGTGGACCTTCACTAGAAACATTGCAGACAAAATAGCAAAAACCCAGAGAGCAATGGAAAGACAGATGCTTAATATAAAATTAACAGACGGCATCAGAAATGAAGAAATAAGACAAAAAACCAAACTTATAGATGCAGTAGAACAAGCAGCAATACTGAAGTGGAGGTGGGCTGGGCACACTATGAGACAGACGGACAGAAGATGGAACAAAGAAATACAACACTGGAGACCATGGAATACAAAAAGAGGAAGGGGTCGCCCGAAAATGAGATGGTCGGATGATCTGAAAAGAGTGGCGGGACTAGGATGGGTTCGAAGGACATCAAACCGAACCACATGGAAACAATATGGGGAGGCCTATATCCAATATTGGATGAAAAGTGGCTAATAAAAAAAAAAAAAAATTACACCGGAATCGCTTAAACTAATTGAAATATATTGAAAGCTAGTCTAGTGTAATAAATTTTTCAACTCACCCAAAGTCAGCAATCCACTTTTCTAAAGAACTACGTAAAATACTGAGGACAAACTTTTCACACGACAATAACTCATACAGTTGCACAAATGCACACATCCACTGCAGCGCTACTGTGACAAATCTGTGAATTATTGAAGTGGTCCGTCTAACCCGGTTGTCCATCTATCCCGGATTTACCCTATGCTAAGGAAATAGCAGGATACTTTGTAAAATACCTCAAAGTAAATTCTAAATAAAACTTTATGAAACAAATTTACGGCGTATGACACTGGAAAGCAACTAACATGATTTATATTTCTAGTAAAACTTTTTTTCCCGAGTTCTATTTTTGCTCTCTGATATTTTATTTTAATTACACTGTAAAATATACATTTAGAACGGTAAGGTATACAGATGATAATATTTTCATTACTGTGAAAACGTAATCCACATGCACCATTTGGTAATACTGAGTAACTTAGTAATCGCTATCACAGCAAATAAGGTCAGAATGAGTAATAAACATGTCAATGTTGATTTACGAAGGTTTTAGGAGACTTGAACTGCATTAGATAATAAACAGCAAAAAGGTAGTGTCTTTTCGAATAGATGAAAAAAGAAAATTGGATTTGTAACAAGTTCGGTTTCAACTAATTGTTTTTAAAATAAAGTATCTAAATATTGTATACTTTTAAAAAGTTAAAGTCCTTATGTACATGTATAAAAATTTCAAATAGTGAAGAGTTTTTTTAAGAATAGAATAATGAAATAAAAGGTTTGAAAAGAACCTCAATTATGTACGAATCTTTTCTTTCTGAAATATTACTGAAGCATAATCTTCCCGAATCAATTTAGATCCTTTTATTAAAACCCTTCATGCGAGAAAATTTCGAATTCGTTAAGCTTTTAAAATGTTTATACATCCATTATTTATAAGATATTTTTCACTAACTTTTATTTGCTCAAAGGTATTGTAATCTAAATTGAACGAAATTATATTTTTTTTCTATCTAAAATTGAAAAAATCATGTTATATTACCAATAACGCCGTATTCCTTTAATCATTTTTGTTCTTTCAAGAGCAATTTAAATTCATCTTGTTTTTTATACGGCTTTTTTTTGCATGAAAGACGTATAAATTAAATTCTCATTTATGAATACGTGAGGAACCATTACTAAAAGGCGTTCTATATGCAAATTTATTTTTACGTCCAGATTATTAGGATATTTGACCAACAATTATTTTCAGAAATTTAAATATGCTCGAAAAATTTCTAATATGAATATTACTATTTGTAAACATTTTTCTAAATGAATTTTCCCTCTAACCTCTGCGGAATTAATATTGAAGATATACGAGTAGACAGTGAAAACAGTAGAGAAATCAATAATTTTTAAATATTCATACGAGCTTTGAGCAGTTTGATATTATAGAGACCGTTTTAAAAGTTGTGTTATTTTCTTGTTTATGTTTTTTATATTTTTAGTAATGGAGCACCTTAACCTTTAATGGTTGGGAGAAACATTTTCGTTTAACGAGGGTATACTTATACTGCTTATATTGATTAGTACGATCCTATTATAGTAATAAGGCAGATATGATAAAGGGGATGCGTTCCATATAGTTTGAGGGACATCTTATACCATTGTGATCTCCACTTGTGTTTAAAATGTGCGATAAAATTGAAAATGGTTGTCTTGTAGTATAACTTACACTTCCAAAGGTAGAGCATACACTTGCGATTCAATTTCTTACCTTAATCGGCTTTTAATTGGTTTCTAATGAAAACTTATAATTCTTCCAAATTTGTGTTATTATCTATATTGCTAGATTTATTCTCTGGTTAGGGAAATAATTTGTGAGGAGAAATATTATTCAACATTGTTTCGAGGATTGATCCGTTGGTCCCGCATGTTAATTTAATTATTTGATTTTGCTGATTTGTGATCATTAATGTTTATTTAAAAATAATCATGTTTAATTTAGCTCCAAAAAACATATGAGATAAAATTAAGCTATAAAATTGACAAACCAATCAAAAATGTACCAAAGGTTAAGGTCATCGGAGTTAAAATCAACAACTTGGACTTGCATCTTGAACTGCTTCTAAAGTGTTTTTGACAAAGGCAGGTTTCAAGTCAACAACATGAACTTGAATCTTTTCTCTGCATCTAACTCCTTGTGACAGACATTTCGAACTTGCATCTTCGATCACGTAAACGTATTAATTTTTTTAACCTTTTAGTCAATAGTATTATTATTAATAAGTTTGTAAAACCGTCTTGTTGCAATGGATGAGTAATAATATAGGACGTAAACTATTTCTGTGAGTAAAGTAGGCTGAAAGGTTACTGAGGAAGTGTGGGGAGAGGTGGATCTTGTATGGACGTTTAGGAACGAAGAGAGCGAAGCCTTCATTCCAAAACTGTTATCCTAACGATCATCTTCGATAATGTCACTCAAACTAATTAAAAAAATTAAAAGAATATAACATATCTTACGGCATCGTTTTCACGATGTCACGCAGATTCAGCGAGTCGGAGGGATTCAACACCGCAACGTGTATGTAGACGTGAGTTTGGCCGTAAAACCGATATGGCTGATTGGCTCGACGCCAAGCCTGCTAGTACCAAAACCAGTTTGACAGCATAAGAGACGGAGCACGTTTGTGGATGCTCGACGGCGTCCAAAGCCGTCCCTCACTGACAACGTGTTCCAGCTACTGGAAGAGTTCACGGACAGCCCTGCCGACATGGAGTAGACGACAACCGATGCAGATACCAGGAAAAATGCCGCCGGTAGTGCTTCGACGTAAGGTGAACTGGGTCACCTTCTCCCAAAAACTCGACCGACAAGGGATCGTGTTCACGAAGGCCAAGGCCATCTACAAGGGACTCCGGATTCAGTCTGCTTAATTTCAGGATTGAGACAGGTTGAAGAGGTATATGGACTGGTGTGGTACTCCGTATTGCAGCAATGACGAAATAAAAAGGCGTGGCATGCCGTAGAGCTTTCCCAGGTAGATGGTAGTTCAAAGCTAACACTAGAGGGAATTAAAGCTTTTTTTTGTTTCAAAATCAAGCAGAAAAGACAGCACACAATCCCCATTGTGCTGGTGAAGCCGCCAACAGAAGAGGACAAGACGAAGATACGGAAGGTGGAGGAGTCACCGGCGAAGACTTGCGGCATAAAACTGGCATCGGGCGGTGTCACTGGTATCTGCGTTGCTTCAGGGCGGCGGCATGCTATGTCAAGTCCGTCGGAGGTCACCACTCCAGTTAATGCACGAAACCCAAACCCATTGGTCAAAGTACGTTATCTGTGGTAGGGGAGGTTTCCTCGACCTCAGACACAGACACAGATACAGACACAGATACAGACACAGACACAGATACAGACACAGATACAGGCAGAGATACAGACACAGACACAGACACAGGCGCAGGCGCAGGCGTAGACGCAGACGCAGAAGCAGACGCAGACGCAGGCACCGACACCGACACCGACACCGACAACGACACCGACACCGACACCGACACCGACACCGACACCGACACCGACACGGACACGGACACGGACACGGACACGGACACGGACACGGACACGGACACGGACACGGACACGGACACGGACACGGACACGGAGACAGACACAGACACAGACACAGACACAGACACAGACACAGACACAGACACAGACACAGACACAGACACAGACACAGACACAGACACAGACACAGACACAGACACAGACACAGACACAGACACAGACACAGACACAGACACAGACACAGACACAGACACAGACACAGACACAGACACAGACACAGACACAGACACAGACACAGACACAGACACAGACACAGACACAGACACAGACACAGACGCAGCTACAGACACAGATACATAGACACAGGTGTTCACACGGTCACAGGCACACACGCGCACTTGGGCATACACAGGCATTTTTGGCCCATCACAATAACAATCCCTTTAGGTAGGAAAGTTACAAAGTTATGAGGCACTATTTTAAAACACACACACAAGCCTTCCAAAACTCCTATTACATACCCTAAACAAGAATACAAGTTCATTAGTATAAATACGTAAATATGAATGTCCATAGAATATTTTTTTAAGCATACAATTTTAATCATTAGTTTTAAAATAATCTCGACCGAGAAAACCTATGCTCTACCAGCAATTCAGTTCAATCGTAATTTCTAGTTTAGAAATAAAAGTATTATTTTACTAAGAGTTTCAATAATTGCTGCATTTTTCGTACGCAAAGCGCTGTATTGTCGATGATAAGAAGCAAACCGCTAATTTGGCGTGCAGATGCTAGATCAGAATGTTAGTGTAATGTATATGGGTCTGCATTATTTAAAATACATACATTAGAAGCTTTATAGGAATTATATCTTCCATTGTATAACATTTTGTGCTACATCAGAAATGTAGACTCATTTTTATGTTAAATGTAATTTTTATGCATTGAGTAAGGCTATTAGACTTCCTGGCTATGGCTGTAAGTTAAGAATACATTTCATAACTAAAAGATATTTCAATTTTTAAAGCTTGAGTGAGTTTTATCTTCCGTTTAATTAGAAATTTTTCGAAATCAATGACGTCATTTAAAGGTAAAGAAGTATTTGTTTTTGTTTATTTGGTGTGAAAAGGCTACCCAAATGTATTCGTAACTTTGTGTTTAAAAAAATACAATTAGATGTACTAAAAAGTATTTTCATCATGTACTCATATCGTATGAGTTATAATATAAGGTAATAGGGTGCTGACACGCAATAATCAACAAAATGAAAATATAAACGACATTAATGAATTAATTGATTTATTGACATGACCGTAACTATGGTTTGTCCGGTTTTCATCCAATGGGGATGCTGACTTACTATGGCATTTGGCGATGTGCTCCTATTACACCTTAATTATGATTAGTTTTTAACTTATGTGCATGGAATAGTCCGTAATATACGATATGTAGAAACGACGACCGCAAGTAAACCAGGTACAAATACAAAGCGTTTCAGTTATGAATACAATAAAAATGTACAGGCAAATTGTTCAGTCTGGAAATTTCTAGATACATCATCGTCGAATTTTGTATTCGAGTATTTACATATGACATTATATTATTACATTAAAGATGTGTAACATTTCTAACATAAATAGAACAGATACACTTGTCTTCTACCACTCTCACTCGTTTCCTTGCGACAGGGCACGTGCGCTTTTTCTTTTAAGCCCCTCCCATTTATTCACTTGTTTTTTCCAGCGCCACGACCATCCGCTGTAATCGTATTTAGAGCCTATTAGGTATTTGCACCCCAAATTAGTCTGATTGTGCTACAGGCGCGTTGTTTCTTTTAATCTATGCCCTGATTGTAGCTGATTGGTCGTCCTTCCCACCTCTAATCCCCGCCCATATTGCATCTGATTGGTCGTTTTCCACGCTACAGCTTGCATCTGATTGGTCGTCCCCCACACGATGCTTCCAATTGGTTGTATTCCATCATTTTGGGTGACCCTTTTTTAAATAGCTGAGGTTCCGCTGCGGCCCAATTTCTGACAAATGGGGTTTTGACAGAACCTCTTTTCCAGCAGATAGGGATTTACCCTGGGGTCCATTTATAACACTGGGCCGCCTGACTTATGTCTGAGTACTTTCATGGTTTTCGTATGACTTTTTTTGGATTTCAGTTCTTCCCTGCCCCATCTTGTTAGCGGCATCTTGTTTTCTTCTGACTTTCTAGATTTTTGGCTTAACATCCTCGAGAATGAAACCAACACCTTTGTCTTAGACCTTGAATGTTGTTTTCACATCTACAGCCGTTTTGGTAGAAGATAATTTCAATATCTTGAAATAAGGCGTTTCTAGTGAGCTCTAGATCTTCATCTTGAACTGACAACTTGAAATTTTTTTCCGCAGCTAATGTTCTTTTGGTGAAAGCGTGTTTCAGGTAGCAACAGCAAAACACATCCACACGGGCACACGAGCACGCACGCACGCACTCACACCCACACACACCGATAGCCATTGTTTTCCCTAGTATTTTGTACATCTGATTGCGTTCATACTATAATACTCGTTTGTGATTTACTTAATAAATTTAAATTTTATTAAACAAATGATCCTTACTCTGCATGTCGAGTTTATAAATGAGCAATTTTTGTTACACACGTTTAAATACTTTGTAAAATGCACAATTATACACGGAATATTGAAAATCAATTCTGTACTACTTGTTTTAATTCGTTATCTTACATATGCTAATTGACATTTTAGTCGTACTATTAAGTTAAATACACACAAAAATGGTGTAATTCGCTTTCTATTTGTTTGAAACATTTGAATTATGCAGCAGTTTAAAACCGATTTTTATGACGGTTTATATAATAGACTACAGTTCCCCTTTCTGATTGGTACTTGGCTCCAACCTATGTCCTAGGCTGTAAGACCTGATCGGAGGCATATGGCTATTCCTTGACAGCGTCGCCACTTTTATTTTCTGGTTGGTCTTAGTCCTCGCCCAAACCCCATGCCGAATGTTCTGATTGGTGGTCTGAGAACTCACTTGTAGCTTTTGATTTCTTTTAGTTAAGGTTCTCAAGCTCTGGTTGGCCTAGGGCGAACTCATGTTGATTGGTGGTGGTAAACCCTCCCAAAGACGCGAGAGGATTAAGGACTAATCAAAAAACAGAAACTGCAAGTGTCTGGTTCTCATCCCATAAACCCAGGCGCACCATCTGGGTATTGGAGCTCACAAATAGACGCTAGCGCTGCGCTAACAACCAATCAAAAACCAGGGCCTTGCAGCTGAAATAATTTTCAAATTTTGATTTTTTAAGTTCACATTAAAGACCTCGTCAAAAACGTAAGCGAATTGCTCTTCTGTTTTGTGAGTTACCAGTTCTATTGTTTCGGGTTTGTATGTTAGCGTATGTGATTGTTCGTGTGTTTGTATGTTTGCGCGTAGGCGTCTTTGTATATTTTTGCATGTTAAATAGCTTAAGTTTTTTTTTGACTTGACGTTTGGGTTGTTTCTTATTACATATTTTAGTAGTTACATCAACCTGTTAATTTACATGGTGTTGCGTTTATTCGGAACCACCTTTTGCGTTCCTTTTTGAACATCAATCTTTAACAGTAATTTGTCTACAGCATTTTTTTCATGCGTGGCTTCTTGTACCTGTGGTGCAAGCTTTTCCAACTACGGCGATTTTCTACTTGCTTCAGGAAAGTTGTTTCTATCACCGAGGAAAGCTTGTGAACCCAAAAGTGAAAGTTGTGCTAACTTTTAATTATACAACAAGGAGCTACACTTTACTTTTACTTTTAGCCCATAAAACCTAATTATATCACAAGGTGGCTATATTATAAATTCTAGTTGTTCTGCAAGATTGTGCTGCAAACTATATGCTAGCTCTTAATGATTATAGCACAAGTTCGCTCTACAAATCGAAAGCTAACTCTTAATTATGTCATAAAACGACCCTACCTGCTGGAAAGGATGCCCTAACGTTGTGAATAGAGCTCTTGTTAAAAATGGGGGCCTCACGGAACTCTAGTCGCTACAATGGAGCCCTGAGAACTAAGTCTAACGATAAATTAATCGTAAAGCACTTTGTCAGCCTGGGTAGTTGTGAAGCACAGATAAAAATTAGATATATTTAGGTTAGTGAGAAAAGGTTATTGTAGTACACGTGACTAGTATAATAAGCAAGAATTAAACGCCACAAACTTTCAAAGAGAGAAAAATTAGGTATTAGAGGCCCCGTAAAGCTTGGGCCGGGGAGAAGAGAGAAAAATAATAAACAAGCAACAGTTCCCTTAGTAACCTTATTTTATTTGAATTCCGACAAACGGGCTGAACACGTTCCACCTACTATACGAATTTTATTTATCACACTTAGTTATCACAGGCAAATACTAATACTAATCTCTTATATTAAATTTTCCACAGACGATTACATAAATTTAGTAAACCTATGTGACCATATATTATTTACGGATCACATACGAAGGCAAGTTAATAATGTCGATCAAAAAAGATTCAAAGGTTAAATATTTAATCGGCTTCTCGGGTTCGTTAAATGATCATTCAATGGTTTAACCTGAAACGGAAAATTCACAGACAACCAAAACACACATCGTTTTAATATCCCGATAACTTGACTTGCCGTTGTTTTACAAAAGAGAAAAAGTTACACAAACCCCTTCAAATAATCAATAGAAATATACTTATACGGAAACGATTGTTCAGGATACACTAGACTTTAGCAAACGTTTACAAATAGATAACCTAGATAATTAACCAACTATGTCGCATATACACTGAACACTTTCCAATAGAAAAACACATCCTTAAATATAAAAGATAAACGTAAAAGGTATGATTTCTCGCTCGAAATTCCGAAGTAACGCAATGAAGTAAATTACGAATACAACCGGTATAACAAAAAACCAGATGCAAGCTACTACGCAAGCAGTATCACACTCTGTTAGTGATTCACGAGCAATAAAAAGGGATGACAACGTTAATGCGGTCCTGGGGGTGGTTCAAGATAGGTGATAGGTAAACCTCAAATTGCTTTATTATAATCAACCCATAAAGCAATTAACGTTACTATCAATAATTAATTTTTCACAATAATGAGTTATATTTGAGTGAAGTACGTACTATAATCGTATAAGAAAATTGTGGACGATAAATTTCTAACAAGGTAAATATTTCATTATGACATTAATTAAGGCACACTTTTATTTTGTAGGAACTATATTGTCCACTGCAGAAGGCAGCTTCCGAAGCATGAACGTATATTGTACCAACTTTAGTATTTATTTAATGCACGCAGTTTATAATAGAATATTCTGACCTGGTTTGATTAAAAGATAACCTCCATATCCAGATATCAATAAGCTTCGTCCTAATTAATATAGGCGTAGACGAGTACAGGTCAGAACGATGTCACGTCGGTAACTATTACCAAACAAACAAATGTCCAAGAGAACTAAAGGATGGAGAGACCGAAGGAACGAAAGCTAAAATAATATAACACGAGTAAGTGCAAAGGGATTCTCTACCAATTGTTTTACCTCTACGACTGTTAGTCGAGCCCCAAGAGTTGTAATTAATTTTAAATTATCCGCTGTATTAGTTCGAAGAGTTCATCCACTAAAAAATTTTAAAAATTACCAAAAATTAAGGGAATATCGGTATCTTACCACGAATCAAAGAAGTGTTCTCAATTATATCCGCTACTTTCAGTGAGCAATAATCATCACAAAGTAAGTATAGCGTGAAACATGATTTTAATTCAATCTTCTATTTTAGAGACTGACGATTGGCATACATAACCAAGAATAAAAAATTTTCAAGACAACGCCTTTACGTTATACTCATGGCGACCCACGTTCTAGCACGTTTTACCGGAAATAGATGAAAAAATCAATGTTACCAATAGGTTCTTTTGATTTTTGAAACTAAAATTCCTGTGAAGTAAAACTTATTTATTTACGGTATTGCCATCTAGCGGTAATCAACCAAACTAAACAGTTAACATTAAATAATCAGTGTAGAAATAGGTAGAAATGGAAGTCCTATGGGTGGCACTACCTTGTCAATTTCAACATTTAAATACAATTTGTTTTAATATAGAAAATTCAGAGGATTTGTTCAAGTTATATCGAGTTTAAGATTGATTTTTGCACGTTACAGTGTGCTAGCGCTCGCGTTTGCATGTGCTTGTGCATGTGCATGTGCATGTGCGTGTACACGTGCATGTGCATGCAAAGTTTTTTAATATAACGCAAGGTAAGTCTAAAAATCAATTAAATATGAATGATAATGGTTAAGCTGTATTACTGATATCTTATAGGAGCGGGTAGTTTTGGAATTTTGTTGAAGTTAACCTGTACATCCTACTCAATCTGACACGACTAAACATCATTCTGACATAGATTATTTTTTTGTTTTTACGATGCCGGTTTTCATGATGAACTTATAAAACAGAGGTTACATAGTTACACTAAAAAAGTATAATTAAAGTTATTTCATTTCTTTTAAATTTGCATCTCGATGTCTATTAACCTCTGTCAGACATGAAGTTTTAAATGTCTGTTTGACATAGATTATTGTTTTTTTTTACAATGTTGCAAATTTTCGTAATTAACTCATTATAAAAGAGGTTGCATATACCATATTAAAAAAATTTTATTAAAATTATTCCATTTCTTTTAATTTCCATTTTGTAGGTTGGAAGGTCGTGTGGCTTCCCACAGCAGATATTTTAGGATAATTATGCAATCTGTTTTATAATAAGTTCATTATCAAATAGGCGACATTGTAAAAAGAAAACAATCATCTATGACAAACAGACGTTTAAAGCTTCACGTCAGGTAGAGGTCAATAGACATGTAGATGCTAACTTAAAAAAAATTCCGAAGTCGCTCGCTTCTATAAGAATATCTATAATATAGTTTAAGTATTTTCAATCATAGTTATTTAATTTTTACAGCTATTTCGCTTTATATTAGGAAACTTTATGAAGAAAAGTTATCTATTAAATTTTCTTTAAAAAATATGTCGACACATTTTCTTATAAAACTAATCATTATTCATTCATTAAATCAAAATATTAAAATAAAAAACAAAAAATTTGTTACAATTTAATGATATACTAACAATACACCTAAAAAGTTAAATGGAGATAATGGCCACATGGTGAAGTGGTCGTACTAATAATGTAAGGTAGGAGAGTTCTAACTCCAGACAAGGAAATTGTTTTTTTTTTTTTTTGTTAAATTTTATTTTATTCAAAATTTTGTACAAACGTTAAACATTAGAAACTAATTAAATGTATTTTGACCTTTTGTTTAGGCATTATTTAAATTAATATTTGAAAGTGCATCTTAAAACATATTTAAGATATACAGAGTGTCCCAAGATATTTGGACACATTTTGATCATGAATGCTGCCTAAACGGAAAACGATAGAAACGTGTAGTTTTCACTGTTGTACTTGATTTAGCCCAAAGTTTTATTTTAGCTATAAAATAATTTTTTCCCACGAATACAAGGTGTTTTAAAAAAATTGCCATTTTTTAAAGCGAAAATAATGAAGTTTTTTAAATATAACACCCTGTATATTTTGCTGTCATCTAGAAGATGTAATCTTCTACTTTATAAAAATGTATAATATGGTACTATTTACTCCAAAAACAAGAGTTATATAAGTTTATATAGGTACACCTACTGTATACACGTAGGTTAGATATACGTTTTGCTGATTAATGCTTCTAAACCAAAAATTATAAAAATATGCCCTTGCTCGGATTCAAAGGGCTCTGGAAGAGGTCAATGACGTCACTGGTCGCTCTTAGATCAATCTGAGAGCAACTTAATAGAAAACGCTATAATTAAACTTTGCCATGTGTTAATGCATAATAATGAACACTATTTTCGATTGCAGTAGGCCTAGGAATTGACGTGAAACAGTAATGTTATTTATCTGTCAGTTCACTGTTAATATTCTAGTTAACAATATCTAAATACGTGTTGTGTCCGTAGTGTTAAGGAAAAAATGATTTATACAAACCAAGAAAAAGCCCAAACTGTGGTGTTGTTCGCAAAAACAAATTCTGTTGTTAAAACTAGAAGGCAATTTCGTATGCAGTTTCAAAAAGATCCACCGTCTAGAAATTCTATTTTGAGATGGTATCAACCATTTCTAAGAAATAGATCAATTGAAAGAAAAACAAGAGGTAAAATACAAAACAATCCCGATTTTTTAGAACGCATTTTAAACATGCTTGATATTTTACACCAAAATAATAATCGTATTTCTATAAGAAAAATTGCAGAATTAATTGAATTTTCTAAAAGTGAAGTACAGAGGTGTATGAAAATTTTAAAACTTACACCATATAAAATACAAACTTTTCAGAAGTTGCGAGAGATTATATAAATCGAATTTTCCTGTCTGAGACAATCCTGGACCTGTACAGGAACAACCAGAAGTTACAATAATCATGTCTGATGAAGCGACATTTCACATAGATGGAAGAATTAACAAACACAATTGCAGAATTTGGGGCACTGAAAACCCTAACGCTTTTAATGAATATCAGCGAGATACTCCAAAAGTTAATGTGTGTGTGGTGTGACCAAAGAGATCATTTATGGACCTTTCTTTTTTTCTGAGCAAACCGTCACTGGAGTTAACTACACGGATATGTTAGAATTATTCTTATATCCTCAAGTACAGCAATATGGTAATATGGGGGAGGTATATTTTCAACAAGATGGTGCGCCTCCCATTATTCACTTATTGCTAGAGCATCCGTTACTCAAGCTTTCGGTGAAAAATGGATAGGGAGAGCAGGACCAATTGAGTGGACAGCAAATTCACCTGAATTAACGGTCCCGGATTTTTTTCTATGGGGGTACGTTAAAGAGAGGTGCTATAATCCTGCACCACGCAATATAGAGGAATTAAAAAATAATATTAGAAACGTTATTGCCGGAATTACACAAGAAATGCTAGCTAATGCCTTCATGAACCTTCAGTGCCGGCTAACCAAATGTATTGAGGAAAACGGGGGACATATTCAACATTTAAATTTAAATAGTGGTTTATAATTTTTAGTTAGCAGTAACCTTTTTTTTTTTTTTTCTATTTGTTCTTCATCATCTGTTATTAAAGGTTATTTACTGTTTTAAAAAAATTAGTTTTTATTTCTCGTACTGGCGTAATCTCTAGCCCACCCACTTCCCCAGAACCGATCGCTAAGCTTACTGATTAGTTTTTGTTTTTGAAACTAGCATGAAAAAAGTATTATGTAAGGTACTATTGTCTAAATGTACTGGGTTGTTCATTTAAAAAACCTAAAACTTTTGGCAAATTGTATCTGACTGTGCTGATTAAAATGTATGCAGTCGGTGCATAAAAACTTACATAACTCTTTTGTTTTTGGAGTAAATAGTACCATATTATACATTTTTACAAAGTAGAAGATTACATCTTCAAGATGACAGCAAAATATACAGGGTGTTATATTTAAAAAACTTCATTATTTTCGCTTTAAAAAATGGCAATTTTTTTAAAACACCTTGTATTCGTGTGAAAAAATTGTTTTATAGCTAAAATAAAACTTTGGGCTAAATCAAGTACACCAGTGAAAACTACAGGTTTCTATCGTTTTCCGTTTAGGCAGCATTCATGATCAAAATGTGTCCAAATATCCTGGGACACCCAGTATATTAAACCAAAAATGAAAATCCTTAAGAAAGTTATTCTAATTTTTTATTTAGAGTGGAATTTAAGTATTGAAGGATATGTAAAACTTCAGTTTTATTTTTGCTCTGTACGCAGAGTTTTATTATGTAACTAATTATATAAATCCGCCAATACTTTTATGGTATATAGCCTATATACGTATGTATACGGGAATGTTGAGTGGAGACACTACAGATTTTTCTTTTATATAAATATATATGTTTATTAAATTTACTAATGTAAACGATAGTTGATTAATATCAATAATATTCCCTTCGCCATTGAATACTGAAAGCAACGCGTAGAAAGACGAATATTCTTACACGTTTTAGAAAAATATGACAATATAAAGGTATTTATTATTTCGTAACCATGTTAAGAGGTATGCTAATTCTTGAATTTTATTTTTCAAAGTTCTTCTCTTTCATAAAGAATTTTAGATGCTAAGTAAGCAAAAGGAGTGAGAAAGATAGCACATTACGGAACTAAGGTGCACGTTAACCCTTCGGGTTATTTTTGTCCTAAGTGGGGTTCATTGTAAGAAATAACCAAATTTTACTTCCAAACTGCCCAATTAAATCATTTTAAGATATAATCTATCCCATAAAATAGAATTAAAGTCAATGGCTCTTTCTGGAAAAAAGTAATGCAACACGTTTCTATGAAGTGCGAATGGTTCACCGTACTCTAGCGTCTCTATAACACCGTATTATATTGCATAGCAATACAGTATCACCGCCGTACATTTTATGAATACTTTGCTATCTATAAAACGAACATTTTCGAGTTTTATTTAGTTAAACCATTGAGTAATGATGTAGTTACTCAATGGTTAAACTAATAAGTAAAAACGTGAAACAACTAGACTGAACCTACTAGTAAATGTTGATATAGCCCAGTCCGCCACCATCGCTAAAAATAAAAGTTAGTCTATTATCATTTTCTCTAAACAATCTATATGAAACTATACCAATTATTAATTTTAAGAGCACTATTGGTTTATCTATTGCGCTTCAAAATGTTCAACATTTAATTTTCTAAGAGAAAGTGGTTAGTACTACATGATAGAGTAATTTTACTTAAAGCAAGTCTACATAATACCCTAGGATTAAGGTCATCCCTAATACAAAGAGATTTCAAGATATCTTACAAGGTTTGTAATTTAAGATTTACTGTTTAACCACCACCAACCGACTCTTACACTCTAAAGCGTAACAGCAATAAAAAATGAAAAGCTCGGAAGTAAGATTATGAAAAATTATTCATTTCTTTTTCAAATATAAACATATTACGTTAAATAAATTCACATTTGCGTCTCAGTGTAAACGACTTTAAATTTATATTAAAAAACTTAAGACGTTTAAAGCATTGGGATTTCAAATTTTCAATTCTGCAAACGTTTAGTACAAAATTACATTTATACGACATACTTCTTTGCTGGAAACTTTTTTGGCGACTAAACTTTTTTCAAAGGTCTGAGTGATTGAATAGTGAATTGCGTTAAAATTTTATAAATCGTTAAACCTACCACCTTCGCACTTTTACTTTGTAATTGACAGTATAAATAGATCTAATTTCTGTGAAAAATATAGTTATTCCCCGGTTTGTCTTTAAGGTACCATACTACTAATATTAATTCAATGAGAACGGAAGTTCCATATATTTGGTTTAGTTGCAATTTTACGATTGATAATTGTGTAATAAACTAAGTTAAGCATTTGTTAGTACAAACTTAATTGCCGTGATTTACTATATTTTTTATGAGTTTGGTCGTTAATCTACAATGATCTTTTACAAGTATTTACTAATGTTATCATTGTAAAATTTAAAGTACTCTAATTTTTGTCAAATAGATGTCATGAAATGTTGATTGCGTGACTTTTAATTTAAACGCACAATTTAAAAGTATTTGTGATTGCGTTACATGATATCGTTAAAAATTATTTCGTGAATTTAATACGTTTGTAACCAGAAGTATGCATACTTCTGAAATTTTATACCAGTATATTATGTTCTATTTTGTAGATAGTTTTACGATTAAGGGCCGCCCTTTTCGGTTCAAATTAATCTGATTTATATATAAATACGTTGAAAATTATTTTCGAAATAATCACCTGGAAGGGTATTAGAAACCAGTTCAATTGAAAACGAAATAAGAAAAAGAAACCTAACTCAAATGAAACTATTTAGCGTATTTAACCCAGATACTTTTTTTAAAACAAGGGATCATTTTTACATTTTTTATTAATTTTAAGTATGTAGAACATAAAAAAATACTTCAAAATTCAATGGATTCCAGAAGGCAGGCCTACATATAGGACGTTAGGAACATAACATACTGTATATAATTATTGAATGCTTTACATAAAAAAATTATGTGTGTTATGCAACAAGGCGCTTAACATGAACCCCAACATCACACTTAAGACACCTGGTCTTTGTATAACAGTGGCGACATTTCGTTTGTTTATCCTGAGAAATAACAAAATGGTAAATTCTATCCAAACGAATATGCATATTTTTATTTTGACTAGATTTTCCCTTGGAACTGTTACTTGGTTTTTTATTCTGTGGTAGAAGTGCTACAGCTACACATCTTCTGAACTGCAAATGGTCCATGCCGCCTTTATTGTCAAGTGTTTTACAAGGGTATATCGATTCAATGCGCAATTAGGGAAAAATATCATTTTCCCCCTAATGGAGGTACGATAAAGGCTTATGTTCTCATCACAGCGACCTACGCCACCCATACTCGCATTGTATTTTTTCACGACATGCAGTTGTTCAATTTGAATAATCATTTTGTCACGTTGTGAGTATCTTTTCACAATATGAATCTGTTGGACGCCTAAAGCATTGGAACACAATGTGACTATGTTGTTGTCATTCCATTGAACAGCAACAATAGTACTTTCTTCTGCCAGTCGATACTCAAATTCACCTCTTTTTTTTCACTTTAGATCTACGGAGGTAAATGGATTGTTGCTAAGTCTATTACAAGGGATTCTTCCAGTTCCCTGAATATTTTTATTTCGCAACGAAATAAGCAAATCACCAGAGAAATAAAAGCGAAATTTAGGATCTTTACACTTAGGTCTCAATGTACTTGCGTATGTATGAACAACACCAGCCCCGACCCCAAGTTCTGTATACAAAGATCCAATATGAGTAGATGCGCCCTGGTAGGGTTCGCACCAGTTAACGTACCCTAATCTGGTACACCCTACCCTTATATCCATAACGGATCGGTTTTCACTTTATATGTTGTTTCAGACCATGTCTCCCGTAGTGGGGAACCATTGCCTACTCAATACTGTGCGATTTTTGAAGAGATGCATGTTCTAAAAATTTTGCATTTATATGTGTAAACAATGATCTAAGTTTTGCGAATTTGTCATTTATTTCCAAATTATTATTATCTGCGAAACGTAGATTACTCATGATATATTCAAACCTATCTCTTGAGATGGCTTGGGCTACAAATTCATTGTGGCGATCTTTTTGACGTTCCCACAACATTCGACGCCTAGAGGGTTGTAGATATCCGCTCAGCAACAGCACTCCCAAAAATGATCTAATTTTCCTACCAGAAATATTTCCTTGTTTGTCTTTCTGGTTTGCATACCTAAAAAATGACATGAAAACGAATGATGTAATGATAAAAAAATAGCTATTTTTTGCCCGAGTACACGAGGGCATCAACTGCAGAAGGGAGGAAAGGACACTTCAGTGTAATACATATGATTTTTTCCAACACCTTCATGACAACTGTAAATAATAAATAAAAATGTAAATTTGGAAATTTAGCGTCGAATCTAGTAGTTATTATCGTTACCAAGGAGTCAGAACAACAAACACTCGAAAATTTAGAAATTTTTGGTTGCTCCACAATTTTGTCTTTAAAACACGTTGCGCTCTCAAGAAAATGGCAGAGATTGAAGAAAATGATGAAAATTCAATTCCTGAAGACATCATGGAAGAGGCAAAAATATTAAATTTAAGTTTATTACCAGAAAAATCTTAACTACGGTGTGAAAAGGAATAGCATCTCTTGTTGTGTTGGATGAGGGAAAAAAAGTTAAGAGGATAAGTGAAGAGGTAATTTTAACCTATTTTCTACAACTGTCAAAAAATTTACGATCTTCAACACTATGGTCAAAATGGTCCATGCTTCGAACAACTGTTTTAATAAAAGAAGATTTGGATACAAAGTTTCCTGAATTAGTGGCGTTTTTGAAAAAGAAAAAGGAGCTGGATACAATCCGAAGAAAGCTGCTACTTTTACCAGAGAAGAAATTAATAATTTTATCATCGAAGCGCCGGATGAACCGTATTTAATGTCTATGGTATTTCTCTGTTTAGTATTAATATTTTTCGTTATTAATTCGTTGTTATCGTTTAGGTTGCTTTAATTATTGCTATCTGTGGTGCTTTCCAGTGTGATGAATTGTGCCAAATGTCTGTTAAAGATGTGCAAGATAAGGGACATATTATAGTAATAACACTTCCAGATACAAGAACCAAAATACAAAGAGTATCTATAATCACAAATAGTACTATTAGAGGCATTAACGTACTTGAATCGATTAGAAGATATGCCTCTCTGAGGTCGACTAAAACGGGCCGTTTCTTTATTTATTATGGTAAATCAAAATGTTCAGTGCAATTGGTGGGAAAGAACACCATGTCAAAAATATCTCACAAAATTGCTAAATACTTGAAGTCACCCAATCCGGAACTTTATACAGGATATAGTTTAAGAAGGACTTCTGCATTACAATTAGTTGAAGCCGGTGGAGACATACTCACAGTGAAAAATCCTGGGGGCTGGCGAAAACGGTTGCAGAACGTTATTTAGACCAATCTATTTCAAAGAAATGCCAAGTTGCTAATCAAATTATTAATGGACCAACTTCTTCATCAACTATTATATCAGACATTTCTTCAGAAACTTCTTCAGCGACACATGCCTCTTCCAACATTTCCTTCGGTTACAATACGAAGAATATCCTTGCTAATTTCACGAATCCAATTAGTTTTAATAATCTTACAAATTGCGCATTTACTTTTTTCAATGAAAAATCTTAATTTACTTTATTTAAAATGTTAAATAAAATTTAATGTAAATTCAACACTTTAATAAATACAATAAAAATTTTTTTTTTTAGCGGGAGCCAAAATATTTTGCCTACCTAGGGAGGAAAAGTGGCACTTTCGTCACGAAAATTAGGGAAGAAAATTTAATTTTCGATAAGGGTGTTGGAAAAAATAAATCTTTCTACCTGTACGATTCATTCACTCTTAGTTCAAGAAGGTTATTATCAAAAAAGTTCTGAAATAATTTAAGAGGTTATTTCTAACTGTCACTTCAGAGATAACGGGTTGCTATTCGTTGCCGGAATCAATCGTTTCAAAATCTTTATTCGTCCATTTCAAGTCAGTTTTCATGTGTTTGGGAACTTGCTTACCTTTGAGTTTGGGAACTTACCTTTCTTGTATAATGTAGTGGTTGAAGTGGTATAAATTATAAAATATGTTTTAAATAAGATTAGTAAAGAAATAAACGTAAAAGTTCTCCAAAAACAAATCGTTAAACTAACTGGAGATACTAACCATTCACCACAAATAATGCTTTTGATTCAGTCGGAAGATTAACGTAGGGTGGTTCCTTCTTTTGATTTGCGTAATTACCTCAATTTCTGCTTGATTACTTCCACTGAACATAAATAATAAAAATGAAATGTAACACCAATAAAAATGATCTCGGACGCCAAGTTATTTTTTTAATTATGCTCGGAATAACTAAACCTAGGTTGTCTACAATAAAAATTTATCAAAATGTAAAAAATATACAGATTATGTTTATTTACATTTAAAATTTGAATTATATAAAATATGTCTTAAAAACTAGTTATAGACTTAAATTATTAATTAATCATTAAAAATTAAATACCTGTTACAAAATTTAATACATCTTCTTGAGAACCCCTGGTATTATAAAAAATAATGCAGAACTGCAAACCAAGGTGACGTAATCCTTGTGTCAATGTTGCGCAATATATTGCAATAACAATGCTTTTATGTTGTCAACCACACCCAAACTGGAATTTTATCTCTTATAAATTTATCTTTATGAAATGGAATAATCCGATTCATGCATTTTCTTGAAATTTTCAAATAAAAATTACAATCATAAAATGAAACCGTACGCAACAGTAAAATTAAATGCGTACTTAAAATGTAATTAAAGTGTAAATCCAAGTAAAAATAAAAGAAAGAAAGTAAAAGTGCCTGAAAAGAGCAAATGTTTTAATTTTTAGTATAATGCGTTAAAATATCTTACCATCAAATCAATGGCACTTTCACTAAATTTAGGTGGAAAACCCAAAAAAGCTTCCTACTCAACATAAGGTTCATTAAGTACTAAAATGGACGCCTAGAATATCAGACGATGATGAAGCCGTGCGCGAAAAATTTGCGCAAAGAATTAAGTCAACGATAACACATTGCGCGAATAAAATAATCAGGAAAATAATTTGAAGTGGGAGTATAAACCTTTAAGAAACATATGCCCTTAAGAAAATATGCAACTTAATTTACACCGAAATGCAAATTAAGTTACCTACCACATATTTACAAATCTTTAATAATTAAAATTTTTCTTATATTTACAACTGAATGAACGAAAGACCTTAAATTACAGTATATTTTAATACAACTCAAAATGGGTTGTTACGCTTGGACTGGCGTTTTGCTACTTCGGAAAGTGACATGTTATACTCATCAAAATCAGAACTAGTAGGGGAATCAGCTGAAGTTTAGATTTAAAAAAAAATCGAATCGACATGCTCTATATGCCTACCGTCCTACATATAGCACGGCTTAAAATCTACTTATCTAGGTACCCTAGAAGTACAATGCAACATAATCTAGCATCACAAGCAATTAATTTTAACCTTTAGCACCACAAAACACTTTTTATAATATTCGTGAAACAACATTTAGTATCTAAATACTTAGTCAACGTACCTTATGTGACTGTCGTTTATTTTTAGATATGTAAACAAATAAACTTTACGGGAAAAATGGTACGCTACTGTAAAAATGCGGTTACTCCCGACGAGCGAACTTCTCCGTAACTGATTTATGTGTGCAGCGCCACCTGTGTATCATTGGAAATTTTTGGCGGACTGTTTAAACCGTCAACCTACATGTAGGACGACAGGCATATCTGGATTAATGCAATTATACAAAATAGGTGGGTTTTTTCTAACCTGTTAGTGAAGGGTTTAGGGGTTTTAGTATTTAATGCCACTCTCAATTGTCAAATTGTAAACTTAGTACAAAACACTATATACGACAAATAAATTTACATCGAAATTTGTTTGAATAAGATTGTAATAAAGCATGTATATGTGCGGTCATTTAATATGGAAACATAGAAATATTAGTTTCTGTGATAATTTTCCGAAAAAAACCCTAAGACCTGTCGATTTTAAATTTTTAATACGC
Organism: Vesta saturnalis; assembly: GCA_036346205.1. Taxonomy (NCBI): domain Eukaryota; kingdom Metazoa; phylum Arthropoda; class Insecta; order Coleoptera; family Lampyridae; genus Vesta; species Vesta saturnalis. The sequence goes on from JARFJB010000762.1 coordinate 3,544,575, forward strand.
ACATTTTGACTCATTGGAAACCTTTTGCTAGCCATATTTAAAAGGGCTATGACGTCATCGCAGCTTTTTTTAATAGCAACCATATGTTTTTTCATCATATTTCGATAGGCGGTGAAATTCTAAAAATTAAATGAAAAATGGGGCACCTGCACACTATGATTTATTGGTACGAAATTATTTAAACGAAATATTTCCAAACAGATGAATTGGAAAAAGGGGTTTTATTGAATGGCCTGCGCGATCACCAGTTCGTACCCCGTTAGATTTGTTTTCATGAGGTTATCTTAAAAGCAAAGTGTTTGTGAATAGGCCTCATACTCTCAAGGACTTAAAACAACGAATACGTGCCGAAATTCGAGCAATCACTGAGGAAACAATCGGGAACGTTCTACAGAATTTCCAATACAGGCTTGCTCTTTGTCAAGAAGTTCGTGGACTACAATTCGTTCGTCTCCTTCAAATATTATTTTGTTCGTTTTGCCGAATTAAATGTTGTTTCGTTACTTTTGTTGAATTAAATGCAGTTTTGTTATTTTTTGTTGAATTAAATGTTTATCGACGTGTTTTGTTGTAATAATAGTAATTCTGTTGCAAGAATAGCACAATTTTGAAACTTGAATCTTTGAATTTTGATACCACTTTTTCTGGAAATTATCAACTGCAGTGCAATACTTTTACACATCGTTATTTTTATAATTTCACCGCCTATTCAATATGATGAAAAAAACATACGGTTGCTATTTAAAAAAAGTTGCGATGACGTCATAGCTCTTTTAAATATGGCGAGAAAAACGTTTCCGATGAGTCAAAATGTGCGCATTAAAAAATAAAAATCGACGGGTCTTAGGATTTTTTCGGAAAATTGTCACAGAAATTAATATTTCCAAGTTTCCATTTTAATGACAGCACTGTATATAAATAATTACATGCTGACTTTTTGAAAATAATAATGGCGGCGTTTGCTTTATACGGTGTTGTACACTAATTTATATTCAGTTTACGTAAAGTAGACTATTAAGTGTGAAATCAATGAAAAATATTTTGCGATTCATTCAACTTGTTCAACATTGAATAGTGTATTCGCAACAAAATAGAGGATGCTGGCCGAATATTAAATTTAAGCGAAACTGTGGTAACGGAAACAGACGCAAGAAATCTAATAGCATCGTCATCGCCGAGGTCATCGCCCAAATCAGCAGTTATGCCATCAATAAATACTTTAACAGAGTCTATCTACCTCATCGCTGCACGGCTTCACCTTTCAAATGCAACACTTGTACAACAATTGTACATTTAATATTACATTATTGAATAGGCCCGAAAATTAATTATAATTCAAACTTTGGCGCCTCCTACTCAGTCGAACAATGACCTAATATTTTGCAGATTGAAGAAAAATAATTTAATTGAGTTGTTTCACAATTTCAAAATTACTGTGGCATTTTATGACTGGTTTCAGGGGGGGGGGGTCTATAGTCATGGTTATGGCACGTCTTGTTTTTATCGATACATTACTCTAGGTACTTTAGGATAAGTCACTTGTTGTTTCATCTGATCTATTTCGTTTGGATGATTTAAAATGTTCATAATACTGTGCTTTTTACATTAATGATTAAGTACAACAATTATTTCAATTCTCAGACTTAAAATAAAAAAAGGAATACCAATACAATGTATCTATTTATAAACATGGACTAAATCCATTTTACAACTTGTTAAAATTTATAACTTTAAGTTTAAACTTAGTAGTTATTCTACGTTTCTACGTTTAAAATTTTGAAATTTGTGTTTTTCACACACTATAAATAGAATACTTCATTTACTTTTAGCGGAGTGAATTGAAACAGTGTATTGCACCTGGTTTTGTAAATTACAATTTTAACTCTTTTGTCCGATTTTTGTCTCACAGGTCGAGTTCATGACTTTCACTACCTTGGTACTAGTTGTGTTGCCTATCTGGGAATCAAACTTAGTTGGCTTGTAGCAAATTGATCAGGTCACAATAATACATAATTTAAAACGTTTCTGAAACAGGAAGTAATAAAATTAAATAAAATTAACTCTACTGGATTCAATAAACAAATGAAAAGAAAACTAAAATTATTCTGATCCTAGTTATGTACTGGCCACTGCCTGGATTCCCCGGGTTAATTAAAGGGGTCCTCTGTTGCTAATGCGTGGAAGTACAAAATCAAAACGCATGTGCTACAAACACGTTAAGCATTTTGTACATGAATATTTTAATTACTGCGAATATGTAAAATAAGTGTAGTGAATTGTGTTATTTGAGTTCAAGATTACACAGGAGTTAATTACAGGTGAATATTAAATTTGTTCTAGTAATTATTTGTAAAAGATAAGGCGCTGTTAATAAACAGCTGATTCACTAACGTTTCCTACTTTAACTGAATGCTATTGAAAGATCAGAAAATTACTAATATGTAGTAATTGGAATTGAGTTCTTTATGAATGTAGTTATACGAGGGGATTAGAATTATATACAGGGAGAAGGTGTTGACAAACACAGATGAATGGTTTATGCGGCCTGGGCATGAATATATTCCGGTGATTTATAATTAAACTCAATCTGGTATGTAAGAGAAATTGGTAACAGGGTAAACATGTATTTATTGAATTGAGATTCTGAATGGGATTTTGTTTAAAGGTTTAAAGGTTCTATTCGGAGTCGGAACTGGCAGCGAAGGTATTAGGGTTGGTATCGCTAAGGGATACGTATTAGAGGTAGTTATGTATTCGGGGCGTAACCGCCATAAAATTAGCCACATCCTTCAACAAGCCTAAGTACCCTCCTAGGGGCGTCTCACTTCCGAAAAGATCGTACTAATGGTCGTGCTTTACTAGTTTGTGATAGGGGTTCTACAGCGATAAGGGCAATTCTGAGCTTAGAAGTTTTTAGTTATTCGCGGCGTAACCACCGTCAAACTAAGGAGGTCTTGCCCGGGTCACTTTTATGCACCCTTCTTGGAAGATGGTACAAAAAGCCTTTGGGAATGCTGGGTAAATAAACGGTACTGGTCGGGACCGGTTAATAATGCTGGTCAAGGGATACTGATCAGGCTGGTCAGAATAAGAATAAAGGCACAAGGTATAAGTCAAGCATAAATGAAGTTAGGCATATGTCTAAGAAGTGCAAGAAGTATGTGTGTAATGCAGACGATCTGGTATTTATAGGTGATTGGGATAGAGTGGGAAAGGAGAGTACAACCGATATTATTTATAAGTAATGATAAAACAGTTGTGGAGGGAAATAGGAAATAAGTTTTGATAGGAACTGTATACTAGAATAGGAAAATTTATAGTAAGGATTTTCAGGATCATTCCAACAGTAGTTTTATATTCGTACATTTGACATTAGGCAAACTTTTATAAAATCCGGCTTTGTGCGACTGTTCTCTGCACCACGAGAAATACGATAGACTTTTGGCATGTAAAAAATGGCGAAAGTAGATATAAAAATGTAAATTTTCACGATTGTCACACATAATTAAAATTAAATGCGAAAAAAAGGTCGACTATTCAGGCTGACGTGAATCTTTAGCTACACATTTATTAAAACTTGCATTTCGCTACAGGATATGTCACGACAAACGAAAACGTTTAATGAAGGGTATAGCATGTAGGTCTTGTTATTGAAAAAGGTTAAACGAACACAAACTATGTGATAAAAGAAGGCCAGTTACGTATTTGGATAAAACTTACATTCAACCATCGTAGAGCGTACATAAATGTTGGCAAGTCGAGGATGAGCCCGCTGTACAAGCACATCTGGAGATTACAACAACGCTAATTATATAAATTTTATGCAGAATTAGTTAAAACCAAACCTACAGAAAAATTCAGTTATTATTGTGGTAGACAACCCTTCATACTATACCGTTCAAATAAACACAATCTAAGACAATAAGCAACCGTAAAGGATAGAGAGCCAATAATATAATTTTGTTTGACGTATTATTGTACGATAATAAGCACACTGTTCTACGATATCATTATGATTTAAACTCAACTAAGATAATGTAGAGTACGATGAAAAGAAACGTGTCAGTCAATAATGTGTCAAAAAGAGCAGTGCAATTTGTGATTTGTGGAAAAAGCATTCTCAGAAATAAAACAGGAATGGAAAAAGCATGTGATCACTAGTGCGGGGGATTCTACTTTATACTAGGGTGATATTAACGCAATTTTGATTATAATAATACACTCAAGGTCAATGGTCAAGGTCGTCGTACACATTGCCTACATCGAAGTGTATTCCTCAAGGTCAAAGTCCAGATTGTCCACGTCTAAGTACATAAACATCATGTTAAAGTACAAGGTTTTCGAGGTCAAAAGGGTACCACCTACACGTTGCTTGCGTATATTCTTCAATCTCACGTATGGAGACTCACTTGGGAGATGCTTTCCAAGTCACATATACTATAGGGATTCACTTTCACGTGTTTCAAGGTCATCGTACACATTTTTTGCGTATATTCTTCAAGTCCGCGTAGGAGGACTAGATTGGGGGTAAATATGGCGACGCTCTTCAATGTCACGAGCGTTATGCTGTTTGTATTCATTAGTCAAGGTCACCAAGCCGAGTCGAGATCATGTGTTAATTCTTAGAATTCTCAAGGTCAGGGGTATTGAATAGACTTTTCAAGGTGTGGGGGATTCTACCTTTCAGAGTCACCAAGCAATTCTTGGCTCAGTCAAGACGTTAGAAATCAATTCTCAAGGTCGGGGGTATCATACAGATTGTCTATCCATTGTTGAAGTAATTCTTGGCTGAGTGAGGAGTCATAATTTCATCACCTATAGGGCTATCAAGTAGATTGTTATCTAGGTCAATGGCTAAAATGGATTAGTATCAGTTTTCAAGGTCATACGTCCCAGAAATCAACCTGCAGGGGTATCCCAATACATGGCCGGTAAAGGTACATAGGAGGACGCTCTTCAAGGTCACGTATACCATAGGATCCACTTTCTAGTTTTTAAGGCCATTTCTTACACACATTCCCTGCGTATATTCTTCAGGGCCACGTATAGTGATCCACTTATTAAGTTATTAAGGAAAACCCGCAAGTGCATTAGGTCACGTACATTTTCCCTACACATTCTTCAAGGTCACACCTCTGAGAAATCAATTTTCAAGGACAATGGCGATCCATTATTCAAGCAATTCTGTTCGGGTCGGGGTCATCATTCCTAGAAATTACCTGTATGGTGTATTCAGATAGACCTTTCAAGGTGTGGGGATTCCACTTTTCAGGGCCGGATCACCAAACAATTCCTTGTTGAGACCATGTGTCGAGAAATATTCAAGGTTAGATTTAGTAGCATTCCTAATCAATGATGTAGCGTGGCTTTCAAGGTCACCAAGCTATTCTTGACTAAGTCGAGGTGTTAATTCTTGGAAATCAATTTTCAAGGTGGCCTGCAGGGAAATCAATTCCTAATCAATAATCAATAAGCATTCCTAATAAATGACTTCTTCTTAAGTCTTAGAAGTCATTACAATTCCTAGAAACTAATTTTTCAAGGTCGCCAAGCAATTTGATGGATTCAAGGTGCTAATTCCGGTAGGGGTATCGTATTACAGGATTGTTGTCTATGCTAAAAGGTAGGTCAGAATTAAATGGTTCCTAGGATATGTGGTGGGGGAAATGTTTAAGGGTACGATTCAAGCAACTCTTAGAACTAGGCCAACGGTTCAAGGTCAAAATTCATTTTTAAGGTGCGAGTGATCCTTCAACGTAACACAGATCACCAAGCAATTTAATCGAGTGAAGGTCATGTTCCTGGAAAGCACCTGCAGAGGTTAATTCTAAATAGTTCGTGGAGACAGGTTGTTGTTGAAGAATGTTGTTGTCTATGCTAAAAGGTAAGTCATGGTTCTTGTATTGGCTCAATTGAGCTATTCAAGGTTAAAATTTAGTGGTATTTTATTACAATCCAAATACAATCAGTACGAGGGCATATGAAGGACATGTTGCTTATGCTAATAAGTAGGCCAAGGTTAAACGGTTATTGAGTCCGTGTATCTATGTTTTGACGTTTCCATGGCGCTTTTTGACGTTTCCTTGACCTTTTTTGGATGTTTTTTTGCGTTCTGATTGGAGGCTGGATTCTGCATGTGGGTGATCAAGCTTAGGATCAGCTGAATGAGCTTCTGAATATGGGGTCGATCCTGACCCGCAATATACAAATTCAAGGTCAAGTAAGTTAATCCGCAATGCACGTACGCGCTCCCCGCTTCAAGGTCAAAATTTAAGTCATCGATTCTTAGAATTTTCAAGGCCAAAGATTATGAGGGCATTTCCCTGTTGACATAGACCAGAAAATTTTCTTGGTCATCAAGCAATTCTTGGGAGTTGGTTTGGTTTCTTAGAAGTTATTGCAATTCTAGGAAATCAATTTTCAAGGCGGCCTGCAATGGTATTCGTAAAAATCAATTCCTAATCAATAACCATTCCTAATCAATGACTTTTGTATAAGCCTTAGAAGTTACTACAATTCCTAGAAGTCAAGTTTCAAGGTCACCTACACTGGTACCATAGTTCATGGAATGATGATTGTTATCTATGCTAAAAGTAGGTCAAGGTTAAATAGATCTTATATTGACTAAATGCTCTTCAAGATCAAATCTAAAAATAGAAATGAGAAGGTCATCAGCAAGGGAGGGGGTTTGAAGTAGATGTGGAAGTGGTTAAGGTATTTAAGTAGTAATGTACAAATAAAATTTATTCAATATGTGGATGTGCCAAGCTGCTGAATCATGGACCAAAGCTGTAGATGCACGTACAGCCGTGGAACGTTTACTTCAACATTTGACGACATTGACATTTGATGCTGACCATAAGGCGGTCTATGGTTTAGGACAACTAGAAGAGTTCACTCTAAATTTGAAGGAGTGGGAAGGTAGGGATACCAGTGAAGATGATGAGGGAGAAGAAGAAGAAGATGAAGGGCGTTAGTCAGCTACTAATTATATTTTCTCGATTAGAAAAAGACTTTAATTGTTGTGAATATGTAGTGTTCTTTTACATATACAAAGGATGTGTTCATGAGTAGTCTGGGTGCAGTCGGAAAAACATTAAACATAGTAGTGTCCCCAACCATATGTAAACATGCTTTAACTAGAATCATTTCATATTTATCGTCGGAATAGGAAATATGAGCCTAATTGACATAATAGATAGGGTGTTCGCGTCCAAGGGAAACTTGTGCATCGAATTGCGTGGTTTAGTTAAAGTACATTCAAGATGTTATAAATGCTAAGTATAATATTAATTCACATAAGACTGTATGGAAATATTGTATTATCATCCTGCTTATCTAATAAAGAAATATTACTTGTGATCACAATTTAGGTATAAATACCCTACCCTATCCATCTAGGTCAAATTTTAGCATTCCATGGAGGTTAAATTCTTGGAAATAGCAAATAAACGTTCCTATTGCTCAATTCTAGCAATAGAATCAGTTTGTGGAAACAGGAAGGTTGTTGTCTATGCTAATATCAAGGTTTTTATATTGGCTAAATCGTTGTTTGTAATAACAAAAAGATTATGCTTACGTGGGTTCATACTAATGTCCAAACCGCCAGGATGAGGTAGTTTTCCCGAGAACCGTATCCGGTTCCCAAAGACAGATAACTGTTTCCCAAAACAGGGACAGATAAATACTGGAATAAGTCGACTAGCGTTATCGTGCAGGGGTGGTTTTTGAAAACGTGGTTCTGGTTCGTTTTCAAGCCTTCAACCATATGTAAACATGCTTTAACTAGAATCATTTTACAGAACTGTACAAAGAATGTGCAAAAAATAAGTGTAATATGTATTAGGTTTAAGAAACGGTATTGTATAATTAAAAAATAAAGACTTTAAGTGTTGTGAATATGGTGTTCTTTTAAGTTAAAGAGACGTAGACAGTAAAATAACTGTGAAATGCTTCCGTAATACTGGTTTTTTGATATTCTCTTCTCCAACCCATCAAGGTTAAACGGTTCTTTATTGGCTCTGCGTATCGAGGTTTATTGACGTTTGGGTGCGGGATCTTTTTGACAAACGTCTAGTCATTAGGTTTATATTACTACAGAATACTATCGTCCTAGGATTTTATCTGATATCAACCTCCTTCCTGCAGATGGGAAGGTAATACGTAATATGTACTTTAAGTTGTAGAAGCACTGAACTAGGAAATAAGGTTTGATAGGAATTAGTTCTGGGAAATTTTATGTAAGAATTTCGGGATATATACCTTTTTTATCTGGAAAACATCAAAGTTTCGTATGAATTTAGTACCTTGGCGGCATTAAAAGGTTGTACTACCCCCTGCATTCTTAAGCTAAAACCCAAAACATGGTCAAAAATTAACACCTCCACTCAGTCAAGCATTGCTTGGTGACCTTGAAAGCCACGCGACGTCATTGATTAGGAATACTACTAAATCTAACCTTGAACATTTCTCGACACATGGTCTCAACCAAGAATTGTTTGGTGACCTGGCCCTGAAAAGTAGAATCCCCCACACCTTGAAAAGTCTATCTGAATACCCCATACAGGTGATTTCTAGGAAATTTCTTGAAAATTGATTTCTCACGGGTGTGACCTTGAATAATATGCAGGGACAGTGTACGTGACCTTGACCTAATGCACTTGCTGGTTTTACTTAATAAATTAATAAATGGATTCGTGGCCTTGAAGAATATACGCAGGTAATGTGTGTACGCAATAGCCTTGAAAACGAGAAAGTAGATCCTATAGTATACGTGACCTTGAAAAGCATCCTCCTATATACCTTTACCGGTTATATATCGGGATACACCTCAGGTTGATTTCTAGGACTTATGACTTTGAAAATTGATACCAATACATTTTAGCCATTGGCAATCTATTTGATAGACTAGGAATTATGACTTTGACTCAGCCATGAATTACTTCAACAATGGATCGCCAATACAATAACTTTGACTCACATTTTAGCATAGACGACAATCTGTATGATACCTCCGTCTTGACTGAGCCAAGAATTGCTTGGTGGCCCTGAAAGGTAGAAAAGCAACGTATACGGGGGACCCTTTGAATTTGAAACCCCTGTACTTTACCATAATGTTTACATTGACTTTGATAAACCATGTACTTAGACGTGGACAATCTGGATTTTGACCTTGAGGAATATACTTCGATGCAGTATAAAGTAGAATCCCGCACACCCTCAATGACCTTGAAAATTGCATGACTTCTACGCAAGAAACGTGATCCTGAAAATCGTTGTACTTTAACACAGGCAATGTGTACGATGACCTTGACCTTGAATAACCATATACTTGGACGTAGGCAATGCGTAGTGATTTGACCTTGAGCAAAAACACTCGTAGAAAAAGTATAGCAGAAAAATGCGTTAGAAGTGACATAGCATATCTACTACGGTTGAACTACATTGCATATTGCGTATAAATGTATGTAGTGTCTCTTTTCACGTCACCTTTTTCCTAATCCTGTTCTAAATACCTACCAGCAACACATACACCTCGTAGCAATTCCGTCACAAAACGTACGTGGTTTTACGTGTTTAGTCATTGGAATTAGACGATGGTTTGTCTTGTGTAAGTTCGGACAATCGTTTTCGCATTCGGTTTGCGCTGTCGTTAGACTGGTCTGAAGGGGTAAAAGTATGTGATACATTTTCAATATTTATTTAATTTGGGAGATCTTTTAACTAAGCACAAAAGCTTTTATGCAAGTAATTGTTCCTAAAAGCTTTTAAAATGGCTTAAATGCGTTAGTCTGCAGTGTTATGAAGTTTAAACAAAACACCTTTTAAACTGTGCCTAATTTCTTTAATTGGAGTTTAACCTTTTCACATGTTTCCATTAAAAAATTGTAATGCTTTAGCAATTCTGGATTGCTTATCTTACTGCAATGGGTTTTAATTGCTAACCAAATGCAAAAATGCTTATGACTTTCATTAACACCGGATCTTTCTGAATTATTTATCTATTGCAGTACTGGTAAAGTTTGCCCAGCCTAACCATGTTCTACTAATAAATATTTTATATTGTATCAACATGTAAAGCATTATGTACCTTCGTCTTCTATAAAAATTAAGAAAATAATTAATATCTTTAAGGTTACAGAGCAACATTTGATATTTTTCTTTGATCAATTCAAACATAAAAGCTGAATATCTATGTGATGCAACCCACAATACTTCAAAGCATTGCAAATCGCTTGTTACATCGGTGTATTTTCTGAACCTCAGCTTCCCCGTTCAGTATTTACTTTATATCCACTGTGCCACGTCTTTCAACTGGCGGTACAAATATTTATAATCTTGTATGAGGATTTGAAATAGATCTGTAAATAACAAAACAAAAAAAAACAGGAGTTTTTATATTTACCAATGTTAAATCCAGAGAAACATACACAACTGTTGTACAAACCCGTACTAATTGCAGTCTCGTTTAGTATCTGTTCAATCAATTTTTTTCTACTCTTAATAAGAGTCCCTTATAGTTAATATACCGATCTTCCGATGAATAAACATCTCGTCTTAACGCACACACCTTATTTATGTTATATAACATAAAAATATCTGGTATGGAACAACGCACGGCGTTCCAACCTACAAAGTGAAAATTTAAAAAATGACTTAATCTTAATAATAATTTTCTCCGGATAATTACACATTCCCATTCTTAATACGTTTACAACATACATAGGCAGCAATGTAAAAACAAAAACAAAAATGTATGTCGAATGGATGTTTAAAACTTTATGTCAAATAGAGGTTACATCTAATGCCAAAAAATCCTAAAATCACAAGTACAATCACAAGAACAAGCACAAGCACAAGCACAAGCACAAGCACAAGCACAAGCACAAGCACAAGCACAAGCACAATCACAAGCACAAGCACAAGCACAAGCACAAGCACGCGCATACGCACATACACAGACACGCTCACACACGCACACACGCACACCCGCTCACACGCTCACACGCTCACACACTCACACGCACACACGCACACACGCACACACGTACACACGCACACACGCTCACACGCTCACATACGCACACACACACACGCACAGACGCACACACGCACACACGTACAGACGCACATACGCACACACGCTCACACGTTCACACGCACACACGCACAAACGCACACACGCACACACGAAGCACGCACACACGCACACACGCACTCACGCACACATGCACACACGCACACACGGACACACGCACTCACGCACACACGCACACAAGCACACACGCACACACGCACACGCACACACGCACACACGCACACACGCAGACACGCACACACGCACACACGCATCACGCATACACGTACACACGCACACACGTACACACGCACACACGCGCAGACGCACACACACACACGCACACACGCACACACGCACAGACGCACACACGTAAACACGCACACACGCACACATGTACACACGCACACACGCACACACGCACACACGCACACACGCACACACGCACACACTCACACACGTACATACCCACAGACGCGCACACGCACACACGCACACACGCCCACACGCGCACACGCACACACGCACACACGCACACACGCACACAGGCGCACACGCACACACGCACACACGCACTCACGCACACATGCACACACGCACACACGGACACACGCACACTCACACACGCACACACGCACACACGCACTCACGCACACAAGCGCACACGACACACGCGCACACGCACACACGCACACACGCACACACGCACACACGCACACACGCACACACGCACACACGCACACACGCACACGCACACGACACATCACGCATACACGTACACACGCACACACACACGCGCAGACGCACACACACACACGCACACACGCACAGACGCACACACGAAAACACGCACACACGCACACATGCACACACGCACACACGCACACACGCACACAGGCGCACACGCATGCACGCACGCACACACGCACACACTCACACACGTACATACCCACAGACGCGCACACGCACACACGCACACACGCCCACACGCACACACGCACACACGCACACACGCACACACGCACACAGGCGCACACGCACGCACGCACACACGCACACACTCACACACGCACATACCCACAGACGCACAGACGCACACACGCACACACGCCCACACGCACACACGCACACGCGCACACACGCGCACACGCACACACGCACACTCACATATACATATTCCTTTCCTCCTATGACGTCTCGTCACGGAGCTGTAGTAGTTGATCCTGCTAACAAAGCCAACCTATTTGTCGAATTACTTTGCATCAAATTCATGCCTCAAGGATTCTGGTAAAATTGTGCCGTCGCTAAAATCTTCCTCATATGCTATGAGACCAATACACCTTCCACATAAGCTTCTAGAATCAATAATCTATAAGCTTTACTCAAACGAGGCGATTGGCCCTGACGGTATGCCAGTTATCGTCGATTTTCCATCTACTTCCCAACTACTTTCGTTCCTCTAGCCCACTAAACGACCACCAGCATGGGTACAGGTAGAGCCGGTTAACGGGTGATCGTCTTTTACATGTCATCCAACTTTGGAATAAACCACTAGAAAGGTCCGGTGAAATAGTTTTAGTAACTTTAGATACTTCAAAGGCTTTTGACCAGGTTAAGCTCAAGTGCCTACTTGCCAAGCTCACCTCGTTCGGCTTACCTGATGTAATTATTCTCAGTTTTCCCACAACAGTGAGTGTAATTAGGACGTTAAAGTGAAAATGGCAGCTTCACACAACAGAGACGCGTCCTTGAATGGGGAAGGAATAATCTACTCACGTTTAACGCCTTCAAAACCCAGGGTTGCCTTGTGTCCGCCAAGAAAGATCGTTCATTTCCTGCTGTAAGTATGAACCGCTTAGATCTCAAATTTTCATACACTATGTCTATGTTAGGGATGTCTGTCCGTATCATCGAACCTTTCATGGGTTGACCACCTTTTGTCATCTAGGAAAACAGCTACCCGTAAACCGGGTTTTCTATGCAGATCTAACCAGTACTTCACATCGCTACAACTCCTTTTACTCTATAAGGCTCAACTTCGACCTAATCTGGATTACAATTCCCACCTCTTGATCAGTGCTCCCCAATACGCCCTTGATATGGTAAACCGCATCCAAAAAAAGCTATAAGGCTTATATATTACCCGTCTCTGCCTTCTGACCTACAGTCCCTTGAGCATAGAAGAATAGTTTCGGTTATTTCCTTATTCTATCGCTACTACTATGGCAAGTGTGCCAGCGAAATACACTCCTTACTACCTTCGCAGGTCATTTTCGCTAGTAACACTCGGCTTGCCCATTCACACCATAAGTACGCACTCAAAATTCCATCTTGTCACACTAAACGGGCGCAATCTACATTTTTCCACACGGCGACCAAATTGTGGAATGCACCACCAACAATACCTTTAAAACCTTCCAGTGTTCCTGAGTGCTTTAGCACGTTACACAAATCTTAGCCTGTTCAGAAATACTATTAGTAAAAAAAAACATCTACCATAAGTTTACTTACATAAACCACCATTATACATTAATTAAGCCATAATGGTAACATCTACATTGTGTTTATATCATTGTAACAAGAATTTATGTTTATAAAAAAAAAACCTTCTCTAAAGAAAAGCAGGCCGTTACAAAAAGCTTTCATAAACAACATGTCAATACCAACGGAAAATTCACATCCGAGTAGTTATTTTTGTGCACAACTAAAAAGATCAGATGGTAAATTGCTTTTATATCAGATTTCTTCTATTGAGCTGAAATATACTTTACGCCAAGTGTTTTATTAATAGAAAAGGATACATTTGTTTACTAATAAATCTAAAACTTTCTATATGAAAATAACTTTTCTAATTTAAATGCGAATACAGAAAAGAGCACATTCAGTGTAAATGGAGAAAGTTTTATTTATCTCTTGAAACAAATATTATTAAGAGAATTTTAGCTGAAACTGTTTATACAGGGATGTGTAATTTAATTTAAGGAAGACATTATAATACATCCCAATTAGAAAAAAACGCGTTTTACTGTAAATAGAATAACTACAACACTATTTCTACAAAATTTAATTAAAAAAGCCAATGACTGTTTTGATTTTTTATATATTCATATTTTTCATGTGAGTAGTGCGCGTTACACAGGGCGGTGCTAAATTTGACCGACAATATAAGAATGTAAGATTCTCAAGCTAGCTTTTGAAATACCGTTTTCTTTAATAACTCGTAAACGACTTCAATTTAATTTTTATAATGTGGTACACAGATTTCTCTTAACGCTTACATTCTGGTCCAAAGTTTATTTTCGACATTGTTTACCTCCCTATTTTTACGCCACTAGCAGACTTGCAATTCTGTTTTTCGTAGTCTCCTAAGCAACTTCATTGAGGCATACAACTTGATGGATGTTCCCACTCGTATTACTCATAATTCTGCAACGTGCTCGACATAATTCTAGTCACAGACAATTCTGTCCTGGAAACTAGTCACCCTATCAGTGTGTATAATATCTCTGACCACAAACTAGTGTATTGTTCTCTTACAATTAACAAACCACCCAAAACTTCGACGACCAGAAACTTTAGAAATATTGATCAGAGTAAGCTTCTCGCTTTATTCAGTTCTTTCTCGACATCACATAAAAAGTCGAATTTCTGAATGGTAACTTACTGGATCTTTTTGACGCATAAGCCCCACTTCGTAAAGTTAAGTTGTCTGATAAGTACCTTGGTTAACGGAAAATACGCGGTAACTAATGACGCTAAGAGACAAGTCTGGACATAAATGAAAGCAATCTAAATCTCAGCAAGACTAGGAATAATACACTTCAATGCGTAGTTTTACCTCAATCGTTTTAAAAAGTGAAAAAAAGGGCGTATCTTTTGGAAGCTAGGAACAGTCATGGTTCATGAATCTAGATTTTGGTGGAGGCGTCTGAAAAGTTTAGGTATAGTAAAATCTGGATATCAGCTACCGGATAGTTTGCTATTAACAATTTTTTTTATAGAATCTACTCCATGATCCGTGACTAATGCAGATTTGATTCATTTTTATTTTTCTTCTTGTTTTTGAATGTAGATAAAGGGTTTTTAATTGAATTAGTTGATGAGTTTACTATAGGAAAGATTATATATAATATTAAAAGTTCCTCAACTGGGTCTGATGGAATAAATTTAGACATAGTTGCAAGACCGCTCTTTAAAATATGTGTAATGATACGTTAAGGGCGAGGGTGCACGATATTGGTTTACTCGATTACTCCAAAACATCCGACTCCTTGGACCACAACATATTACGATAAATTATAAGGTTCTGTGGGCATTGGTGCAATAGCTCTGATTAATAATTACTTATCTGATCGAACTCAAAGGGTGGTTGTGGGTGATAGTACTTCATCTCTTAAAGGTCCTCTTCTATTCATACTGTATACATGCACTATTCCGTGTTGTATCCCCTCATGTAGCATTAATTCATATGCGGACGGTACACAAATCTATCTCTCCTTTCACCCTGACGCTGTCACTGAAGGGATTCTTTCTCTAAATACAGATTTGTAACATATCTTTCAGGTTTTGAAAGACCATTCCTTGCATTTAAATCCACGTAAGTGTAAAGCTGTTCTTTTCGCCTCTGGCGTTAATCGTCATAAACTAGGTAACTTACAACTGCATATCGAGGTGTACATATACTGTTACTGCGTGGTTACAGTGCCTTGAAGCGTATTTACGCTAGGTCTATTTAACGATCATGCGAAAAAAATGTTGTGCAAATCTATAGTACTTTCTCAATGTAACTTCTGTGACGTGCTATATGGTCCCTTTCCCCCCTGTTCTGATGTACAGTGGATCGAGAAACTTCTAAAATCATGTCTGAGGCTAATATACGGTATTGGAGGTCGATCTAGAATTTCACATAAGCTAGTGGATATACGTTGGTTTAAACATGGGTAAAAGAAGACAGTTACATAGTGCTTGCTTATATCAGAAAGTTATTCATTCTTATCTACCTGCTTACTTCTACCATAAAATCACTTTTCGTATTGACGTACACCATTTGATGCGCCACAGGGGTTGCTCACCGTTCCTGCTCACTACCTCGAATTTTTTAAAAATTCTTGTTCATACCAGGTTAACATAATATCTTAGTCCTATACGTCACTTTCGCATACATCCTTTAAATTAAATTCGAACAGTACCTCACCTTGCATGATACCCATCCGTAGTCTTTTGTGGGTGCATGTTCATCTACATTTACTCTGTTTTTGTTTGCATCTTAAGTTTTTTCAGGTCTCAAGGATTTATCGATACTGTAAATACACGTATACTAACTTAATAATCATACCGCTACATTTTATGATGTCTCGTATATAGTTTATTTTCTGCCTAAACTGGTTAGACTTGAAAATCGTGCAACCCCATAGGGTTGACCGAAGTTTCACCTCTTTCCGTACCTATTTATTAATTAGGCACATTTCGTGATATCGTTATTATCGATATTATAAATATTGCTATAATGTATGGAAGTTGTGGAAATAAACATATATTATTATTATTATTATTATTATTATTATTATTATTATTATTATCATTATTATTATCATTATTATTATTCTCGTTTCTTGTTTATCAGGAATGATCTTTATTTTAATGTATGATGTTCTTTGATTTTCTATAATTTATGCTTTATTTACCCGGAGAGATTTTTATTTTTATTTTATGCCTTGTTTAGCAGGAATGATATTTATTTTATGTATGATGTACTTTGATTTATATAATTCATACTTTATTTACCCGGAATGATTTTTATTTTTATTTTATTTATTTTTGAGGATTAATTCAAGTAAATCTTAAACCTCATTATTCGTTTTTTTGAAACTGTTTAAAACACGAACAAAGTTGTAAACTCATTTATAATTTATTATTGTCTATTACACCATCATGTTATTATTATTTTTTTTCTTCTTTCTTCATTTATTTATATTTTAACTATTTTGCTAATAAGCGCGATATCGAATGTTTAATAAAAAAATTTTGCACAGTGTCAGATAGAGTATACTGTATTATATATGTACCTAACATGTTAAAATAACAATTTAATTGTAAATGATCGTAATGTAAACACAGGAACCAACCCATAAGTCTTGCAGACTTACTGTATATTTATTATTCGAAATAAACAATTCAATTCAATTCAATCATTATTATTATTATTATTATTATTATTATTATTATTATTATTATTATTATTATAACTATTATTAATATTATTATTATTATTTAGTTATTTTCGCGTGGAAAACCCATAACCTTTGATTATGTTAAATATGATCGTTTCTGAGCTAATCTAGCCTTAAGTAAAACGTGAACTAGTTTTATTTAAACTTCATATCTTACCATTAGAGCCATCGCAAGAAAATTTGGTAGTCCTTAACTATTACGTTTGAAATAATTTGTGTTTTTAATTGTAGAACAAAAAATGTGAAATATTAGTGCACCACTACTAAGTAAAGAAATTGACAAACCTAATCGGTGGTGATGTTCCAGAAAATATCTAAGTCTACCTGGCAAAGTCCCAAAAATCCCCTCTGTGCTTTTTCAAAATCGTACGATTAACTGGAGAACAAGGACGAGAGCCAGTGCAGATTTCAAGAGCTCACCGACTTTTTAAAGAAAGCTGGTTCTACAGAAAATATATACAGCGAGAAGCTGCAGAAAAGAAAACTGTAGGAGCATTGTGGCAAACGAAATATTATCAAAGCTCATAGGATACACAAGCATTCTGTGTTTTTGAGTGAGGTGAGGTCAAAACATTAAACGATAAGTGGTACAATTAGAAACATGGCAAACCAGAAGAAAAAAGGACAAGGATGGTCAAAGCCGACGCCATGACATTCGGTCTCACTTTTACGATTGCGCCAGGAATCCAACGCAAGACCACTACGCAAAGACTAAGTCGCTAAGAGAAAGGCAATAGCGGTTTCCAATGCTATAATTGCAGTAAGTCGCCCTCGCTCTTCGTATTGCCCTGGAAATTTGGCTTCCATCGACGTTACTCAAAGGGACTGTTGGTTGTGCTATCGAAGCTGGGAGTATGCGCAACCTACAAAGAGACTTTCAACATTGAAATATGGTTGACAATAAATGCTCAACCGTTGATCGACGACGACTCTTATGTACAGTTTGTTTATTGTAACATTGAGTACAAAACAAATCTCCCTGTATCGCTGGGTGCTTCTGTTGCATCATTGGGACTTCTCCAGCGTGGAATGGGTTTATAAACGCATCGACATCAATCGAACCGAAAAATTACCAAACACCAACTGTAATTCCTTTAACATTTGTCAACCATGCGCCCTCTACTCGTACCACCGTTTATACTGGTCTCCTAGATACCACCAAACAGTTCAAATAAGAAATCAATCGTCATGCGTGGTCCCACTGGACCAGCCACTTTACGCAAAAGCATTATGCATAGTCTTAGGAGCTGGGGTGCACAATCCTCTTTCATGTGTTGTTTTGCGTCATGCTGGCTTCCATTTGCTGATGTCTTCTATGGGAGCCATAGGAGCAATAATGAGTGGCGGTAGTCTGGAAGAACTATGGGAAAATATTTATGTAAAAAATTCAGTAGTCCACATGGTAACGGGCCTTGACTGCACCCAAGCTGTCCGCGGCCACTTTCTAACACAGCTCCCCCTGACAATTCTGCTTTTGCAAGATGTGAACAGTAACTCCGACTTAAATCAACGATTAAACTAAGCGACTTCAGGAAGAAGAATCGCTAGAAAGCATTGTGACGTACAGATGTCTGAACGAAGCTACAGATCTATTTACTTCCAAATTAGAAGAACGAGCTGCGTCTTCACACACAGGAAAATTGTGGGTACAATTTTTTAGAACGTTCACTGCCTTACATCTTTTTATTAGAGCCAAGCGATCTAGTGATTGAAAACTCCATCTGTACAGTGTACAAAGCATGATTCCGTACTTGTACTCCGCAGACCACCTCAACTGCGCCAAGTTGACTCATTTTTATTTGCAAAAAATGCTAAAACTGGAAGACAACATGAGTGCTTCTGATTTCCAACAGTTTGTCAACTAAGCTATTTTATCATTTGCAGATCAGGCAAGTTTTGGTCGGGGATATAGACTGACATGACAATTGAGCAAGTATTAATGAGAGACATGAAAACTCCTCGTGTCTCTGCTTACGCGTTTGGTTGCAGACCATTCTGCAGTGTGACAAATGCCATGAATGTAAAAGGAAGAGTTGGAGGAATACTTGAGGTACGAGTTGGTTTACCCACCACCAGCATTATTTGATGGTGCACTAATGTGAAAGGGAACAAAATCCGCAATTTATCACCGTTTTGAAAAAGGTTGCAGCGTGTAACCATACACTCCCTTCGAATGCAGTATTTAAGTAGATGAAGGTCTTCTGCTACAGCGTGTTGTATGAATATGTCCGGCAAACTACCAATAGATTTGCCACCAATATGTCAAACACATCTTGCAATACTGCGAAAAGTACGAAAGGTAAAGAGTATTTGAGAAATCGGCGCGAGCATACAGCGGGAGCGGCGGCAATAAAACATTCTACCCCATCGACTGTACCATAAGGAGCGCTTATGATCAACGAAAAAAACAAGAATCATTTCATCGCCCTCTTTTCCAAGAAACTTACATTATATGGAATAAAAGTGATTCAAGCTACTGATGACGCCGATAGTTTGATAATATCAACATCTATAGAGGCTTCAAAGGCAGGGATTGGGCTCGGTGATTGTAAGGATAAATATAGGCCTTCTCGCCCTATTGGTTGCGCTTTCCGACAGTCAAACTAACGTTCGAATGTTCATTCCTGGCAAAGTAGTTGCGGAACACAGGATCTTCAGCAGTGCAAGCATTAGGAACACCCTCGGGGATCTCCAAATATTCTTTTCTTTCACGCAGTGACGGCTTGCGACACTAAGTCTGTCCCGTTTAGAAGAAACAAACGCAGATTCTTCTAGAAACTGAAGGAAAATTGTGCTTTAGAAGAAAAGGGGTTGATATTCAACAAACCGGACGTTACATATGAAGAAATTGCAGCGGAAGGAGGGTCGTTCTTTCTAGCTGTGTACGGTTTCGATACGAATAGCAGTTTGCACCGACTATATATGAGAACAGTAGCGAAGCAGTCATTAAAGCCAATGTTTGATCTGGCCGCACTACCACTCACATCCGTTGCAGCTAAGCAGCACCTTTGGCCAGTTTACTACCGGATGAGTGCCAAATTTTAAAGTCAGTACCAATTGAAATTGTTTCAATGCACATCTAATGTAATGATTTTAATGCAACTTAATATTTTTAAACAGGTTCAAGAGTGAAAGGGGACTTCTATAAGAAAAGCGTAAAGAGGCTGGATGTGGAGAAATGACCGATATACACCAAATCCAAATCCAAATGAAGAAGATTCTGCACCATCTCAAACCTTGCATATCATTTCTTGCAACTGTAAGTCTGGATGCGAACAAACTGTGAGTGCCGAAAGAGCGGTCTCAACTGCACAACCATGTGCGGCTATTGCACTGAGATTCGGGACCTGGACGACGATGATGACGTTGGCGTGGGCAATTGATTGAATAGAAGGGTATAACTATTTCAAATGTTGGTCGATTATATAAGAACAAATTTGCGATTTTTTGATAAAAAAAATCCAATATGGCCGACATCCGGTTTTACCGTAAATGATATAGAAGCTGGAAATTTAAATGGGACACTCAGTCTAATTTTGCATTTTTGGACTCTGCCCCTTCAAATACGTACAACGCTATTGTCAAATTTCAATTTGAACGCCATTTTAATTTTTTTAACTGAATTGTTTTGTACATCCAAGGTGGTCATGACTTGATTCAAGTTACTTATAACTTAACCAAAGTTATGTAAAAAGTATTCATTTTGCCAATGATTGAATTTTATTCATTTAATTTAACACTAAAATCGTAAAATGCAGTTTTTTAACCAAAACCATGTTTTATTTATAAAAAAGTTAATGGGCCACCCCGTATTTAAAATAGCTCTTATAAATTCGAATTAAATGGTCTACATAACATTCACTTGTTTTCTTAACTGTTTTTATTTGATATTTCGACAGGGGCGTCTTCAGGAGCATTTTGTGTTTATGGAAATTAAATAATAGTACATTATTTAACTTTATTTGAGAAACCGAAAATGTTTAGAGGGGAATGGCGGTATTTTTGAACATTTATTATAAGAACGCTGTGATTACAAACACGTTTATGTATGAAATTTTGTTTAATTTTAATTACGTTATAACTTAAAAACAAATAAAAATCGGGTAACGTTTGAGTTTTTTTGCATTATTATTACACTCCTGGAGTTTGGTCTATTCCTCCCGACTCACTCTGTATACTAATTATTAAAGAAACTCCGCAACTTTATAATCTATGTTCTTCGTCTTTTCAGGTTTTGTGCAATCAAAGGTAGATGGCGTTAGAGAGTTATTTATTATGAACAAATTTTATTTTAGTATATTCTTTCTCTTACATTCAAACCTGAAAGTCAAGAGTCACGTACATGTGGATCTCATAAAAAAAGGTATAATAAATCTATACCGGATAAGATTAATTCAGCATTTTTTTTTTGCTAATACGATCATAATATGGAAAATATTTTATACATTATTTGAAAATTTTTTGCAGATATTAATTAGCTTATTGCGGATGTTTATCACGTTAATGTAATTATAGGAACGGGACTCAGAGTAGCGTGCCTTGAGTTGATTTCAGACCTTTACATCGTGAACATGTAGTACAAGAACGTGGTGGATTGGAAGTATCGAAAACTGGCGTCAGGTGGATGTGGAGTTACTAACACTTTCCGTTTCTGTTAGAAAATGTAAATGTTGAGTGCTAAGTAGTTTAGCATATCGAATTTGCCGATAATATAACATCAGATTTTTTACGTTTTTTAGAGTGCCCCATTTTGGCCAAGTGCTTATCTGTTTAAGGACGCACCTTATAAAATGGAAATGGGTGCCTGTGTACCGTGCATTGCCGTTGATTATGAAGCTTAATGTAGACAAAAATAAACGTTTTCATGTCGTGTTGCGAGAAATTAGTGTCTTTCCAAATTGAAGAGTTTGGAAACCTGTTCTGGAGAACAGGCACATGCTTGAAGTTCGAGTTAACGTGTAGATAAGGATGCTTTTAAAAAATGTCAAGAATTGAAATATCCTATGTGGAAGAAATTGCAGTGCCTCAATCCGTGTATTTATCTGTGCTACCTTACCACGGACGGTAGCTTGAATTTGGGTGTCTGGTAAAGTAAGTACCTCCAAGGAGGTTAACTGGGGATCTCTACAAAAGTATTGATTATGCTGAGTTCAATTTAAAATACTACTGTCAATTCGAAAGCGACGTTAGATTGATTAGTTCTAAAAAATATCGAACTATAACGTTAAGCCAAACGTCAACTTTCTACTTCAAATACTATTCGATATATTATTGACATTAAGTCAGTTGCAGGACAAACTTGGTATACTTTGATCTGCATAGAAATTTTGAGAAAATACTACATACTAGAAATTCATCTGCATTATCACAATTTGTGGGTGATACAGCAGCACAAGAATAAATAAGGGCGCAACCTATGGTGAAGAAACAAGTAGTAATTTTTAGACTAGGGTACAAAGCGAAGGCCTGAAATTAAAAAAATTCTAATTACCATTAGTAAAAGTCCCACTAAGATGATTCCAGCTATTCTAAAGCTATGTGAGAACCAATTGAATGTTCCTAGGATTCTCCTGGATCAAAGATATCAGAATATGTTGATTATGATTTATGTTAATCCAATTGAAAAATAAAAAAAAAATATTTCGGACCTTAAACGTCAGAATTCAAGAGTAACGAACAACATAAGTGCTTTATAGTAATTATAATACATAAAGTAGATAGCTAATTTGCTGTTCTTCAGCCGTCTCACGAAAATATCACTACCAACATCCTGACCAATCCCAAACAGGTTAGTCATTCTACATGAGCGTCAGTGTGCCACTATATCCACTGACACACATTCTCTGACTTCCGAACAGTTCCGTTGCAGCAGCTTATTCCGGCCCTTAACGTTCATAGCATTCACGCAATTTCCTTGCGGAGCAGGCAAACAATCCCTGCTTCTTTATTTTCATTCGAAATCTTTCTCCATGCTTTCCTATCCTTGCATATGTCCCTAGCATCCGCAAGATTCACACATTGTCTCTGACAGACACTTTTATTTTTAAAACTCCTTATCTTTCATTCTTTTATCATTACCCATGTCGGGGCCAAATCCGTTACTTTCTACCTACCTACCCACTGCGAATTAAACCTTTGCCTCTTCCTGACGATACCATGCTAATATCCCTCAGAAAAATTTTCAGTCTTGTCGCATTACTAATAGAGTGTGAACGCGAACGCGGACGCGAACGAGAACGCGAACGCGAACGCTAACGCGAACACGAACACGAACACGAACACGAACACGAACACGGACACGGACACGGACACGGACACGGACACGGACCCGGACACGGACACGGACACGGGCACGGCACGGACACGGACACGGACACGGGCACGGACACGTGCGTGGACGCGGGCGCGGACGCAGACGCGGACGCAGACGCAGACGCAGACGCAGACGCAGACGCAGACGCAGACGCAGACGCAGACGCAGACGCAGACGCAGACGCAGACGCAGACGCACAACCCACACGCGCACATGTAAACACGCATATGCGGACACGTACACACACGCACACACTCGTTTGTAAACGAAATGACCTAAATGTGCTATGAATTGACGAGGTATCGATTCTAGAGGCGCCTATATTATTAGTATTACGCCAGTGCGCTCAATCCCATAGGCACTGTGATACGGGAATTTTTTGTGTTAATTGCCAGTAGTAATATCCCAAGGACAGTGATAAATATTCGTAGGAGAATTTTTTTCAATTAGATTCCCATATACAGTATATTTGCCATTAACACTAGATTCATACACATTTAAATTTATTTATTAAACGTGAAATTTTATGTAAAAAATTAGCTCATTTTATTGTATTTTTGTTTCGGCAAAGAATTTCCAAGCAACTTGCTGATTTATTTTTGGCATTTTAAATTAAATAGCCATTACCCTTAATTTTATTGAATCTAACGGATTTCCTATAAAATTTTCTTTTTTCAGGGATAACTTGTGAGAGTGTATCTTTAGAAAACAATGTTTTGAATTGAACAGAAAAACAAAGTTCTCATTGAACCAGTTTACACCAGGCGAATTCGGTGATGTTTGTTATAAACAGACTATTTCAAAAAATACTGCTGTATATGAACACGAACACGAACACGAACACGAACACGGACACGGACACGGACACGGACACGGACACGGACACGGACACGGACACGGACACCCGGACCACGGACACGGACACGGACACGGACACGGGCACGGACACGGACACGGACACGGGACGCAGACACGCGACGCGACGCAGACGCAGACGCAGACGCAGACGCAGACGCAGAGACGCAGACGCAGACGCAGACGCAGACGCAGACGCAGACGCAGACGCAGACGCAGAGCAGGAGCAGACGCAGACGCAGAGCAGACGCAGAGCAGACGCAGAGCAGACGCAGGAGCAGACGCAGACGCAGACGCAGACGCAGACGCAGACGCAGACGCAGACGCAGACGCAGACGCAGACGCAGGAGCAGACGCAGACGCAGACGCAGACGCAGACGCAGAGCAGGCAGACGCAGACGCAGAGAGACGCAGACGCAGACGCAGACGCAGACGGACGCAGACGCAGACGCAGACGCAGACGCAGACGCAGACGCAGACGCAGACGCAGACGCAGACGCAGACGCAGACGCAGACGCAGACGCAGACGCAGACGCAGACGCAGACGCAGACGCAGACGCAGACGCAGACGCAGACGCAGACGCAGACGCAGACGCAGACGCAGACGCAGACACAGACACAGGCACAGACACAGACACATACACAGACACAAACGCGCACAACCCACACGCGCACATGTAAACACGCATATGCGAACACGTACACACACGCACACACTCACTGTATAACACGTCGTTTGTAAACGAAATGACCTAAATATGCTATGAATTGACGAGGTATCGATTGTAGAGGCGCCTATATTATTAGTATTACACCAGTGCGCTCAATCCCATAGGCACTGTGATACGGGAATTTTTTGTGTTAATTGCCAGTAGTAATATCCCAAGGACAGTGATAAATATTCGTAGGAGAATTTTTTTCAATTATATTCCCATATACAGTATATTTGCCATTAACACTTGATTCATACATATTTAAATTTATTTATTAAACGTGAAATTTTATGTAAAAAATTAGCTCATTTTATTATATTTTTGTTTCGGCAAAGAATTTCCAAGCAACTTGCTGATTTATTTTTGGCATTTTAAATTAAATAGCCATTACCCTTAATTTTATTGAATCTAACGGATTTCCTATAAAATTTTCTTTTTTCAAGGATAACTTGTGAGAGTGGATCTTTAGAAAACAATGTTTTGAATTGAACAGAAAAACAAAGTTCTCATTGAACCAGTTTACACCAGGCGAATTTGGTGATGTTTGTTATCAACAGACTATTTCAAAAAATACTACTGTATATGAATTTGTTAAAGATTATTTCAACACTAAAAATTAATAAACTCCCGATTACAATCCACTAATATGTTATACACGCCATAAAGGCTTTGATGAGAAATTGGTCATATTGTACGATTATATTGAACAAATTTAGGTCTATCACCGTTACAACAGTTTCAAAAGAGCCAGAAAAAAAAATAGATACAAGTCGTTATGCAAATTGTGTTAGCTTAAACAAATCCATGATGCAAAAAATTAAAATGGTACTTAGATCGACTTGTTAATATTTAGAACAACAAGCAATAAAACCATTAACCCACAGAATGATACAGAACTTATTTTCAATTATTGCAATAAAAAAGAAAAATAATTAACCACTATTTGCACGTATCAGATGTTCACTTAGAAAAGAGGAAATAAAAGCAAGGAATCTTTAATAGCAGGTACTTAGACGATTTACCAACACATAAACGTTACGCATTTATTGAACGTAAGGGAATTTATTTATTACATGGAAAGTTGTTTTCAGGAGCAGATCGATATTTCCGTGCTGGCTACTGTTCAAAGAGGATAATATGGAGCAAATAGCAAAGTGCACCATTGCCAACGGATATTATTTTGAATATATATGTCTCATATATCCTTGCCAATAACATGAAGCTTATCAAATACAAAACGAATAAAAACTATCAAGGACAGTACAGACTTATTTAATAAAACATGTATTTTGATGAAAAGAAGTGCCTTGTCAATAACCATTATCTCCTATTCGATCAAAACCATTATTTTCAAATTATCACATGACATTTGTTTTTTATAGGAATATGTTTTTTTATATGTTTGTATAATTAAGCTTTCACTTTTCTCTGATTGAACAAAAAAATTCAATTGACCTTTACGTTCACCCTACTACCAGAATTCAAGAATAATGAAGTCCTATCTTTCAGATTGTGGGTTTTTTATTATAAAGTGATTTTTGTTTTTTTGTATGTTAGATTACATTTTTACTGTCTTATCTTTTGTTTTTTATAATTGTTAGTAAATTATAGCATTAGATATGGTAATCGGTAATATAACACATATTGCATGTGTGCTTTATGTGATACTTATAAATCGAATAAAATTTATCTTTTATTTTGTGGAGATGATATTGTAAGATAAAAATATTAACAAAATTTATTTTTATTGCCCGTAATAAAAGTACAGTTAATAGTTATGCCATCATATAAACTTTGAACAATTCAAATAAATGTTTTTTTTTTATTAATTCGTGTATTCATCTTCGTAGAAACGTAAAGTATATTTTAAAGTGTTGTTTTATAACTATTTTATTTTACTCAATTTACACATCAATTCAGTATATTTACAATGGCCTACACGGTATCGCCTTTTAATAATATAGGATTTTGATACAAAAAATAACAATGTTATCACCTTGGTCATCTTTTAGAACCGCCAAAATCTGAAATGTTTATTTACACAGCGATCGGTCACATCAACTTGGATTTATTGGAAAAAGAAAGCATTTACAATGTAAGACGTAAATGAATCCATTTAAACCCAAAACTGATAATGTAACTGTAAAGAACGAAAGCCTTTCCAGATTTTTTTAATTAATTATTTTATAGTTAACCAATTTCTCTTCCAGTATAATTAAACAGTTAATTTCATCGCCTCTGCCGTCAATGCGGAACATATTGAGAATTTTTCACGTTAGAATTCCTTCCCATTTTTTGACACCTGCATAAACACCCATACAGAACGTAACGCCAGCGTTGTTGTCCTACACCACCCTATTGAAAGGTTGTTTGCCTGAATTCTGCCGACCCCAAAAATTGTGCTTCAGGCAGTACTACGGGCAGGCTACTTCAGTTCTACTGATAGATTGTAATTGCAAAATACACACAAACACTTACGCGCCCCCACCAGTATCCTACAAATTGCAGAGTGTTGTGGTATAGAAAGTGACAAACTAAACCAGAACCAGATAACAATTTTTTATCGTAAAAACAAACATAAACAAAATCTAATACTAAATTATCTCACTTAGCATAATTGCCCGTTCATAATTTATTTTTTTTTTGCGAAGCCCTGAACCCATGCGCTGATTAGATTGCATTACGCGATACTAGAAGTTAATACTGTAAAGTATAAATAAGTAAAGATTAACTTAAAGGAATATTCCTGTCTCAATTATCCTCTAATACCAGAATATATAAAACTTTTAATTTTAACAAGTCCGCGTATGTGAAAGTATCATTTATTCAAGTAAACTAATCTCTGATGAAGATTCAAACACATTGTTTAATTTTCCACCAGATAACACATTCACCCTGTACCACGTTATATCAAAAAGTACCACCAGTTTTTTTTAGCCCCATCATCGGCAATAGCGCCTTTCAAACAGTAAATTAACGTTATGGTTAGCAAGGCCACTGTCGTTGAACCTTATTAGATACTTAAGGGAAGCAAAAATAAAAAAAAAACCTGCAATTTAAATAAGTAAAATTAGTAGTAATATCAAAAAAAATTCTTTTAAATGGTTTATACGTAGAAAAAGCAAGTATTCGTTTAAAATTGAATAATTGATTTTCTCTAACGCCAATAAATCTTATTTCCAGGTGTCTGCATTCAACCCATATGCTTTAAATAAACTTGAAAGAGCAATGAAAAGGACGTAAAATTCAATACTGTTTATTATTATTATTAAAATATATATATATATATATATATATATATATATATATATATATATATATATACAGGGTGATTGGTCGAAACCATTCATTAGAAGTATTAGGAGTTCCAGCCATGGCTGATTTCTGAAAGTTTGTATCTGGACTAAGTGATTCATATTCTATTCAAGGAAAATATTTTCATGATGACTACACTTCCGGTTGTACCGGAAGTAGCCATCAACTTTGTTATTTGAAATGGAATCGTACCCTTTTTATGGCATATTCGAGTTGTACTCGCCATTTAAGTAGAAATTTTATCAATGTTCCTATACTTAAATTTAATAGTTTTGAGATTTAATTTTTTCGAAAATTATTGGTTGAACACTATGACATTTGACAATGCCTACTGGCGCCATTTTTAGTAGAAGCAAGTAATATTGACGTTATGCATAGGGTATCCTTAAGCTTTACGCTGATGCTTCCGGTACTGCCGAATTATCTACAGGGTGTTCAAAATGTGACTTCCATTTAATTGAAAATAAAACCATCAAAACTTAACTTTTCAAATATAATGCCCAATATTTTCTTCCTTTAACGGATGCAGAATAAAATTCTGCATTGATTTGTTTTAGCATTCCCTATACCTATCTTCAATAGTTTTTCTCATATTGAGGTATTTGTTCATTTCTTCTGAAATTCAAAGCGATTTACCTGATTTTTCCATGGACAGCCATGGAAACCACAGCTAAGTTTGTTGTTAGTAACTGTCAATACCTTTTGTTGCGTTTCTGTGTTCGGTTTATCAAAATGGAAAATGGGAAGTATTCAAACAGGGATATTTTGAACTTATTTTATATTCATGGAGAATGTGATAAGATTATTAGCAGAACTTGCCGTTTGTTTAATGACCGATATCCTCATTTAACACCAATGAACAAGCACAAATTTAAGCGAATAGAGTCAAACTTTTACGGTATGGAACAGAGAAAGCTGCCAGAACACGATCAAAGCCTGTTACTGGCGAAGAAGCTAATGAAGTTAATGTCCTAGCATATTTTAATAACTATCCCCACGGCTCGATACGATCTGCTGCAGAAGATTTGGGCCTGTCCTACTATTCCATACAATACATCTTAAAGAAGCATAAAATGCATGATTATTCGTTTACCTTGGTTCAAGCACTTCATCCAGGCCATAATTTCAAGAGAGTGGAATTTTGTGAGTAAATGTTAATCAGAATTCAGGAAGACCCGCTGTTTTTACGAAAAATTACGCAAAATTTACCAGAGAAGGAATTGTTAATCGACGTAATTGGCACTATTGGGCGTCGGAAAACCCACATTTCAAGCGAGAATCAAATTTTCAAAACAAATTTAGTTTTAACGTGTTTTGTCTTGTAATGAATGGTCGTGTCTCTTTTCAAATTTATGATGAAAATTTGACAAGTATAAAATATTTGGGGATTCTGAGAACGGATGTCTCTGAATTTTTAGAAAATCTGCCTCTTTAATATTTTACAATACTGCTGGTATCAAATGGACGGAGCTCCTGCACATTCAACGCGTGACGTTGATCAAGAGCTCACCACTATGTTTGGTGATCAGTGGATCGGTCGAAACGGACCATGGCGGTGGCCTCCCGATCTCCCGATCTAACTCCACTCGACTTCTACGTGTGGGCGAAGTCAAGAATCAAGTATACGCCACTACAGTCCACACAAGAGAAAACCTAGGCTTAAGAGTAACGACGGCATTTCGCCAGTTAAATCGTCATCACGTCAAAAAGCTTCCACGAAAGAAGTCCAGTCAAGACTTTTAGGTTGTCTTCAACAAAATGGAGGCCACATAGAACATTTATAAAATTTTGAATTGTTTTGTTTACTTCAATAATATTAATAGTTATTATTTGCATATTACTTTTATTCTCATCTTATTTGTTGACGAAATTTAACAGTTCTGTTTGGTTTGATAAACTACATTAATGTAATTGCTTTCTGCATCTGTAGTAGGCTTCGGCCGTGGAGAAATCGAATTAATTTTTCTAAATTTCGGACGAGATTTTAGAAATACCTGAATAACTGAAAAACTGTTGAAGATAGGTATAGGGAATGCTAATACAAATCAATGCAGAATTTTATTCTGCATCCGTTAAAGGAAGAAAATATTGGGCATTGTATTTGAAAAAGTTAAGTTTTGATGGTTTTTATTTTCAATAAAATGGAAGTCACATTTTGAACACCCTGTAGATAATTCGGCAGTACCGGAAGCATCAGCGTAAAGCTTAAGGATACCCCTATGCATAACGTCAATATTACTTGCTTCCTACTAAAAATGGCGTCAGTAGGCATTGTCAAATGTCATAGTGTTCAACCAATAACTTTCGAAAAAAAATTTAAATCTCAAAAACTATTAAATTTAAGTATAGGGAACGTTGATAAAATTTTTATTTAAATGGCGAGTACAATTCGAATATGCCATAAAAAGGGTACGATTCCATTTAAAATAACAAAGTTGATGGCTACTTCCGGCATAACCGGAAGTGTAGTTATCATGAAAATATTTTCCTTAAATAGAATATGAATCACTTAGTCCAGATACAAACTTTCAGAAATCAGCCATGGCTGGAACTCCTAATACTTCTAATGAATGGTTTCGACCAATCACCCTGTGTATATATATATATATATATATATATATATATATATATATATATATAAAATACGATTTAGTGTTTATTTATCAGTAAGAAAATCAAGATAGTAAAGAATTTGCCGTATCTAAAAGAGCTCATGGCCAATCTTCAATTTCTGTGCGCTAAAGCCGAGGTAAAGTACATTCAATATAAACGTAATTAATCAGGTTGCATACAAAAATAGCTCCTACACTTGGAGTGACGATAATTGCAGCCCAATAATTACCAGCTTTCTATACAAATTAATAATCTGTTACAGATAAAAATGAGTGCACCCAAGAATACAGAAGAAACCGACACCAGCGTAGGATAGAACTACCACTTACAAAAAATACAAGCAAATATAAGTTAGAGACGAACCGTCAGACTCTCTACAGCCGTAGTACATGTGCGAAGGTGTCAGTTGGAGAACGCTAAACGAGGACATGTGAAGAAAATATGTATAGGTCCCATACACACGCGCGCACACGCACACGCATCTACTTACTATACAATACGCTGCTATGTGAATAAAATCGAAATTAGGTACAAAAGGGGGAATAGGACTAAGAAATGCCAGCAGAGGGATGGCCTAATGTACCTAAATGTACAAACAGATTTTTCTTTTTGGGTGGATTTTTCTAAAAAACGAAGATGAAAAACTCAAGCTTCCTTATAATAGTATATTATGTTATTAGGAGTAAAACTTTTACTCCGAATAACATCTACTATTTTATCCGCAAACGTAATCGTATAAATTAAAAATAATTGGTGAAGATCCAAAGAAAAGAGCAAAACTATTAGCAGGTAAAAGAATAAAATAATCAGGACGTTTTGCAAGTGATGAAACCATAACAACGCTCATTAAATAAGCAAATTGGCAAAAGTAAAAATGCCTAGGTGCAAAAGTGAAACTTTTACTCCATGTCCGAGAAGTAAAACTTTTACCTGTGGCATTTAGTCATAAAACTGCCACTTTTGTGACGTTTGCGGATAAAAAATTTAAGTTTGTCATCCGTTAATGCGACAATTTACAGAAGGACGAAAAATTTTAATATGTGGTCCTTTGAAAGTCATTGAAACAGGTTTGACTAATTACCTTTGTCGTAAACTTTGCAGAGGACTTATTGGAACTTCTTCTATTAACTGGTCACCCTGTATAATAGTTTTCGCAAAGCTAATCTGAGTACTGATTGCATTTTCATAATTGGCCGTGTCCTTAAATAACGCAGTTACATATTTGTATTGCACACATTTTCTAACCCAGTTTGCACCAATAAAATACGGTTATAGATATTTACTTTTATTTATGGCAGTATATACTACCTACAGGTTAACCAAGCTTTACATATAGAGTATATATGCGAAGGTGTCAGTTGGAGAGATGCTAACCAAGGACATATGAAGGAAAGATGTAAAGGTCCCACACACGCACACGCACACGCATCTACTTACCGCACTTACTATGTAATACGCTGATATTGTAACGGTATAAACGGGTGGTAGAATGGGATTACAGATAAATTGGCCTTTTGCCTCGACTAGTCAGCGTGCGGATCGTGGATTGATGTTAATAATTTTGCACATCCAGAATAATAAATCGTACGTCAGTCAAAATAGGGGATGAAGTCAAAATCGTTTCGGTTAAGGGCGCCAGGATATTTGATAGACAAAATAAGGGTTGTCGTGCCAAAATTACGAGTACATAGCGTGTCTAAACATCCAAAAACATGCGCTTACCTATTCGTAATCAATTCCAGGTGTGCTGGACAGCAATTCAGCAAACCACCTAAAATCGGGCTTAAAAACACTACACGCTTGTCAAACAAAAGCGTGATCAACACTCAATAACGTTACGTTAATACACCTCCGTGTAAATAATTTGACGTTAAGTAATAATCAAAACAAAACACAAAAAAAATTCAAATAAAACACTAAATATTAAGAACGCTATTACTCAAAAAAAAATAGAAACAAAAGTTACGTTATTACTCAATAAAATCAAAAAAACTAACTTCGTTACGTTAAAACTAAATTACCGGTAACTTGCAATAAAGACTTTTATGTAACACAAAAGGGTTTCCATAGAAGCAAAACACATTTATAAAACAAAACAAAGCTATAATAAAATAAAATAAGGTTAAATATAAACATACGATAAAGTGTATGGACAAAAACTACAAAGGCTTATTGGGCGACAGGATGTCTGATCAGAATCTGCTTACGCCGTACTAAATCGTTTAACCTAAATATAAATAAACCGTGGATTATGTATCCACACAACTACAGGGTCAATTGCCCTTTACTAATAAAATAAAAAAGTGTGAAGGCGGAGCGTTAGAGTTACGATTAATTCCAATAACTAAATTCAAAACACAGTTTAAATTAACAAAAAAAAACGATACACAACTCCGCTTTCAAACCTTCAACAAATAAAATAATTCGAAACACACAACGATCTTAAAAGTTTTCAATAAAAACACAATGTTATATATAATACCTTACAAGGTCTAGATAGCACCTCCTCTGTGTTACAACGGATGGTACGAACCAGGTGATCGGCTACAGCTATAACGGAATGGAAACTCCCAGGTCCGGCAAAGATGAAGATAAATGTTGACTGATATTCTTTTATACACGAACAACTTCTTAAGTTAACTCGTCAAAATGTTACTGCATTAACCAAAACTTATTGTACAATAATAATGTGAGCGTTCAAAATTGTTTGATAACTTTTAGCTTTTAATGTTCTTTTAAATAATTTTATTTTCCACTAAAACTCCTTAATAATTTGTTTAAATAACTAAATATATTTTAATATATTGCGATAGTTTCTTTATCTTTAAACACGCTTTATACGATAATTAAGAGGCACTGCCAGAACGATGATTTTAAAATCCGCAGAAGCGATATAAACCAGAAGTCCACCGACGCACTAAAAACACGAAGATGTCCTCCAGGTAACTTTACGTAAACCGAAATCGGCACTAGGTATAATCCTTTGGTGAATGAACAATTTTAATATAATCCCATACAGGTAATCTTCAGTAGTTAAACTACCCTTACTACACAACAAAAGTACGTTCGTTAAACACCACAAGGTCCAAAATTTCAACGTTCTAAACTACCCTTAAAGCGTAACACAAGCGGCAACGTACAACTACTTGAAAGCGTGAACTCTTTAGAATGACCCAAAGTATTCACAAAAATCCATCTTTGAATTTGCATCCCACTACTCATAAAAAAATCTTATCTAATATAATTCAACCAATTAAAAAAACGGAAGGAGAAACCAAAGTACCCCCAATACTATAAATTCGTTTCCGTCCGTAAGGACTCGGTAAATTTTTCAAAACTAAACGTCAGCAAAAGTATCCTGTACAGCCTCTGTATGTTTACCTTAAAGTACGAACAATAAGGCCCACATGCAATCTCTATGAATCAAAACCAAAATACCTAATAATAAACTGGACAACTATACGTAAGCGTCTGTATGGCGCGACCATGACATCATACAGATAAACCTATACTATTCATTTAAATTACTTCATTTTCTATTATATTTTTCGGAAAACAAACGAAATGAACCTTAATTAAACTTATATACAACTATTTACAAATAAGCGTTAATCAATATTCAATAAACGAAAATAATACGGAAAAACAACCTAAATTACAAAAAAATACTTCACAAACTAAAAATCTAAAGCTCGCCATACACGTTAAAGCAAATTTACTATAAAACATAATTTGACAACAAAAAAAAATTTATATACGGAATCTTAACTAAGTACATAGAACTACAAACAAAATTACCCACTACGTATACAGGGTGTTCAAAATACCCTGACACTCCCCTTACAAAAATATTTTCCTTCGGAAAATATATACGAAAAACAACTCTACTCTACAGGCAACCTACGCCAGGAACAAAAACAAAACTAACACTAACTACAAACGTTAACTCCCACAAACTAAATGTACGAAGAAGTACGGAAAATGCGGTGGTGCTGGTCAGGAAAGACCCCTCGCAACACCCTCAAAAGCTAGTGATGTGCTACCGCTCGCACACACTACTAGTTGGGACTATAGGGCCCAAAACCTAAAACAAAGCTATAAAACTTTAAACTGTTGGGGTCCGTGAAGCGAACCACCAACAGAGGCGCAAATGAAAATCCGGTAAAAATAAAACTACATTACACAAAACGGACGACGAAACCAACCATGACCTTTGACAGGCAGAGGGTGGGGAACCGGTACTCGGCATAACTGTATATATAAACATCGAAACTAAAGCTCGACAACTCCACAAAGTCAACAAAACTCCACAAACTTCAAAAACTCCACAAAACTCCATAAACTCCATAAACTCCACAAAACTCCACAAAACTCCATAAACTCAACAAACTCAACGCGTCCCTCGAGGCGGCAAGAGGGTGGTTCCAACTCCCTCCCCCGAACTCGAGTTCTGCCCCCTTGGCACTACAAAACAAAACTCCCACAGTCACGTTCGGTAAAATAAGTCAAAGTCGAGAAGACAAAAAAATTGGATTAAATCCACGATAAACGACAAACCCCAAAAATGATCCGCTAAGGATCCAAAAAGGCACAACAAGGTGCAACAACGGTACACGCGTTTGGATGGTGCACTGAAACTCTGCGTCGAGAGCATGCGGAAGAGGCCGGGCCACGGTTCACGAGATCCCCGCTTTCCGTTATTCCACAACCGTATACGCAAGACCCAAAATCGCAACACCTCCAACCAAACTCGCTACGCCTACTTGATTAGTCGCCTCTTACGACAAGCAGTGGCATCTGCTGTAGGAAAATTCTTACTCCGTCCCTACACAGAAAACGTCCAAGAGGACTTTAATCGACATTAGGATTTGGCTTAAGATCTTTAGCATTCCACACTCCCTTCGAAATTCCTGAAGCGTCAGACAGTTCGTAAGTCTGATACGAAACCTTTCTCTTAATATAAAATGGACCGATAAATTTAGGCGCTAACTTAGCTGCAAAATAACGAGACGCGTCCGATAAAACATAATTTTTCCGCCATACGGTATCTCCTACTTCAAAATTCGCTAAACGTCTACGTAAATCATAATTTTGTTTACTCTTAATATACGCGGCATTAAGTCTTTTCTTAATATCGTTATAAACAGCGCGAAAAATTTCACTTCTTTCTAACAACGGTGTTCTGTCGGCAAAATTTACATTATCTAGATCGGTACTGTTCGTCGGTATACCCTGCTGTGATCCGTCTATGATCATTTCTCTCCCAAAGTTCGCGAAATAAGGCGTCAGGCCGGTAACTTCATGAGTTGCTGTGCGAATGGCACAGGCAACTTGCGCTAAATACTTATCCCAATTACGTTGATTATCTTCGATATACGACGCTAGCATTGTCTTCATAACTCTATTAACACGTTCTGATGGATTAGCCTGAGGATGGTAATTTGCGTTAAATATAATTTTGGCGTTATAGGACGTAACCATTTTCTGAAATTCCTTACTCCTAAACTGTGATCCATTGTCACACAAAACGTATAACGGTACTCCAAACATAAGAAAAACATTCTCTTCGATATTCTTAACTACACTTGCAGCGGTAGCGGCACGTAACGGAAAGAAAAGTACAAATTTCGAAAATAATCGGCAACTACTAAAACATATGAATATCCTCGAGATGATCTCGGTAACGGTCCTACAATATCCGTGGCAATCATTTGCCAGGGCTTGTCGATAACGGGATGTTTTGCCATAAGGCCGGCCGGTTTCTTCTGTTCCGGTTTATGTCTAATACAAGTCTCACAATGTCGAACATAACGTACTACATCTGCCTTTAATTTTGGCCAATAATACTGTCGTGAAATTCTTTCATAAGTCTTAAAAATACCTGCATGTCCTGCTCTAGGGTCATCATGACACCGCGATAATATCTGGGAACGTTCTCCCTTCGGCACTACAACTCTCCACTGTTCCTCATCGTTTCTCAACTTCGGATAACTACACTTAGCATGCTTCAATAACTTTCCATTTTCTATCCGCCATTGCGGGTACGCGATAGGTCTTGCCTTAACATTCTTCTTCATCCGCGTCAACCACTTATCGTCATCTTTCACATCTTCTACTTCCTTTTCTTCGTCTCCTACTATAGTCTCGTCTGGTAAGTCAATATCGGGTTTACTCGTCACTTCAAGTGCGTCAATAACTGGTACAGAACGCGATAATGTATCCGGTACGACATGATCCTTTCCTTTACGATGAATGATCTCGAAACTATACTGCTGAAGGCTATAGCCCAACGCGCTAATCGACCGGTAGGTTCCTTTAAATTATGTAGCCAAACTAACGATGCGTGATCGGTAATAACCGTAAATTCTGCTCCCTCCAAATATGGACGTAATTTCTCTACTGACCAAAGTACTGCTAAACACTCTTTTTCGGTAGTCGAAAACTTTCTTTCATTTTTCGTCAATGATCTGCTGTTATAACAAATGACTCTTTCTTCACCATCAATGGTCTGCGTTAGTACTGATCCAATGCCATAATCCGAAGCGTCAGTTTGCACAGTAAACGGTAGCGAAAAATCTGGACACGATAATATAGGTGCGGTAACTAAACAATCCTTAATAATTCCGAAAGCTTTCTCAATCTTCATCCCAAACAAATTTTGCAAATTTCTTTAATAATTTCGTTAAAGGCGCTATAATCGTAGAAAAATTTTGAATAAAACGACGGTACCAACTAGCTATTCCGATAACTCGCTTTACTTCCGTAGCACTCTTAGGTGTCGGTATCTTTAAAATTGCGTTAACTTTGTCCGGATCTACCGATAACCCATCCGCGTTAATTACGTAACCTAAATATCGTAACTCCGATTGACAAAAGGTACATTTGTCCCTGCCTAACGTTATTCCTGCCTCGGTAAATCGACGAAAACTTCTTGTAGAACTTCTAGGTGTTTCATATGTAGGTGTACAAATAATCGTATCATCAAGATAAACGAAAACATAAGGTTCTAACTCTGGTCCCAAAACTCGGTCAATAAATCGTTGCCAACTGGCTGGTGCGTTAGCCAAACCGAACGGTAGTCGTTTAAACTGAAATAATCCCTGTTGGGTACAGTAAAAGCGGTATATTGCTTAGAGTCTTCAGCCATTGGTATCTGCCAATACGCTGACTTAATGTCCAACGACGATATGTATTTTGCGTCACGTAAACGGTCTAAAATTGCTGAAACGTACGGTAACGGATATGCATCTCGCTCGGTAACTTTATTTACTTTTCGAAAATCCACGCAAAACCTATAACTCCCATCCTTCTTCTTTACTAGTAGTATCGGACTTGACCAAGCGCTATTAGATTTCTCAATCACATCCATCTTCAACATTTTTCCAACTCGAGATCTATTTGTTGCTGAATAAACGGTGACACACGATAATATCGTTGCTTAATTGGTTCGCTATTGGTCTTAATATGGTGTTGAACTAAAGAAGTACATCCAATTTCTTTACCTTCGATAGACGTGAAATAATCGGTGACTAACTTGTCTAATCTCTGCAATTGATCGCTACTCAAATCTAATCGGGACTGTATTCCAGGCTCTCCATTCTCCAAAGCTTCAATTGTTTCTAAATTTTCAAATCTCCACTCGCCTTTACGTAAATCCGGTATGATGTTAGTTTGTTTCAAAAATCTACTCCCAAAATAAGATGATGCGGTATATCCGGTACAACAAGAACATTTAAAATGACAACTTTTCCTTAATTTCGATTGGTACAGTCGCGGTACCTATACTCTAACTGACTGACCGTTTGCTACAACACGTTGACGTAAATCGTTATCTAACTTAACTCCTAAATGACTTAATTTTTCCAACCTTTTTCTCCTAATATGGTCTTCGTTGACCCACTATCCAACAAACCTAATAACTCTTGTCCGTAAATTTTAACGTTCACAAATGGTCTTTCATCTGAATCTTTAGAATCAAAACGTAATCCAAAACAACTTTAGTCTTTAAAAATTTCGCGTCATCCCTAGCTCTCAATGAATTATAATACACTGCCGACTTAACAAAAATTCTAGAAGACAATACGCGGCTCTTTATTGTCTCCGTAATCCGTTTCCCGAATTCGAACACTTAGGACAATTCTTGACCGTAAAATCCTTCTTTCCGCAACGATAACAATAACGATTCTTAATGGTATCCTTACAACTTGACGCTAGATGTCCGGTCTTCTGACAATTCCAACATGATCTTCCCTCAACTCTACTCGGCGTTATCTTTCCTTCCTGGATCGGTACTTCCTTATTCTTGATCGTGACAACCGGTGGGGTTTCTCCCACGTACGCTAAATCTACTTCTAGATCGGAGCGTTTCCGACTAGGCGGTACATAACTATTCATTGCTTGAACTCTTTCTTCGATAAGTCTTCCATACTTAATTAATTCGTTAATCGAGTTAACCTCCGTTAGACCTAATTGTGCCTGATAAGAAGGCGCGATATTTTTCCGCAAAATACGTAATTGCTTATCCTCCGACAAAGTTTCGTTCAAACGCGAAAATAAAGTCCGCATAACAGCGATATAAATTCCTATAGTCTCGTCCGTACCCTGAGTACGACGCTTAATCTCATCTAATAATCTATCGTCATAATCTATTGGCTGGAATTGAATTTTCAACAATTCCACCAACTCACCCAAGTCCTAACTTCCTTCTAACGGAACGAACGTAAATCAAAGCGTTACCCGTAAATAAATCTAAACATTCCGAAAATAATTGTGCGTCATCAACTCTACGTGAAATCTGTAATTCTGAAATCCGTTCCAAAAAAGCACTTAGCGATAAAGATTTAGTATCTCCCGAAAATGATAAATTCCACTTGCAAACCGGTGTACTTTTTACAACTACATTTCTAACAGGTGATGTACTTAAATTTAAATTACTAATCGGTACTGAAATATCTGTATTTGAATTTTGATCGTCATTATTCGAAACATTGCTTACTACTTCCAAAGGTGAACTTTTTGAAACTACACGTTTATCCAAAATTTCGTACGTAGACTGAGCTACCGCAATTTCAACAAACAAACTTTCTTTAATCTTAACATCGATATCGGTTTTCGGAATTGAATTATTAACTCTACCTAACAAATATTTAAACTTAGTTTCTATGGTCGTTAAAATTTTTGTGGACGGATTAATTTTGATCTCCTCTAATAATTTTCCTAATTCCAATTTCGTTTCCTCAATAGCACTCTTATCTGTTTCAAAATCGAAAGGATAATCGGGACGTGATGAAATTTTGCCACTACTCTCCTCGCTTAAAATATTCCGTAATAAAGCTCGTAACGCAGTTACCTAACGAAAGATCACCACCTCTAACCGCTATCTCATATCTTACCTCACTAGGTGTAAGCCTATCTACATTAATTTTATAACCCATATTTAATCTTTCGATACGTATATAAAAACTTAATTCAACAATAAAATAATCCTGAAGCGAAAATACTGAAATACTATCCTAAGATGTCACCAAAATAAAAATCTACGAGAAAAACCACCCTAAAATGTCCCACGTTGAAGCGCCAACTTTACCTGTAACGGTATAAACGGGTGGTAGAACGGGATTACAGATAAATTGGCCTTTTGCCTCGACTAGTCAGCGTGCGGATCGTGGATTGATGTTAATAATTTTGCACATCCAGAATAATAAATCGTACGTCAGTCAAAATAGGGATGAAGTCAAAATCGTTTCGGTTAAGGGCGCCAGGATATTTGATAGACAAAATAAGGGTTGTCGTGCCAAAATTACGAGTACATAGCGTGTCTAAACATCCAAAAACATGCGCTTACCTATTCGTAATCAATTCCAGGTGTGCTGGACAGCAATTCAGCAAACCACCTAAAATCGGGCTTAAAAAACACTACACGCTTGTCAAAAAAAGCGTGATCAACACTCAATAACGTTACGTTAATACACCTCCGTGTAAATAATTTGACGTTAAGTAATAATCAAAACAAAACACAAAAAAATTCAAATAAAACACTAAATATTAAGAACGCTATTACTCAAAAAAAAATAGAAACAAAAGTTACGTTATTACTCAATAAAATCAAAAAAAAACTAACTTCGTTACGTTAGAACTAAATTACCGGTAACTTGCAATAAAGACTTTTATGTAACACAAAGGGTTTCCATAGAAGCAAAACACATTCATAAAACAAAACAAAGCTATAATAAAATAAAATAAGGTTAAATATAAACATACGATAAAGTATGAAAATGTAAACTTTCACCATTAACACTCATAATAAAATACTTATCTTTTGGGATTTTTAATGGTGTACTTTAAATATACAATCTAAACGTTTCGATAACACTTACAGTTATCTTCGTCAGTAGTAATGTTAGTTAAAAATTGTTAAAGATGTAGTAAACAATTTTGTCAAATTTGAAAAATTCAAACATAAACATAAGCCTGCTATTACACGGATAGATACCTTCATAAATTATCCAACCACCATCCACGTCAAAAATTAGTGTAATTAAATCTTTAGTAGATCGAGCAAAACGAATTTGTGACCCTGAATTTTTGAATGATGAATATAAATATTTAAGAAAATCCTTACAAGATAATGGATATTCACTTACAGATATTAATAATGTTATTACACCTTCTAGGCGTAACCTTAAAGAAAAACCAGTTCTTAATGTTGGTACTGCTTTTCTTCCTTTATAGCTAATGTTACAAATAGAATTGAAAACCCTAATCAAACATGGCATTAGGACTATTTTTAAACCTACAAGAAAATTAAAGAACATTTAAGATCACCTAAAGATGTGTCAAACCTTTATCATCTTCCGGAGTGTATAAGTTATCTTGTTCATGTGGAAAAGTATATATTGACCACAAAACGTAGCTTTGATACAAGACGCAAAGAACATATGAGATTTTGTAGATTGGTCAACCAGAGAGTCTGCTGTGGCTGACCATGCCTGAATAATTTAAATCATGACATTCAATTTGACAATATGAAAATATTGTCAAGACAAACCATTATTATGTTCGTTTGCAACGTGAAGCTATTGAAATATAAAACACCGAATAATTTTAATAGACAAGAAGAAAATCTCCGTTTAAATAGGTTTTGGCATCTTATAATTAAAAAGAGCATAATGATACGCCTTGATTTTAATTTGTTTTCAACTTTTGGTATGTCTAGGTTTTTGCTGTGTTTTTCCTAGACCTTGAAGCAAATGCTTTATCAATTATATGTTAAATTTCCACAGCACTATAATTTAACATAAGTAGTTAAATTAAATTGAAATTAAAATTACAAAGAACGTTCTGCATTGTGCTTTTCATTGTTAATAACACTTCCAATTATTGATAAAGATATCTCTTTGTTAGATTTAACTGGGTTATTTTTGATGTAATGTTTGGATTTGTGAATGCTTCTATCATTTTAAAATTGAAGTTTTCACAACTTTACACTTACATCATAACTCGATTAAATTTTGTTAAATTGTGTTTTTGGCTGAAATTTCAT
The DNA here is from genome assembly GCA_036346205.1 of Vesta saturnalis. Lineage (NCBI taxonomy): Eukaryota > Metazoa > Arthropoda > Insecta > Coleoptera > Lampyridae > Vesta > Vesta saturnalis. The sequence continues at coordinate 3,587,233 of JARFJB010000762.1, forward strand.
TGTTAGCTTTCGTCGTAGAGAGTGTTCTGGTTTGTCATCTTTGAGGCAGTTTAACAATATTTAATTTTAATGACCTAGTTATTCTTTACTACAATTTTATAGTTGGCTTATACGTTTCTCAAACTGTTATATTAATAGCAGGCTTATGTTTATGTTTGAATTTTTCAAATTTGACAAAATTGTTTACTACATCTTTAACAATTTTAACTAACATTACTACTGACGAAGATAACTGTAAGTGTTATCGAAACGTTTAGATTGTATAATTTAAAGTACACCATTAAAAAATCCCAAAAGATAAGTATTTTATTATACGATAAAGTGTATGGACAAAAAACTACAAAGGCTTATTGGGCGACAGGATGTCTGATCAGAATCTGCTTACGCCGTACTAAATCGTTTAACCTAAATATAAATAAACCGTGGATTATGTATCCACACAACTACAGGGTCAATTGCCCTTTACTAATAAAATAAAAAGTGTGAAGGCGGAGCGTTAGAGTTACGATTAATTCCAATAACTAAATTCAAAACACAGTTTAAATTAACAAAAAAAAAAACGATACACAACTCCGCTTTCAAACCTTCAACAAATAAAATAATTCGAAACACACAACGATCTTAAAAGTTTTCGATAAAAAACACAATGTTATATATAATACCTTACAAGGTCTAGATAGCACCTCCTCTGTGTTACAACGGATGGTACGAACCAGGTGATCGGCTACAGCTATAACGGGAATGGAAACTCCCAGGTCCGGCAAAAGATGAAGATAAATGTTGACTGATATTCTTTATACACGAACAACTTCTTAAGTTAACTCGTCAAAATGTTACTGCATTAACCAAAACTTATTGTACAATAATAATGTGAGCGTTCAAAAATTGTTTGATAACTTTTAGCTTTTAATGTTCTTTTAAATAATTTTATTTTCCACTAAAACTCCTTAATAATTTGTTTAAATAACTAAATATATTTTAATATACTGCGATAGCTTCTTTAACGTTAAACACGCTTTATACGATAATTAAGAGGCACTGCAAGAACGATGATTTTAAAATCCGCAGAAGCGATATAAACCAGAAGTCCACCGACGCACTAAGGAAACACGAAGATGTCCTCCAGGTACTGTTACGTAAACTCGAAATCGGCACTAGGTATAATCCTTTGGTGAATGAACAATTTTTAATATAATCCCCAATACAGGTAATCTTCAGTAGTTAAACTACCCTTACTACACAACAAAAGTACGTTCGTTAAACACCACAAGGTCCCAAAATTTCAACGTTCTAAACTACCCCTTAAAGCGTAACACAAGCGGCAACGTACAACTACTTGAAAGCGTGAACTCTTAGAATGACCCAAAGTATTCACAAAATCCATCTTTGAATTTGCATCCCACTACTCATAAAAAATCTTATCTAATATAATTCAACCAATTAAAAACGGAAGGAGAAACCAAAGTACCCCCAATACTATAAATTCGTTTTCGTCCGTAAGGACTCGGTAAATTTTTCAAAACTAAAAGTCATCAAAAGTATAATGTACAGCCTCTGTATGTTTACCTTAAAGTACGAACAATAAGGCCCACATGTAATCTCTATGAATCAAAACCAAAATACCTAATAATAAACTGGACAACTATACGTAAGCGTCTGTATGGCGCGACCATGACATCATACAGATAAACCTATACTATTCATTTAAATTACTTCATTTTCTATTATATTTTTCGGAAATCAAACGAAATGAACCTTAATTAAACTTATATACAACTATTTACAAATAAGCGTTAATCAATATTCAATAAACGAAAATAATACGGAAAAACAACCTAAATTACAAAAAAATACTTCACAAACTAAAAATCTAAAGCTCGCCATACACGTTAAAGCAAATTTACTATAAAACATAATTTGACAACAAAAAAAAATTTATATACGGAATCTTAACTAAGTACATAGAACTACAAACCAAAATTACCCAATACGTATACAGGGTGTTCAAAATACCCTGACAATATACTATGTGATAGTGCAGTGCAAAAACCTACTCTGAATAATACATTTAAGTTTCAGTAAGATTGAATTAGAGCAAAAATAAGTAGGGAATTTTTTGAAAAAGAAAATCGCAATTAGGTACAAAAAAAAAGGCAATAGGACTAAAAAATACCAGCTGAGAGATGGCGTAATATACCTAAATGTACAAATAGATTTTTATTTTTGGGTGGATTTTTCTAAAAAACGAAGATGAAATATGCAGGTTTCCTTATAAAAAAATTTAAGCATAGTTTGTCATCCGTGATTGCGGCAACTTCCAGACGGACGCATAATTTTAATATGTGGTGCTTAGGCACGGAAACAATTTTGATTAATTACCTTTATTGTAAACTTTGCGGAGGACTTATTGGAACTTGCTATCTTATTTAATCACCCTGTATAGTAGTTTTCGCAAAGCTAATCTAAATACTGATGGCATGTCATAAATTTAGGTGTCCTTAAATAACACATTTACACATTTGTATTGCACCAATAAAATACAGTTCTAGATATTTAGTTTTATTTATGGCAGTATGTACTACCCTCAAGTTAACCAAGCTTTACTTATAGAGTTAATTAAACTGACATATTACATGCGACGTGCGAGATCATATTATGATATATTAACACAAATTGTGTAAGCAAAGTCTTATGTAATGAGACGATGGCAATCTTGCCAGACTTTGGATCACAAATTGCACATAATTATATATTGTTATATATCCATTTGATGGATATATATGGATGGATATCCATATGAATGGGCGGTGATAATACTACTTATGTATGTATGTATGTATATATATATATATATATATATATATATATATATATATATGTTGAGGTGATATGTTTAAGTGTTAAGTATGATAGTTAGCGTAATGAAATTAAGTAAACGTATATGTAAAATCGCAGGTTACATAACTTCATAATAACATATAACTGAGTACATATGTAATTGCACCGGGCAAGTCATTAAGGAAGGACGCCGGCTATATCCCAGAAACCGCTTATGTTACGACTTCAAAAAAAAAATTCTTCAGTAAATGTGGCCAAGAGAAAATGCTGGAAATAATTTTAAAGTTTGTAAATAGGCGACTAGTGGCGTAACTGCTGTAGTAAATTAAAAAATGTATAATAAGTAAAAGAAGCTTAAGGAAAAGGTATAATGGAAATATCGTGGTTGTATTTTTGGGACAATTTTACCCAGTTTTTGTATAAGAAGGTTTTCTCTAACTTCACGCGTTTTCCGTAGGGGGAGCTGCGAAAGTTGCCAGACAAACACGTAATTATCTTCGGAACCAGTCATCGAATCTTAAAAACTAATATTTCGTTGGAAAGGTCTTTTTTTGCGCTATTTGTTGATGTATTAAAAAGTTAAGTTTGGTTAACGAACAAAAAACTAGAGAACGCTTTCCAAATATTGCTGAAATTTTAGCGATTTTCTTCAAAATATTAAATAGACTGGTATGTTTTTTATATTTAAGCCAGAAAAAGCATAAAATTTCGCCTATACCCTGAAAATTTCAAGTCGATATATCTGTTGGTTTCAATTTTATACCTACTTTAAGTTCAGATCCATGGTAATGATTTTGTAGTACCACGATCATCCAATAACACCTTAATTTCTTGCGGAACGATTTGCCATTACTTTAGAAGATGTGCCGTTGCTTACTAGGCAGCGGATGTTTTTCCAACATGACGGCTTCCGGCACATTTTCAGTACGCATGCGTCAATGTTTGAGTAACACTTTTCCTGATACATCGATAGGAAGAGAGCTTTTTCCATGGCCAGCTAGGTACCTACATTTCCTTATTCATTCTTAACTTTAACAGCTTAATAACCATTACCATTGTTACCTTCTAGGTCCCCGATCTAAGTTGTTTAGATTTTTATTTTTGGGAAAATAAAGGACGTTCTTTTGACACAGGTCAACTACGCCTGAAAATATGGTCATTAGGATAAGAAATTCCATTCGCACCTTCACAGCGGAGATAGAAACCGCTGTTTTGTCAATGCAACAGCGGTTGAGCTGTTATTGATAATGATGGCAGATAATTTGAGCATTTAGGTCGCCACTGAGTAATGGCGTACAACTCATCTCTAGTTAATTTTCGATGGTCCACCGGTGTAATTATTAACTCAACGGTAATAAACTAACCCCAGAAACTCGATGATAATAACTGTCAGTATTATCGAATTTCTGGGGTTAACTCGGAGGGTTAACCGTGTTTATAAAAGCTGGCCTAAGTAATAAACTATGTCAAAAACTTTGCGTTTTATTGTTTTGGATCTAAATTTAAAGTAGGTATAAAATTGAAACCAACAGAGATATCGACTTGAAATTTTCAGGGTATAGGCGAAATTTTATACTCTTTCTGACTAAAATATAACATACCATTCTATTTAATATTTTGAAGAAAATCGCTAAATTTAGCAACATTTGGAAAGCGTCCTCTAGCTTTTGTTCGTTAATCAAACTTTTTTAATATATCAACGAATAGCGCGAGAAGACCTTTCCAACGAAATATTACTTTTTAAGATTCGATGGCTCGTTCCGAAGATAATTACGTGTTTGTCTGACAACTTTCGCAGCTCCCCCTACGGAAAACCTGTGAAGTTAGAGAAAACTTTATACAAAAATGGGTAAAATTGTCCCAAAAACACATCTACGATATTTCAAATATACCTTTTCCTTAACTTTCTGTTACTTATTACACATTTTTTAATTCACTACAGCAGTTACGCTACCTAGCGGTCTGTTTACAAAGTTTAAAATTATTTCCAGCGTTTTCTCTTGGCCACATAGAAATTTTAACAGTAGTTGTTTCCAATCATCTTCGGAACATATAAATTATGTATATTCTATAACATTGTTCATCATATCTGTATATGTGGTAGGTAAAGCCTGTTCTGGTAGCATAATCTGCTTCAATTCTATATTCAAAGAAAATAGTACGTATTAGACAACATATCGATGAAAGTAATTGAATTGTAAAGTTAACGTTAAAGACAATGTTAAGAAGATTCATATAATTTATGAAATTAAGAAGAATATTGGAGAACTTACATTTGTGTTAAAAGGAAGTGTAACCACATAGATTAACAATGTTAGTGCAAATTAACTAAATGTGTCGAGAAGATAGGTTATGGACTATGAGGTAGTATTTTTCATTGTTGACTTTGGGGAAGTTAAAGTTAGTGTAACTTTACGTTTTTCGGGTCTTAGAATACAAAAATTACCATAGTTTTTCTGTAGATAGTAGAATAAGTTGGATATAAGTAAATTTCTGTATTAAAAAATGACTCATTAGGATAATTGTTATAGCAAAATGGTTTAAAAGCGAAATAGGGCAAATGGGGTAAAGGAAATTTGATGCAGAATTCAATGCTTATATTATTTTTAAGATCTATCTTACTATAACAAAAATATTTGCAGAATTAATAAATTGTAAATTTCAGAAAAAGGTTCAAGCAATCAGAATTAATCTCAAGTTTGTTTGTATTGTAAAGTAAGTTCATTCAAAATTGATACTACTTTTGTAAATTTTCTTAACAGTCTCTTACTAATCTTGAAGGTGCATCCATGTTACTTTTGTTCCTAAAATGTAATAAATTTAAGATTGGTAAGTGTTTCATAACCTTATCTTTAAAAAACAAAAACCTATTCTCAAAGTTAAACTATTTTAAAACAAAAGTGAGGTTAGTGTTAAAAATAATTGAATTGTAATGTGGATATTTCTGATGATGATGTTGATTTTTATTTTAATATAAACTAAGAAAATTTTAATAACATAAAAATTTGAATGCAGATAATTATTGTATTTAAAGTATACAATATTAAAGTAAAGTGCTTTGAGAAAAAGTCTATAAATAAAACTGAATGCCGGTAAGTATTGAATTAAAATTATGCAATAATAACATAAAGTGCGTATGCAACAAAAGTTAATAAGTAATTACCTGAAGAAGCTTATAGTAGATAACAATCAACCTAATGACAACATACTTCGTGGGATCCACAACATAACTGACTTGGAGAATGGGATTTCAACAAAATGGGAGATTGCAGCAGAAGGAAGATTGATGATGCTATTAGCTATATGAATCTATTATTAGCAATTTAAGGTTATGTTTGTGCTTATCATCGATGCTTACATGTGTAAAGAGTTTGACCAAATCATATACCAGTCAGCAATTCATTAATAACATAATGATACTACTTCAGTTTAAAATAGAATTAAATTATAATTACAGTAACAGTAATTTATTTTGTTGTTCAGCCATCGATCACATAATGCACAGATTTAACATCGCAATTTACATAGAGATATCCGCATGCGCACAATGTGTTGAATAATTACGTATTATAGAAGGTGTTTAAACAAAACAATTTTAGTTGAATTAAAATTTAATTGTAAGTTAGTAAATAAGTTATATTATAAGAATTTCAATATGATAATTTTATTTAATATCACTGCAAAACTAATTTCTTGAACCTTATCCTCTGAGTAACTAGCCGAGGCGAAATAAATATAATATCATTAGAATATCCCTTAAATTAATTAAGCATAACAATTGTTTTTAACAAACAATAGTCATAGAGTTTATATAGATTGAGCTAATTACGCAAATACAGGTTGATTTCCTTTTCTTGATAAAATCAGTATCACCCCATATCTTCCCTACTGTTCTGTGGACTTACTTCAACTTTTAGACTATTAGTTTGTGTTATAATACCAGCTTTTTCAGGTAGTAAAAAAAATCAAATTCCAGGACCGTAATTTATAAAAGTTAATTATTGGGCCTTCGGGTCAAAACACATCCTGTATATAGTTTTTGTTTCTTTTTTATTATTCCATAAAGCTCTAGGATAGATAAATGGAGTCATTAGCTTTTTGAACCAACGTAAATTCACGAACGCTATATCCACGAACTGTTGAATTTGTTTATTTGCTTATCTTATCAACATTGTTTGTTCACCCACATCACGCTGGCGACAAAAAAATAAGCTAAAATTGATAAAAATTAAAAATTCAAATTTCAAAATGCATTAATCAACCTCGATGCATTTCTGTGAACGTCTCCATCAGAGGATCTAGATTGCTGTGGAAATCGTCAATCTGACATTTAGATAAATATTCCGCTTTTATTGAATTTTTCTTTTATATCACGCACAGCTGGAATACCTCAAACACTCGTATGGAGAACACTAAAAAGGGAAAATTTATATCTTTATCATATCCAAGAGGTTAAAAGTTTGGAAGAAGGTGACAATATTCCCAGGCTTGCGTTTTCCCGTGGATTACAAACCATAGAAGAACAATCCTTCGCACACTATTTACAGACGAAGCCCAATTCACAAGAGACGGTGTTTTTAACAGCAGAAATTCTAATGTTTGGTCAGATGAAATTCACACACAGTAATACGGTTTCACTCGCAACATAAATTTTATTTTAAAGTCTGGTGCGGTCTAACAAATAATACTTTTATTGGGCCGGATGTATCGTTTATTTGGATTTTCTTCAAAATGTTTTGTATGGGCTACTGGTAAACCATAACGTTCGGGAAATGCATTTTCGGCATGGCAGTGGTCCCGTTAATTCGACGTTGAAGTTAGAGAATATTTAAATCAACAATTTCCAAACCGTTGCATTGAGTTTGGAGGGCCACATCCTTGGCCAGCTAGATCCCCAGGTTTTAACCCGGTGGACTACTTTCTATGGGGTCATTTAAAACAAAAAGTTTATAGTGGCACCATTGAAAACAGGGAGCAGCTATTACATAGAGTTAATTTCTATTGTGAAGAAGTTAGACAGACATGATAATAAAGTAAATCGAAGATGGTGGAATGCACTTTGAAAATTTAATGTAGGTTCTTACTGTTATTTTTTATTATAGCTGTTCTATATTAAAAAATATGTGTTCTGTTTTGTAATTTATAATGCCGATCTGTAATTTTGTTCTTTCTGTTCCAAATAATATGTTTTCAACTCCGCACCTGGATTTGATTTTTTTGTAGACAGCGTGATGCCTATTGAGCGAATAACGTTGATAAAATTAAAAAATAAACAAATTGAACAGTTCGTGGATATAGTGTTGTTAAATTTTCTTTAGATCAAAAAGATTCGATCCAATGCTGAACTATCCTTAAGTGTGCCAAACCAGTTAATGACTTTATTTTATTCATCTATCCGAGAGCATTATCGAATAATAAACAAAAATTACACGAAATGCAGGGTGTGTTTTGACATGAGGGCCCAATAATTAACTTTTATAAATTACGGTCCTGGAATTTGATTTTTTTTTACTACCTTAAAAAGTTGGTATTATAACGTAGACTATTAGTTTAAATGTTGAAGTAAGTCCATCGAACAGAATAGAAGATATTGATTTTATCAGCAAAGGAAACCACCTGTATTTTCATATATATATATTATATATATATATATATATATATATATATATATATATATATATATATATATATATATATATGTATATATACAGGGTCCGCCTTTGGTAGCTGATCCTATGAATATCTGCTAAACCAAACTTACTATAATTTTGAAAATTTTGTGACAGGGTAATGATGTTAGGGTAACTCATCTAAAATAGTTTTCACGTTCGTACCACTTCCGGTTATGCCGGAAGTCGGTACTAGTCGCTTATTTTAAATGGAATACCCTCGTATATTATACATTTTGGTTTCTATGTCGAATTTTAAGGTAAGTTTGTTAAATAAACTAGATACGAAATTTCAGTCGTTTTAAAAAAACATTTTCTAAAAAATTGTTAGATGCGGTCTTAGTAATAACTCGTTAATTGTTCTGTTCCTGTCAAACAATTTGAATAAAACTTTGAGGTGCTGTAGGCAAAGGTTTATTGCAACAGTCTGCAAAAATGACATTTGTATTTTTCATAAAATAAAATTATGAATGCCTAAACTTGACTATCAAAAATGCAAGTTATTCAAAAAATCAAATGGAAACCCTATTTTTATTACTCAGATCGATTTAACGTCAAAAACTAAGGTAAGTTTGTTTAACACTTTAATTGCCTTAACGTAACAGTTTCATACTTATTATCAAAAAGTCACAATTTTAAAATTTGTGATAAAATGAGCTACATACTTAAATCTAGTATTCCTTGTTCGTAGTTCATGGAAACCAAATAATTGAGAATTGAAATAAAGAAACATATTTGAAAAAGTTACTGCAAAAATTATAAAACTACTTTTTACTGCAGGTAGTAACTACATACTTATCAGTGCATTCTTACACGATCAAGTCGCTTATTTAGTATTTCTTGCTCGTGATCAAATGTAAATTAATTTACAATAAATGTTCAAAATGTTGCCCGTTAGACGCAAGACATTGTTGAACCCATCTTATAACGGCTTCATTTGTAGCCCTTTGCATTTCTTGTGGAGAAAGAAGGCATTTTGCACTCTTCAATGCAATCTTCTTTAGTCGTTAGTGGTGTAGCATAAACAATATTTTTAATTCGACCCCAAAGATAAAATCCATTGGCGTAAGGTCAGGTGACCTAGGTGGCCATGGAAAGGTCCATTATTGGCAAACCAACGATCTTCAAAATTTCATAAAGTTATGAATCAGCGTTGGTGTTTTGAGGGCACGTCTTTTGGTACCATAAATTTTCCCTTTCTAGATTTAATCCGTTGAATTAGAGTGTTTAATATCTCAAGATAATTTTCTCCTACAATTAAATTTGTAATCATAAATCGCAACAATCAACTATTTTAAACCTCTCAAATCTTCGTTGTAAAATACACGTCAAAGATTTCGTTATTCCGAATAGCACAAAATACGTTAAAATTCCAAATTTCCTGAAAATGGAATTCGTAATTGGATTGCTATTTTCGTTATTCCAGTAATGCGAGTTTGGCGATTAAATATGCCATTTTTCGTAAATTTAGATTCGTCCGTCCATACGATATTAGTCAAAAATTAGGAATTTCTTGTATTTTGAGCAAAATTGTTTCACAAAAGTCGATACGTTTAAGAAATCCGCTTCTTTCAAATGTTGAACTAATTGTAACTTATGTTTCTTAGAATCTCTTCTGATGTTAACTGTTTGTTAATGCATATCTTTGTTCGTTTCGATCGTGATTTTGGAATTACAAGAGTAGCTCTGAAATATCCTAAAGTTATAACTTCATTCTGGTTCGTTACCAATGCAGAGTTTTAAATGCCAAACTCTTACAATTTTATACATACACTAGGAATGCAGTTGTTACCTTTTCTGATGGTGACGCGTCTGTAGGATGGTGTTAAGATGTTTTAGATGCGGTTCTTTCTCTCAATGACAATGTGAATTAAAATTAAATTCAAATAATCTGTATTTAGAATATTGATGTGAGCCATTTCAATTCAAAGAAACACAAACTGTCAACAATTTTATTAAATTATTGACTACAAAAGAAAAACAAAATAAATAAGCATCTTTATCGTGTAATGATGCGCTGATAAGTATGTATTACCTCCGCAGTAAAAAGTAGTGTTTTCGATTTACTCATAAAGTATTAAATTTTTGCACTTATGTTGTATGTCGAATTTGAAAAATGACTGAAAATTTCTATTTGGCAAAAATCATAAAATTATCAATTTTTATAATTTTTTAGTAACTTTTCAAATATTTTTCTTTATTTCAATTCTCAATTATTTGGTTTCCATGGTGACCACGAACAAGGAATACTAGATTTAAGTATGTAGCTCATTTTATCACAAATTTTAAAATTGGGACTTTTTGATAATAAGTATGAAACTGTTACGTTTAGGCAATTAAAGTGTTAAACAAACTTACCTTAATTTTTGACGTTAAATCGATCTGAGTAATAAAAAATAGGGGTTTCCATTTGATCATTTTTGAGTAACTTGCTTTTGTGATAGTCAAGTTTACATTCATAATTTTATTTTAAAAATGTCATTTGAAGGTTGCATTTTTCCTGATGATTTACAATGTTTCGTTAACTGGAACGTTTGTGAACAATGAGACCACATCAAAACTGGCCAGTAGATCCGTAGGTTCCACATATTCCTTTAGCACCTCGATGAAGTGGTTCGCGTTCTTGTTGTTAGACTCGGCTTTTCGACGTGTGGCTGTAGTTGTTTGCAAGTATCTTGCCAATTGTTGTAACGGAGATCCCATGGAACTCACAATTGGTCGAAGTGGCACGCCTTTCTTGTGGATTTTTGAGTCCGTAGAATTTTGGACATTTCGATGATTTTCTCTCGTATTATTTGTGTTTGTATGTCCTTTGGTATCAGCTGTCCATAATCTTCTTCCTTGTGGTCTTCTCCAGATATGTTGTTGGATCTGTTATTATTGGTGCGTATGTTCCTTCTGCTAGTATTCCCCTTATTTTGTTATCGTATTCTACTTTGTCCATCACTACGGTTATATTTCCTTTGTCGGCCGGGAGTACTATTATCTGGGTGTTCCGCCTCAGGTTTAAGAGAGCTCGTTGTTCCTCACGTGTCAGGTTTGGTTTGGGTGGTTTGGCTGACCTGAGTACCTTCGTTACATCTTGGCGGATTAATCCTGCTGCGTCCGTTGGTAGTTTGGCGATTGCCGCCTCTACGCTGCATATGATGTCCTCAGTGGGAATTATATATTTGATATATATATATATATATATATATATATATATATATATATATCATGTATATATAATTATATGTCACGGTCTATCTAAAATATTTTTATTCCTCCAGCTATACTGGGTGTGCCAAAAGTCATTACCAACTTTTTTATGTTAAATAAAAATCTACATTTTTTCTCACATAGTTCGATTCGGCTTCTAATTCCGAGTTTAGACAACGTAAGGTTTGTTAACTTATCTATTATAGTTTTTGACATGTCGAGTTTTCTATAAGCAATTATCGTCGTAATAGTTTAGCAAAAAATTTGTATCTTGTGTACCGTTCTAAGTTAGGAAACTTATGGAGCAGTTAGTTGGAAGTCTAGTCTAAATCTTGACGTTCTATCGATGATTCCAATTTGTATCATGTGGGCACAAAGGATTTTCAAACGTATTCAAAAATTGTCAAAAACTTTATTTTGTCAAATGGCACTTACTATTTTGTTTGTACTATTCGAATAGAAACGAAGGACAATTGTAAATAAATAGTTCATAATATGTTAAAGTGAAAATGAATTGTGGTACTTCATAAATAAAAGTGATTCAAAAATTCAGAATTATCCAAGCGAAGTTGTGTTAGACTTCTTTGTAGTCCAAGACATGTGTCAAAAAAATACGCTAACCGTGAGTTGAATTAAAAAAATCTTAACTTACCAAGCCTTACACGGGGAAAGTTCTCACGATTCAGAAACAATTTTATAAATTTTGGGAAAGTTGTTTAAACCTGTTCCCAGAGTGAAACCACTAACTGACTATGAAGATAATTAAGTTACCATTCTAGAATATTTACAAACATATCCTCAAGCCTCAAGTCGTACGGCGTCTTTGGGATTGGGATTTTCATACTCTGCAATACAAACCTCTTTACGCCGTCATAAGCTACATCCCTTTTTGTTCATCGCACTACAAGAATTCCACGCTCATGACTTTCCCCGTAGTATAAACTTTTGACATCTTTCTTCGATGACCGTTGGAGGGGAGATCGGGAATAATTTCTGTGATCTGTAAGATCTTCAGACTTCTATATTTCGGGTAGGGTAAAATAATTGGTCTATCCTTCGCCAGTTCGCATGTTCGATTTGTAACTTAGAATAATACCAACCTATTTCAAATAAAATAATGGTATGTTTGAACATCAATGGTAGTCATATTGAACATTTACGTTAGAGTTATGTCAACATTGTTCTTGTTCATTATTAATAATTTATCTTGTGTAGTTAAACAAGAATCCACATTTTTTATTAAATTATTACAATTGTATTTCTTGATTTGTATCAAATAACTCGATAGCGTTAGGTATAGGGAATGCTTAAGTCTAGAACCCAATTTTTTTTCGAATGGCGTAAAAAAATTGTAGGTGGCTTTTAAAAAAATAGACCTGTTGACACTTTTTGAATACAACTCCGCCCATATGGTATAAAATAGAATCATCAATGGGAGATCAAGAACCTGGTAATCTAGGTAACTGCTTCACAAATTGGGTTTCCTAACTTACAAAGGTTTGCGAGACACAAATTTTTGCGTACTACTAAGACGTTAATTTAATGTACAGATTGTTTTTTAGTAACAAGCTAATATTTAAAGATGTTAGTCTAGGGCCCATCTTGAGAGAAAAACTGTATATGGACATATGTGCTAAAGGTCTTAATAGCAAGGTACTAAAGTTTTATGAAAAAATTCTTTTTTTTTATAATAACTTTGGTATGACACTAGATATTTTTTTGAAACGTAGCACGCATCTACCATGCATCAAAAGGTATTTTCTACTTTACATCATTGTTTATTCTTACCAGTGGAGTTTTTGCGGAATCTGCACTGAATCATTTTAAAGACAAAAGTAATACGCCACTGCTTTTTCTCAAAGTAAAAATTATTTTTGAAATCCTTATTCCTTTCAAACATGCATAGAAGGTTGTGCGAAAAGGGAAGATGTGACGCAGACAATCATCTAAAAGGAACACAACGTACTCTGAGAACACCAGAAGAAGAGGTAGCCGCTTTCAATCGATTTAATTGAGGAACATCCTGAATTAAGATACGAAAAATTGGGAACAATTTGAATATCTCACATATTCTTGTTTGAAAAATTTTCCATGACTTTTTATTATATCCCTACTACATCTAACGGGTTCTGACTCTACTCTGTCGCGACTTTCCATTACGGACGAACATTTGGTAATGGTTTCTTTAAAAAGTGAAAATCCATTATTTGATACTGAAATTTCATTCACCAATGTTTCCAGAGTGCCAAAACTTTCACAATAATCATTCTTCGGTTGAAGAATACCCACATACAACGTTGGAATCACGCCACCAAGACCAGTTTTCCGATAACGTATGGGCTGGAATATGCGGTGGTTATTTAATTGGACTCTATTTTCTTAATGAGATGTTGAATAGGCACAATTATTTACAGTTTCTTGAAGAAAAATTGCCAGGTTTGATCGAATATGTTCTCGGTTTGGTCAGAAATCGACTGTGGTTTATGCACGACGGCGAGTGCACTTCAGTGCTCTGGCGCGCGAATCTTTAAACAAAAATGACAATAATGGCTCCATAGGTCGCGGAGGACCACAGGCATGGCCACCTAGGTCCACAAACCCCACTAGCTTAGATTATTTCCTTCTTAAAACATTGGCTTACAGCACACCTATTTATACTGAAGAGCAGTTAAGATAATTACAGGAGGTGGACATTTTCAACATCTTATTTCTTTGTGCGTTCAGGAAAATTTTGTGTTAAATTACCTGAATTTTATAATTTTACCGTTTAAAAATTATTTTCTTAAACTATTGTTTACAGTTACATAAATTCCTTTTTCTCGTAAGTGGTCTAGCGAGATGCAAATGAATGCATTTTATCTTTTTATTCGAAAACCGTACGTCAAAAGAAAAAAATCAAGAGACCAGATTTACTCAGAAGGGAATGAGATGTTTAAAAATAATTTTTACTTTAAGATAAAGCAGTGGCGATCACTTTTCTCTTTAAAATGATTCAGTGCAAATCCCGCACGATTGCCACTGGTAATAATAAAAAAATATGTTGCGTACTACGTTTCACCAAAATATCTACGGTCATACCAAAGTCATCACAAAAAGGAGAATTGCTTCTTAAAGCTTTAGCACCCTGTAGTTCAAAAGTTAAGACATTTAGGACATATGTACATTTGAAGCTTTTTCTCAAAATAGACCCAAGAATAACGCTCTTAAATATTAGAATGTTATTAAGAAACACCCTGTATACAATTTTAATGTTATCTAAAATGAGCTTAAGGGGAATAGACTGTATATACAGGTTGTTTCAAAATAGACGCCCATCATCTCCGAATATAAATGGGATGGTTAAAACAAATTGAATCGTAAGAGTAAAAATTTTGCGTTTTGTCCTTGGTTACCGAGTTATTGATTACAAACCAAAATCTAAAATTCAATCTGTAAACTGTATTAATAACGAAGTCAGCTTCAAAACATAACTGGGATGATGATAAAAATGTATTAGTTATGTCAATTTCTGACATAATAAGTATACGTATAATTTCATACGGTTATTTGTTTTAAAAATGGAACGTTATTATTCTAATCGAGAATACGTTAATATGTTAAAAGTATTAGGTGCATGTAATGATAATGCCAGTGCTGCAGCTAGAGCATATGCGGAAAAATTCCCACGTCGACGACACCCCTATGCAAAAACTGTTAGATGTGTTACTGGAAACAGGTAAATTAAATCCAAGATTAAATAAGGGAGGACGCTATCCTACGCTAAACGTCGTCCAAGAAGTGGAAATTCTTGACTTTGTTTCGAGTTTCATCGAGCTAAACTCATTTTAAAAAAGATACAAATCATAGACGGAATGGTTTATATCCATTTAGGCTCCAAAAAGTTCAAGTTTTATGTGGAGCTTCGGATTAATTTTTGTAAATGGTTATTGGATAACATAAACAATGATCCACATTTTGAAAAAAATTATTATATATAACACGTAAAAGATGTCACCAAAGACGATGGTCAATAAAAACATTCTAAATAACCGACTTAATTCAGTGTCCTATTTTTAATTACCACTGCCATTGCTCGAAGACATTACAGTGGCACCTAGATTGAATGTTTGATTCCAACATGATGGTGCTCCTGCACATTATGGTATACAAGTAAGAAATTTATTAAATCAAACTTTTGCCGACTGTTGGATTGGAAGAGGTGGATCCTTCCTAGATCTCCAGATCTAAATTCTTTAGATTTTTTCTTCAGGGGCTTCTTGAAAGAAAAGGTTTATTTCACACATCTTGAGAGCCCGGAATATGTAGTAGGTCGTATTCTGGCTGCTGTGACATTAATGGGCGAGAACATGCTACAGAGGGTTCGTGATTTAATGATAAATCGTGCAAATGTTTGCATTGAAGTAGGAGGCGATTTGCTTGAACACCTGTTGTAAATTAATTTCTTGTTTTATAATAATTATTTGTTTTTGTAATAAAGATAGAATTTAAGATTTTTGTTTGTTATCAATAACTCTGTAACCAAGGATAAAACGCAAAATTTTTACTTTTACGTTTTAATTTGTTTTAGCCGCCCTATTCATATTCGAAAAGGACGGGCGTCAATTTTGAGACAACCTGTATTTGTGTGTATTTTATTTGTGAAGCATGTACAATCATACTTTAATAACGTTTTACTTGACACACAAAAACACATAAATTTTTAATATTTAAAATGTTTACAGCATCATATCATAAACAATAAACAAACATTATGGAAAATTTTGAAGCGCTAATCTTTGAGTGATAGGATTTAAAACACTTTGTATTGAAATTGCTTAAATTTTATACTACGGGAATCAGTGCAAAGGAGATTAATTTAAAAAAAAAGATAAAATCTTTTGAATACAAAGTAGTATATTTTTCATATCATGTTTTCCTTACGCTTCTTGAGGTTTGGTTTACTACATTTATATAATATAAATATTTGATTCATACGTATTCAGATTGTACGGTCTTTGCTTCTCTTTTCTATAAGTTCAATTATTCACTGTATATTTTGATCAGCTTTTCTAAAAGCTTAAAATTACATCTACATATTTTATTGTAGATGTGGATGTATAAAAATTTTGAACCCTGATTAAAACCACTGTTTTAATATTATTTACTAAAATTCTATATAGGTTTGTATCTTTTATTATTATTATTTTAAATAATTAAAGTACAAGTTTGAAATTTTTTTTTCATTTCTAATTTGTTTATTTTATTTTACAATAATTATTCTAATCTTACAAACGAAACAAACATACGATAACTGGCATAAATTCAAACATACGTTTAAAGTAAAATGCTTTCATATAAACTTAGGGATTTTATTTGCGGTTTGTCTACCTTTTTTTGTCAAGACCTTGACGCTTTTATGTTTCTCGTAAATAAATCATGTTTCCATTTTTCTAATACTATGTACTGTTCTGGACTGCCTAAACTGTTTGTGAAGGATTCCAAATTTTGCATAAAGTTTATCCATACAGTGAAATTTACCAAATCGATACTCAAGCATATATTTGTGTGTATATATACGGTGTGTCAATTTAAAAACTTACAATACCTAGACTATATCTCATGAATAAATGGTGATATCCACCTACCGTAACTAACAAAATTTAAATAGCCTCCCCTACTTGTAACACATCTATGAATAGCCTGTAAAAAATGCTATCCGGTGGTATAAATACAAATTATACAGGGTGTATTAATATTAACTCAATTAAATATTTAAATATTTTAAAAACAAAAACACTCAGTTGCTCACAAAACCCAACCTGCGTCACTTCAGGAGTTGCGGGAAAGAATTACTCAAGAATGTGGGGCTATTACCAGAACAACATTTATCAAAGTTCGTAAAGAATTTGTAAACAGGCTGTATTAATGTTTACAAAACAACGGAACCCACTTTGAACATTTATTTCAATAATTAATATTTTTACCAAATTTGTAGTTCTACAAAACCTTTTAGTGAATATTGATGTACTTTTTTGAAATAAAATATTATAGTATTATTTCTGAAAATAGATTTGTGTTCATTTATAAAAATGACTGAAATAATATAATACGCCCTGTATAATTTTTATTTATACCGCTGGATAGCATTTTTTACAGGCTTTCCAATGATGTATTACAAGTAGGGGTTCGCTATTTAAATTTTTTTAGTTGGGGTAGGTGGGGCGTAGGGGGTTGATTGGGGTGAGTTGTCTCCTATGTCATTTTGGTTCCCCCTTTCTACCCTAGAAACGGTTTAGAGGATTTTTTGATATCATCATTTATTCATGAGATATAGTCTATTGTAAGTTTTAAATTGACTATATATATATATATATATATATATATATATATATATATATATATATATATATATATATATATATATATAATATATCAATTACCGACGGTAAGCCCGAAATGAACGCATTTATATTTTTATAGGTTTAAAAATAAAACGACGGTTACAGATCGGGTTGACCATCGACCTTCATTGTTTAACAGTCCCTTCAAGATATGCTATTAAAGTGTGTGAAATTTGTATTATGTTCAACGTGTGATCTGTGTTCTAAATCACGTAGACGTCAGCGGCAATATGGTTAGTGAGAAAGGATTTTCCAAACCACTCTTCTTAAGCGGTTGAAATCATCCCTTCAGACATTTATTATTTCTCTACTGCAAAACCAGTTTTTTGTTTGAAAAAACCACGAAACACGTCAACTTTATTTATTTTAGTGAATGTATATTTTTAATACTTAGATTTTACCAATCCGGGGCTGAAAAGACCCTTCCATTTTTGAAGGATCGAAAAAATGGGTATGTAGAATTGAAAAATAGCATTTACACATTTCGTGATTTTTCCAAAAAAAAAATATAGGAAAAATGCTGAAACAAATTGGAACCGAAGCCGCAGACAACGCGTTAGTCTAGTATATAAAATTCAAAGTGACATCGAAAAGTGTATCGGTCGTTTATAATTTCATATTAAATTTAGACCAACAGAAACATATTATTTAAGTGCGTTCCTTAGATGTTTGAACCAATTAGGAAACCAACTTAAAAGCAGCAGTTAAGATTTTATTTTGAATTTATGGTACGAGAAAAGGGGGCGATTTCCTGTTTTATCTATTAACTAGAAGAATCCTACGCTGTGCTATTATCAACTATTTCCTTTTTATTTACCGAGCTGGTAGCGTAATGGTGACACGACCTGCTTAGCATTCGGGAGGTAATGGGTTCCACTCCCATTACTGCCTACCTTGTATGAGGTTTTTTCAGGGGCATGGTCACTACATATATGCACACCATGTGTGGTTACTTAGGCGAATGCTGGGGTAGTATTTTTCCCCTCAGAACCCTAACTCCATTCCTTCCGATCCTATCCTGAGCACATCCATTCTTAATCCCATCATGCATGTATACGTATGCTGGGAATCCATGATTGTGGCTGAAGGAGCTCGGAAAGAAAGCTCGAGCAGCCCGCTCGCCTTCTTTGGGGGGGGGGGGGATGAAGTACGTGGCCTTTTCCTTTTTCCTTTTTCTTTAACTATTTCTTTTTTTTGGAGCATACAGTTTCAGGTGTAAATTAGAGGTTTAGTGGGACAAGTAACCGAGGGATTAATTCATGGGGAGTCCACTAATTATTCCCGATACAAGTGTACCTGCTTTGCGTTGAACGTACCGATGTTGCCGAATATACAGATGGTTCAGTTGTTACAGTTGATGATACTTCTTCAGTTTCGTTTAGTCCAAAACAAGTTCCAGTGCATAAATGGGGAATTAAGTTTTCGGGAACTAATCCTCGTGAAGATGCTATGTCATTTTTAGAAAAAGTCGATGGCATGTGAATCCCGTCATGTGAGTTATTGAGATTTATTCGTGCCAGCTTAAGATTTATTTTCCGGTATAGATGTACAGCGGTTTAGAAATACAAAACGTATAGTTAGTACTTGATCAGAATTGATTCAGTTACTTAAAGATATTTTTACCTTCTGATTATGAGCAAGATTTGAATGGAAAGAAAATTGGTCAGTTCCATGTTAAAGATTTGAAACCCAATTTTGAATTTTGAATAAGTTTGTATATAGGCAAATATGGTTTATTACAGTTAGGTAGGGTTAGTATACATTTTCAGTTATAGTTAATTGCTCACTTTAGGTTTAGTTCAGTTTAGTATTCTTTTTGGTTAATATTATTGGTTGTGAGTGTCTGCGTAAGCAAATGTAATAAGGTTGTCGTATGTCTGGGTGATGATAGTAACACGATCTGGATCGTAACTCTTCGAACAACTTGTGGCGTAGGATTTCTACGGCTTATACATTTTTATTGATTTTTTGTAACTGAGTGGGATGTGTAACGTGCCAATCCTTGGCTATCGTTACTTTAATTTAAGTTTCGAGTTTGTGTTATTATTGGTAAATATATTTACATTACGTTGGTATCATTTTTCTTTCAATAATTAAATTTTGGTATATGTCGATATTTTCTCTTTAGTGTGCATAATTACAAATTCCTGTGTATATATTTTGATCGTCTGTAATGAGTATTTAGACACATCAATTTTGTTATATGCGCAAATGCGAACTCACTTAATTAATTTCCGTACCTTCTGCGTTTTAATTCATTTCGTATCTTAAGTTTTGCTCCCTTGTATAAGGCATGTAAGGCTTTTAATTACATTTTTATACATATACATTTCCTTTATTTGTATGTGGAAGATAAAAGAAAATAACTTTATCTTAATATTTCATTTATTTGTACGTTGAAGACAAATGAAAATTATCTTACCTTACCGTATGCTTATGATATTGATGGAAATGAAGTTCTCAACTTGCAGTTCGTTTGAAAGTTAATACCTTATATTTATTTTGAATACAAGATGTAAGTACGTATCCTTGTAATGCAAAATACGTTTAAGGAAATAACAAATCAGTATAGTGTTGTTTCCATACGTTTATAATGAAAAACGAAACAGCTGGCTTCTGTTTCTAAGATAAAAACAATTGAGTGAATAACCTATAGTAACTGTAACTGTTTACAAGAAATACAGTTTTAGTTATTTTATGCTGAAATTAATCAGACATTTTGGTTTCTTAAATATACAAATAAATACAGCTGTTTAGTGTTATTCAGATTACCTATGGTATTAATGTACAACTTTCTCAACAAGAAAAAACCAACAAATGCTTTACTGATTGTATCTATGGACATATCTCTACATCCATTAACCCCCCCTTCCCTTTTTTTTACAAAAAAGTGGTAACCGATTTCCATACATGTTCGGGCATTTGGACTTCTTCTAGCGCCATTTGTCATTTTAAAATATGGTTCCTTAAGTTGATCTAAAATTTTCTAAAAACTCTGTCGTGAATACATCTACTCCAAGAGACTTTTCTGTGTTTAATAGTTTAAGCACAGCAATTAGCTCATCTATACATAGTTCCCGTTCCAATAGCAACCGCTCCACCAGGCATTGGATGAACATGATTGTGAAAATAGACTAAACTACGTCGTTGGGGATTGCAATAACCACATGATTTTTTTAATACAGTTAAGACGACAGACCAATCTACCTTTCATAACAATTATTTTGTAAATAAACATAGTTGTAATTATTACGCCATGGAAAATCCACATATAATTAGATACAGAAACAATCAGCATCGATGGGGTCTCAATGTTTAGACTGGTATCATTGGCAACAGATTATTAGGGCCCTATTTTTTGGAAAAGAATTTAAATGCGGTAAATTATTTAAATTTATTGCGAACCAACGTGCTACCATGAATTGAAGAGAATATCCCATTCGATAATGAGGAAATATGGCGCTCCCGCACATTCGGCTCATGATGCGTCGGAGTTTTTAAATCAGCAATTTCCGGACCGTTGAATAGGTCGTTATCGGCCTATCAGGTGGCCAGCTAGATCGCCCGATCTGACTGCCATGGACTATTTTTTATGGGGCTACATTAAAAATGAAGTTCATAGAACATCGTCGACTACTGCAGAAAATATGAGGGAACAAACGTTTCGTAATGTAACTCAACAAATGTTTACATAATTTAAAACGTTCCTACATACAACCATTGAATCAGTGCATTGAGAAAAGAGTAGGCTTGTTTGAACCTAATTTATAACTTATAATAAGTGCACATTTGCATATGTTTGATATACCTACTTCTTGTTCTTGCTAATTGTTCGTTTATTATTTCAATGTTACATTGTTTAGTTTATTGTTAAAAATATTTAATAAAATTAATTATTACTATTACTAATCTGGTATTGTGACTTGAAATCATGGCACTCTATTGAATCGGTACGTAATAAAATAATAATAGAAAAATTAAAAAAATGGAAATATTTTAAAAACTATAAAACTATAAAAGTTAGGTCCTTAAGAGTACTATTCGCCCATATCAAAATATACAGGGTGCTCCATTTGAAATAAGCGAATTGATGTACGTTGAACATGCGAAAGTGTCACATGGAGCCTTCTCTCCCCTGTTCAATATATCAATAAAACGTTTACATATTTTCAAAGCATATACCTAGCTTAATTATATCCCTCAACTAATTTGTCTCAACTTAAATAATAAATCAAGAATTAATTTTTATTGCTAACCTTACATTCAGGAAAAAAATACATTTTTGTTAAATAGCGTTGCATTTTATATGTACAAATGTATACATCGTTGAAAATTTTATTCATTCGGCTATCCAAAAATGTAATGATATACAGGGTGTTCCATTTAAAATCAAAAAGTCGATACCTCCCTACTTTTGCGAATCACTCTTTAGGAGCTAAAATATTTTTAAGTTGTACACGTATTGTAACCATATAACTTTTGTATAAATGATTTTAATGAAAAATCAACAGCGATGCCATAATCTTCCGTCGCGTGACGCTTTGGACACCCGGTATACTGTAAAAGTAATGTAAACACTGACTATAACTACATCGACGCCTCACGTGTGTTTGGAATATTGAAAAGGTAATTAATACTACGGTCTAGCTCAACAAGGTACAATACTTACGAAGCTTACTGTAGGTTGAGAACTCTTTTGAGAGGTTATGAGGGATGCAGAGATAAGTCCCTAGTTATAATCAGTAAACCATTCGTTTATATTTTCTTGTTTAATAATTAATACACAACAAAAATTGAGAAAGTTGTACATTAATACCATAGGTAATCTGAATAACACTAAACAGCTGTATTTATTTGTATATTCAACAAAAAATAATATCTGATTAATTTCAGCATAAAATAACTAAAACGGTATTTCGCGTAAAGCTTTATGATATTAAATAATTACTAAATCAACACACCTGTACCAGCATATAATCTATCTTTATTTAAAATTCAAAATGGAATGTGATTATCACTGTATTTAATAATAAAACGTATACTTTCCCTATGTCAACAACATTACAGTTACTATAGGTTATGCACTCAAATGTTTTTATTTTAGAACCAGAAATCAGGTGTTTCTTTTTCCATTATAATCGTATCCATACAACACTATACTGATTTGTTATTTCCTTAAACGTATTTTGCATTAAAAGGATACGTACATATATTTTCTTGTATTCAAAATAAATATAAGGTATTAACCTTATTTTCAAACGAACTGCAAGTTGAGAACTTGATTTCCATCAATATCATAAACATATTGTAAGGTAAGATAATTTTCATTTGTCTTCAACGTACAAATAAACGAAATGTAGGCCATACATTAAGATGAGGTAATTTTTTTTTGTCTTCCACATACAAATAAAGGGAACGTAGATCAAACAACAAAAGCAGATATGTCACCAGTATGCGTTACTGATGCAAAACAAAGGTATCCCCGTTTATAACTTTTGAAAAGGAAGTTTCATGATCATGCACGACATTTTATCCACCACACAAAACTTAAGATACAAAATGCATTGAAACGCAGAAGGAAATGAATTAAGTGCGTTCGCATTTGCGCATAGAACAAAATTGATGCGTCTAAATACTCACTAAATCATTGCAGACACAGAGATTTGTAATTATGTACACCAAAGAGAAAATATCGAGATATAAAAAAATGTAATTATTGCAAGAATAAAGACACCAACATAATGTAAATATATTTACCAATAATAACACAAACTCGAAACATCAATTAAAATAACGATGGCCAAGAATTGGCACGTTACACAATTTTTTTTTTTGCACGACTACGTATTCATTGTATCCGAGATATAATCACAAAATTAAATAATTTGATAAGCAAGGATGCATACCATATAAACAGTCCGGCAATAAAATACATACACGTTACACACGCGGTGAAGATTACACGCGTGCTGAGTGCTTAATAAATAATAAATTTACTTCAGAATGCGTTTCTTTCAAAATTGTGGTATGTATGGTAAGCAGCTCTTTCCCGAAAAAGAAACCATCTGTATTTGTGATAAATGTCTTTTACCTATATATACTGTTTGTTCGGGACTTTCACGTACAGATATACAAGTACTTGGCTGAAGTGATAAACGAAACATTTCATTGTGATTTTTGTGCTGGTGAAAGGAAATAAATCACTGAATTAAAGGAAACAATAATAAAACTCACTAATGAACTTGAAGAACGTAAAACAAAAGTATCATGTGCCATTACAACACTTGAAACCCTACCTCATGAGTTAATCGAAAAGTTATAAGCGAGATAAGTGAACGAAATAAAACAACTTGCAATGCCATTGTGTTTATTAACATAGAACAGTCCACAGCACTGCAGACTGATATGAGAATAACGCATGATAAAGAACATACAAGAAAAGATTCCTAACATTGGAATACGACACTTTGAAGCTTATCGCATCGGGAAACCAGGAAAATCTGCAAAATGTCCTATTAAAATAGTTTTGCGTACCGTAAAAGGTGCCAAAGAAATATTAGGAAATGAATCATTAATCGAACACGGCACATCTGTCTGCCTATCCTCCGATCAAACACCTACTCAACGTAATTATCTGCAAAAACTTCGAAAGTCATTAAATGATCGTATACAGCTGGGTAAAAAAACCTAATTGTTATGGCTAGATATGAAAAAAACTAAGCAATAATTTTAATGAACTATCTGTTGCGCACATTAACATAAGGTTAATGGTTCCTAGTTTTGATACGCTCTGTGGATGTATAATAAAACTACTTAGTTTGATTGCAATTTCAGAAACCTGGCTAACATCAGAGTTTCTGTCTGAGATGCTACAAATTCTCGGTTACAAGATAGTGCGAGCAGATAGAGAAAGAATAGGTGGGGGAATATGCTGGTATATCAAAAACAATGTAAATTTTAAGCTGATAACACAGTATCTACCAAAGGTAAATTACCTGGAACAATTATGGTTAACTGTAAAAATAAGTAATACAAATATTGCTCTGGGAGCCTTATACGTACCAAAGATGTGCAACACTAATTTTGAAGAACTAGAACCATCCTTATTTACGCACATAGTTGAATATGAACGAGCTAATCATAGTTCGTGATTTAAACACAGATTTAAGCAAGAATACACCACGTTCTAAGAAACTTCTAAACCTTATTAACACCTATAATTTGAAACAGATGGTATCACAACCTACACGAATTACGGACACTACTGCAACCTTAATAGACATTATCTACATTGATGAAAACATTAAAATGATCGACTGTCGCACTATTGATTTACTGGACGCTACTGATCACATGTTAACCTACTGTACACTTAACTATAAAATATAAAAACCCGCTCCTAAAGAAATTCTATTCCGTGACTATAAATACTTTGATTTAAATCACTTTGAAAATGATACCAGAATAATAAATTGGAATTGTGTTAAAGAGTTCAGTGACATTGATTGTAAAGTAAACGTTATAAATTCCCACATTCTAAAATTATTTAATATTTATGCACCTATCAAAACTG
Organism: Vesta saturnalis; assembly: GCA_036346205.1. Lineage (NCBI taxonomy): Eukaryota > Metazoa > Arthropoda > Insecta > Coleoptera > Lampyridae > Vesta > Vesta saturnalis. The sequence continues at coordinate 3,612,891 of JARFJB010000762.1, forward strand.
CTCATCTACGTCGTACATATTGTCCTTACATTACATACACCTTGAAAGTGATTATAAACTTAAAAAAAAGCGTATAAAAAATATACTACAACAAAACTGAAATCTGATCTTCGTAACTACTTTCTGTTGCTATGAAGAATGAAAAAGTGTCGTATATTAAACACCAATCATGTTTAACAGAAGCAATCCCCGAAAATTATGGAATAATTTTACAGCATGGAATAATTCACTCCACACCCCAAAATGAATTATATACTAACATTAAAAATCCTAATCTAATAAATAATTTTTTAGTAAACAGTGTGCAACATGTGGAAATAGATAACGACAACTATAATTATTTCTTATAATTTAAAAGGTGAAAGATTCAAAACTATAACATGCGTAGAAATTAAACAGGTTATTAACAGTTTAAGTTGTAACGCGTATGGAATTGATAACATTAGCTTAAAAATGATAAAGCTGATTCTTCCCTTTTGTGAGGATCAATTAACTCACATCATCAACTTTTCCTTAACCAACAGCATTGTACCATCTACCTGGAAAAAGGCATTTATAAACCCACTGCCCAAAGTGAGTAAAGAAACCGAACTCAAAGACATTAGGAGGATTAATATATTACAGACGATGTCAAAAATCTTCGAAAGGATCGTTAATAATCATTAGTAAATCACATTAACGAAAATAACATTTTACCTTCAATTCAATCAGGTTTTCGTAAAAACTACAGTACAAGTACTGCAATGTTGAAGATAACGAGTTACATTACTGGAGGTATAGATGATAGATAACAAATATTGTACTACTCGACTATAGTAAATCGTTTGACGTAATACACCGTAAATTGCTCTCAGAAAAATTAAGATATTATGGAATCCCTGACACTATAACGGATTGGTTTGAAAGCCACCTTTCAAACAGATATCAACAAGTAAAGATCGATACCCAAATTTCTGAAGAGCTTCTTGTGGAGTATGGAGTACCACAGGAAGTTGCTGATCTATTCTTATTTCTGAGGCACGACTGGAATATGCACCAGTACGCCGATGACACCCAAATTTATAAATCGTGTCGACATAAAGATGTTAATATTATAATTGACGAACTGAACTCAAATTTAATGCAAATCAACGAGTGATATATATACAACGTGTCCCAGATAACATTTCTAGCATGGGGATCTCGCTTATTATAAAAGATACAGATTTGGTTAAATTAGATGAATTACTCCTAAGGATTAGTAAAATTATAGAACACTCTCCAATTTCCAAATTTCCATGTATTTTAAGACTTATGGCAGGAAAAAGAAAAATGTCAAATTTCTTTTCTTGTAATATCTTTTGTTATATTAGACATATAAATTTTATTTGCACTTTCTTAAGATATTTTTATGTAGAATTTAAATATCAATTTGGATTTTTTTGCACTTTCTATTTTTAGTTTCAACCCTAAATTAAATTTTTCTTATGGAACGACAAGTCGGCTTTGAAATAATTGATCGTGTTTTTATCCTCTTTACAATGATATAGCACATGTACTATCTATTTTTAAAAACAACAAAGAAAATTTAAAAAATGTATTTTATTAAAGATTCTAACAATAAGGAGGCCGTGAAACATAAAAACACAATCGAATTTAATGTCACTTAAAATTATTCGTTCCAGAATGTTTTTGTGTCAAACATGGCTTTATTTACTAATACTGAAAAGTTTGATATGTTGAGTTGTTACATCTTGTCTCATAAAAACAGTTTAGAAGCTGAACGGATGTACTTGAGGCTGTATCCTGAAAGAAGGCAGCCCAGTGCTCGTACGTACAGAAATTCGGTAATTAATTTAAAAGAATATGGTTCATTTTCAAAACCTACTAGAAATCCGAAATTACGGAATGAAGATGCAGAAGTAAATGTATTACAATCAGTTATTGAGAATCCTTCAACATCTGTTAGAGAAATTGAATATAACACTGGTATTTCGAAAACTACAGCACAAAGAATTTTAAAACGTCACACGTATCATCCGTATAAGTACACCATTCTGCAGGGACTTAGAGATGGAGATCAGGGAGAAGATTACAATTTTGCCAATGGTATGTTAATCAATGTGAGAATAACGATAATTTCCAGCTACGATTTTTGATCTGACGAAAGCAGATTTACAAATAATGGCCTTTTCAATCGACACAATGTTCACTTTTGGGACCGTGAAAATCCTCACGTTGTTAAGGAAAGTCGGCATCATGTGAGATTTGGTTTTAACGTCTGGTGTGGCATTTTAGGAGCTAAACTTATTGGGCCCATATTTTTAACGAAACATTAAATACTGAAAGGTATTTGAATTTACTACAAACTGATTTAGAAAATAAACTTGATGATTGAGAATATTAATATCTGCTTCCAACAAGATGGCGCCCACCCACAATTCAAACATCATCAGCGAATATCTCAATAATCGGTTTCCAAATTCATGGATTGGTAATCGAGGGCCGATTTTATGGCCACCCAGATCTCCAGACTTAACGCCCTTGCACTTTTTCCTTTGGGGCTACGTAAAAACCGAGTGTACGTGCAAACATTTGAGAATGCCGAAGATCTTCGTGAAGCTGTTCTTGCAGCATTTGATAGCATTAAACGCTAAAAACTACGCAGAGCAATTACGTCGACACTACGCAGGGCACAATTATGTTTAGAACGGAATGGTCAATTGTTTGAACATCTTTTATAATTGGATCATTATCTCCAATACTATTACCTGCTTAACTCTTGTTGTTATCTATTATTTGACGTTTTCTCATGTTTCACGGCCTACTTATTGTTAGAGTCTTTAATAAAATACATTTTTTAAATTTTCTTTGTTGTTTTAAAAATAGATAGTACATGTGCTATATCATTGTAAAGAGGATAAAAAACACGATCAATTATTTCAAAGCCGACTTGTCGTTCTATAAGAAAAATTTAATTTAGGGTTGAAACTAAAAATAGAAAGTGCAAAAAAAATCCAAATTGATATATATATATATATATATATATATATATATATATATATATATATATATATCTAAACTTCCAATTATTTGAGTCGATTCAATAAAAGAACCAGTAAACGAAGAGTAAAACAAATTTTTTTCCTAGATTTATTAAATTTAAACTATGCGTTCTACTTCTACACTGAACACAAACGTTTATCGAATTAAAAAAAGTTACCTTCTTCAGGTTCACTCTTTTATTCTACAGTTTACGGATTATTACCGTGTACCTTAGTGCAGTAGCCCACTGACACAACTAATTTACCTTTTTTCATGGTTTATATGAAATCACAACATAAAGTTTGTTTTAATTTATGCATATTATAATATATAGTTTAAAAAACATTAGAAATACTAATATAATTTGTTCTACCGAATTAATATCTATTCCAAATTAACAAATTATACACTTGCGTAACCACTAAGGCATTGTATAAGTTCACCTCGAATTTAACGTAGTTTTCTTGATGTTATTCTTATTATTCCGTAATCCCTGTGCCAACCATCATCAAATTTTACTAGGTTTTGGCTCTTAAACACTTTTGTTAAATTTCGATGCAGGCTTTGTACACGGTTTTTAGTTATTGTGGGGGATAGAAAAATCACATTTACCCCTCTTACTCTTTATCCAGTGCTCCTCCACCACCATAAAAAATCATTGGAGTTTTGACATTTAGACCTTAAATATGTTAAATTTGAATGCAATCGGTTTTGAAGTTTTAATTAATAAAATATACAGGGTCCGCCAGTGAAGCGGGAAATTTTGAGGTACCCAATTTTTTTCAGGTTTGAGTAGAAGAAAATACGCCGTTTTATGTTTTAAAAATAATTCCGCTCAAATGGGAACCGCGTCTTTGTAAACACTGTTTTAACTTATATTGAAATTTTTGAGTTGTTCGACGGACAGGTTGAATTCGCTCAATTTCGATGCTAATTCCGATAGGGTTTGTGGTCTATTACTCTATACCTCGTTCTTCAGAAATCCGCAAAAAAATCGCGTGCCGAACGATCAAGACATTTTGCGGGCAAATTTTTTTTGGCAAAAGTCAATGTTTCAATGACTTGATTATTATTTGGCAGTTACTGACATTTAAACAGAAACATGGGGAGTGGTCAGGCGTTCATCGTACGTTTTGCGTAAAATCCTTTTATAAAAATGGTGAGTGTGACTTCGGTACAACGATTGTTTCGTAATAATTTCACGATATGGAAGTGTGCCGCCCGTTCATGCAATTATACAGTGGGTAATAAACTTTGAAGAAACTGACTCCATATTAAACTTGAAGCATAAAGGGGCAATAAGGTCTGTAAGAATGGAAGAAAACATTGATAGAGTGCGAGTAGCATTAACACGTAGTCCATGCCGTTCTGCCCCTCATCTTTCAGCATGTGATTTTTTCCTTTGGGGATTTCTGAAGAGCAGAGTATACTGTAATAGACCACAAACCTTACCGAAATTAGGATTAAACATTACAGAAGAAATTGAGCGAATTCAACCTGTCCTGCTCCACCCAGTAATGGAAAATGTTCAATCTAGATTAGAAGAGTTTTTACACAAAAATGGCTCTCACTTGAGCAGAATTATTTTTCAGATATAAAATGGAATACTTTGCTCCACTTTGCCTGTAAAAAAAAGTTTTGATAATAAACATTTTCTGAAAAAATTGGCTACAATATTTCCCGCTTCACTGGCGTACCCTATATTTGTGGACCAGCTGATGTGATATTTCCGGTCTCAGTTCAATTTCGAAATTTTTGACACCTTTAAGTGCAAAAGTTACAAAGAGAATTATTAGAACGAGCGATGTGAGAAACAATAAACTAACAAAACAATCATTGTGTTTCGTGATGAATTAAAAGGAAGCAAGTAGTAAATAAAAACGTTGTTGTTAAACGGCAATGTACTGTAGACTATAAAAAAATTGAGTTAACTGGCTCAAAAGACATTAAACAAGAAAACGGATTATTTAAAAAAAGAAAAATAAAATAAAAAATACATTTACTACATGTAAATTATAACATATATGTAAAATGGGCAACATCGATACAAAAGTTGGTTAAACTAAAATAAGATTCACACCTGCTGTCTGATTTGCTTATTTTCTTACCACTCACTTTTTAACACAAGCTTGCATCAAAAACTATTTCTAAGAAACGTGAGTTAAAGCGGTTTTGTTAAAGATTTCATAATGGTTTAATAGTAATAGTAGGAACGGCAACAATAAATCAATTATTCAGTATTTTTTATTTTCTTATTTAATTTTATTTATGAATAAGTAATATTTCTGTAACACTTCATATAATGTGAAAACGCTTGGTCATTAGGCCATTTCATTCGTTGCGTTTTATATTCGCTTACATAAAGTTCAAATACGATCATTTGTAATTTGTTATTTTATTACTCCGTAACCCATCTTACCTACTCACAAAATTACGCAAATGTCTAGATATTTAGATCTCAAACACTCATGTAAAATTAGTACGGTAAAAAAAAAAGAAAACAAACCCGCCACCACAGAAGTCTAGATATTTAAGTGCTAAATACTTATGTCAGGTTTGGATTTTATCGCTTTTCAATTTATTGCGGCCGAAAATCACATTTACCCCTTCCACCCTTACAAATCCATTCCCACAAAAAAACTGGGGTTGAGACATGTCGGTAGTAAAATTTGAATGAAATCGTTTTTTTTTTAATTTTTTTTAGATAATGCGAATGAAAGTTTCATCACACACACGCACACGTGCTAGCGCACGGGACCATGCACGTTCACACGCACACGCACGCACATACTCATGCGCTTACTTACACGCTCACGCACATGCACACGCACATGAATGCGGACACGGGCACGCACATGCACAAGCATAGATAAGGCAACCATTTGTCCCGTGTTATACAGAGCAGTCCCTTTTTTAAACACATCATTTCGTACATGTAACTATTTTAATAAATTACATAAATGTTTCGTATTTAGAACTTTTTAAGTTTGGATACAATCGCTTTTCAATTTTTTGACTTATTGCAGCCTAAAGTTACATTTACCCCCCCCCCCTCATCTCTTATCCCACAAATCCACCCCACACCCCCAAAAACTAGCATCTAGACATTTCATTCGTAGTCGTTTTTTGCGAAATTGGAATGCAATTGTTTCTATTTTTTGAGATCTTGCAAATGAAAGTTTCATCACACACACGCAAACCCACACACACACACACACACACACACACACACACACACACACACGCACACGCACACGCACACGCACACGCACACGCACACGCACACGCACATGCACACGCACATGCACACGCACACGCACATGCACACGACTCTCTTACGCCTTAGTAAATATTTCGTAGTTATAAAGAAGTCCCTTTTTGTGCAGTTTCTGACGTTTCATTATCTAGAAGGCAGAAAGTGTGGAAAGTACGAAAAAGGTAGCGAGACCTTCAAATAAGACACAATAGGATGACTATATTTACAAGACTTTTCTAGCCCTTTTGTGGACTTAAATAAACAGCAAAAGATCACGTTTCTGAGGTAGCATTAAGTATTAAGTCTAACGAGAAAATAATCTGCTTACGACGGTGTCTTGTAGGTGTGAAAAATAAATATACCGGCGAGTGTAAATAAATATAGTCCAATAGTTCGTTAGTGAAAGTTAAGTTTTAATAAATAACTGTTTATTTATTTATTCAATAAAGCTAATTTACAAATCTAATTTAAAATACATATACATTATTTTCTTTAAATATAATTTACTTTTCAAGGCATAAGATCAACATTTCAACATTTTAAATAAATAATCGTTATAGTGCAGTGAGTATCTAGGTCGGTAGAAAATCAGAAAATGCCAAACAGTAAGTTTATATTTAATAGAGATTTGGAAAGTGAATATCCATTTTTTTAAAAAGACAACCTTTGATAGTGATGTAAAGTACTTAAAATGTGAACAGTTTTCACTTACAGATGGTGGAAAGGCGGATACTTTTCAACACATATCGACACATACCCAGATACCTATTATTCCTAGTAGTAATAGCAGTGTCGCCTTTTTTCCGTAAATACGAATTTGGAAATTAAGGACAAAGGCTAACTGCGCTTAAATGTAGTCACACTATAACGTGATCCACAGTCAGTCCCTTCTTTCCATGGATTGCACTAGTAAGCTAATAAAAAGTTGTTTCCAACAAAAATTTTCATGTGCTAGGAACCAATCTGAAAGTATTGTGTGTAACATTGTACAAAAACAATCATTAAGCTCTATGCAAAATGATATTGGATCGATCAATTTTGTAACAATCTATACCTATATCACGGCATTCAAGTAAACTTTTGGAAGTTCAAGATCTTCCAAATGAAACTTCAGACATTATATTCGTATTATTTAAACGGTTGACAAATACGAATTAACAACAAAAGTAATGGCAATGTGCGCTCACAATACAAATTGCACTTTTAGAGCAGCAGCAAAACATGGCCAAAATAACGTCTTTCATAAAGTTCAGTACTTACCTAAAGGACCTTTAGTTGGAGTGTGCTGCTGCTATCCTTCATAAATGTATTTAAATATCAGCAGACTGCTTGCCTATTGACATAGAAGTCATTATGGTGAAAATCTACGGCTATTTCTACATTTAAACTGTTCGAGTTGAATAATTAAAAGAATTTTGTGAGTGTGTTAATGTTCAATACCAAATGTTGTGCGCACAGAGATACCGATGCCCCAAAAATAAAGGGTGTGCCATAACTTCTAATAAATGTAAATATCTTTAACCCAAAACTTGTAGTGTACATATAAAGTTACAAGTGACAGTAATTGTAAAATAAACGATATCATAAGAAAAGGTTAACTAATTCACTAGATGGTTACATAAGTACATAAAACTTGCAGCAAAACGTTACTAAAATCAAATAGTTTCAATAGTAAACGATTACCTGTTCGTGTTAAACTCACTAGTGATTAAAAAAAATTTAAACAAACTCAAAAGGATTCAGCACAGTCAGAGATGCGACGTTGACCTGGGTCTAGAAAATAAATACATATCAACCCAAGCGTATTAAATTAAATATTCGTAGCAAAGAAAAAGTAGAGTAATGGGTATCTGTATAAAATAGAACCCCTAAAATTGAATCATAAACACGTTAATCCCCCAAACCCATAAATAAGTCACTAAAGAACGATTATAAATTTTGTAGCTGAAGGCACTTACAAGTACATTAATATCCCATCATTTTCTCGTTATTATAACGTCTGTTACAAAGCACAGAAAAAATCTACGTTTATACACAGAAAGCAAGAAAATGCAATTACGTTAGCAAGTATTAACAGTTTAACATGGATCACCCTATATGTAGAATTAAATTTACAGAAGCAGTATTCAAGTATAAATAAGCAAACAACTTCAAAGCTATACGTTTCGAAGGCAACAGCTGTTTGCAATATGGTTAGTGTTCTTAATAATAATTAACACACAAATAAATAATGCACAAACCAAGCAAATTAGAAAATTCCAAAGCGGGCACCTGCGTGAGTAGTGTTTTTATTAATTTTTGCTCATTCCCAAGATAACAAATAAAATATTAGGTGCATAACCTTATCAATCTAATCGACTCATGTCCAACGTTTAAAGTTATATCAAACACCTGCAAGTAACTGAAACTGCTATACACTGTTATTTAAAACGCGTCAAGCCACAAGCGAACGACTCCCAAAGTGATTATGATGTTCGTAGATGACTGTTTGTTTCTCCAAGGCTACGTTACAAAATAAGTAAAATAAAACACACCAGTAAGTTGGTTGTGTTAGGAATACCCAAACGTCTTACTTGCTTTAACATCGGTGTTTTAGGGCGACAACGAGTCGATATCGAGCCCAACCCTTTGAATTTTCTTCAAGACAAAGCATTCATTATCCAACGTGCAGCGCTCAATCTTGAGGTAAAGTAGTTGCCCGTAGTTCAGGTACAGGCGAAGAATCGCTATCAGCATACACCACAGAAGCATCGGAGATAAGCAAGAACGAATAAAAAAAAACTAGAGAAATCCATGTCTCAGTTACGAGACAAATGATAATTGTAGAAACTTTATATATTTAAGTAATAACCTAAAGGGGGTAATAAATTTTAAACCTCATGTAGAGACGAGGAATCTTTTAAGGAAACTTTTATATCCGTAAAACGAAAGATTAAACTATTAAATTTAGTACTAATATTCTGACTTTTCCTTTTTCTACCAATAAAAATCCTCCCCTTTATCAAACCTTTTAAATGCGACGCAACTTGAGTATATTTGGTGCGGAGTCAATGTCTATTCAAATCGTACCTAAAGTAAGGTGTGTTGTCTAACAACTAGTATGCAAAATTCTCAATGTTGAGATGACTAGCGTTATTACCTTCGATAGAAAGAGAATTAAACATGTGCAAACCGTTACAGAGTTATTTTATCTCTCAAGAAAAATGTCCCTCAAACAAACAAAACAATTTTTTGAGGTTCAGCTATAGTTTCTTCACTCACAATCCTTAAATAAATTTGTGCTACAAGTGGAATATGAAAAATCTTCAATGGTAGAAATATACATGGTTGTATCAAATTTAAAGCAACAATTAGTAGAACGGAAAAATGAAGTCTTTTTGGCAAATCAAGTTAACACTATGCTACTAACTTTGGTAAATGAAGGAGAAGACCTAACGGTAACTCAATTTAAGACGACAGTGACCATGTTTTATACTTGCATAGCCTATTTGGATACATGGACGTAAAACTTTGAACATTCACAAGCGTTTCGTTGGGTATTATTAAAAAAAGAACCTTTATGGTCAGATGTTGAAAACTCATTAACCGTTTTTCCAAAACAACTCATTGATCAGATCAGATTGGAAACTTTCGATGAAAAACCAGTCAAAAAATAAAAGAGTGGAAAGAAGTTTCTGTTTCTGTTGACAAACAATAGGTCGAGCTTTTGACCACTTCAAGAGTGAAGACATACCATCATGCAACGACATATTAAAAGGTATTGAAATGTGCATGTATTTACCGCCACGGAAAGGATATTTTCTGATATGAATAAAATTTGAACCATTGAAAAAACTAGCCTTACTGTAAGAATTTTAAAAGTACCTTTAATAACAAAACATGATTTTGAAATGAAAAATCTTGCATTTTTTAAGTATCTCCAAGATCGCTCAGATATCTTACGAATTCACGAATTCACTTTTCACTTACCATTTTATTAACTATGTACTTTAAAAAATCGAAGTACAATACAGATATTTTTTGACACTGTTGCATTATGACATGGAACACGTAAAAACTTATCATAAACAACCACTACATTTGTTAATTCGACTCATAATATTGAATCTAATCTAAGAGAAATTTCTTCCTCTCCTTCCCCTTACTCAGGTGTATTTGTGATCCCCTAGACCCTTTGGGTGATACGTCCATGTCCCATATTTACTTTTTACATAAATGGTCACCTTAACATACGCATATGCATACGAACCCTCCCTTGCGCGCGCAAACACACACACACACACACACACACACAAACTTTTCACATTTTTCGAAAACCAGTTGTATTTTAAATTTTTTAACCGATTACAATAACTTTTCCTGTAGGAGGGAAACTTCACTTTTAGAACAATCGAGGACAGCGTAAAGTTACTCTTGCCCAACTTTGAAATCAAATTTGGAAGGCTTTATTGACGGAATTATTTTTATATTTGATCAGGAACCTTAGAGCTCTTTGGAGGTGTCCGTAATTCCAATTACCTTCATATATTGTTGAAAATGCGGAACTAACTCCATTTAATAACTTCTTTTAATATGAAGTTACTCCCCCATTTTCGACATTTTCTACTTTTGACTGAGTACAGCATAAGTGTAATGAAGAAATTGTGAACATTTACTGCATACCGACATGTCATAAATATTAAGAAATAGTTGAGATATTTAGGAATATGAAAAACATTCATTTCAATATTGCCAAAAAGTACAGGACTGATTATTTATATTAGAACTAATTGTAGATATAAATACGTATATTACAATCAATTGTTAATATAAACATTTACTGAAATACCACTTATACAATCTTGGCCACCCAAGACATACGTTATAATATGGGAGCGAATGGTTTAATATCAAAAATGTGAGTCAACTTATATCCATAATCATAAATGATTAAAAATCAAACTTAATCAATCTTCTCTTAGATGGCATTAATAATGTAGTAATGTTTCCAAATCTCAATGTCAAAACAACACTTCGTAGAAAAACTTAAAAAATTAAATATTTGGAATTATTGAATTGTAGTTTTGTTAAAACCGATTAAAAAGGTTTATCTATCATAAGGTAAAAATTAAAGGCCATGGTAAGTGGTAGACGTTATTACACACACAAAGGTGTGCAGATAATAATACGAAGTATGATTTCAAAAACACCACCTTGACCCACAGGTGGATGAAATTACAAATGAGATTAATTTAAAATGCTGATTTTTACAAAGGCATATGTCAAACATTTACATGTGATAAGTAATTATTATAACATCTGCAGGTTATGTAATTCCGAGCTTCGAAGATCTTCGAATATGTACAACTGTAATTGTAATAGCTAGCAATGCTGTGGCCTTCCAGATGATTAAATAAATTTTAATACAATCAATTGGTATATATTTGTGAAATAGATAGTTATGTTGTAATAACGATTTGATTAAAGAAAAGATAATATACGATTATTCTGCATCCGAACTATCACAATCACTTGTAACGTTAATGATCATTTCGTGTATTGTAAAATCAAGCATTTCCTCACGTTTATACTACTGTTTTATAATCTCCTCTGTATGGCGTGCACAATTAGCCCAAATATGTTTACATTGTTGTAAAGCTTCATTCCACGTACTAATTACTTTTTTGTCTTTGTAGCCATCTCTTTCTATGTGCTTGCCATCGTATCCTTTAGCTTGTGCCCATATTAGTTCAATTGCATTGAATTCAAAACGATAAGGTGGAAATCTTAACATTATTTCATCTACCTCATATCGTTTTACTATACTAAAGAAAATTCTAAAAACACCTACCTTTTGGGCACTAGAAAGCGTTATTAAAGGTTCGTTGTTTTCAAAACATTGGAATAAATTCAGCACAAACTGTTGCTTGCGTAGTGGTTATACCTTCTATAGACATTACGAGGTTTGGGAGAAACTAACAAAACATTGGAATAAACGTAAAGTTCTGAAAAGAACTGTTTTGAAAATGTATAATGAAAAATGAAATGTAGAAACGTAGGAAATATGAAAGAAAGTAACAAGTGGTAACAAGCAAAAGGAGGTTATGTCATAAGAATAACAAACTAGTTGAAGGAGCATTTTCATAATCATATTAAGACAAAAATTACAAGTATTTATAGGTCAACTCTTTTCATTGTGTTTAAACAGTCGATAACATACGGTCGGTTGCTCAAAATGCGCTTGAAATATTAACTATCCTTTTTGGTGCATACTTAAATGTGCGATGGCAAAATAAATGCTTTATTTAGCTAAGTGTATGTATCGATGACGTAGGTCAATTCTTTGGTGGCCAAGATAGAATATAGATGACTTTATAGTAATTTTTTGTCGTAGGTATATTCACATATAACCTATTTACAATACATGTTGTGCACTCCATGCATGAGAAACAACCAACACCGCACACCACTGACAAATGGGAACTTACACACTGACATTCACTTTCACAACCAAGTATCAAAAAACATTGGTATAATGAAGCACCCCGAATATAATAGTTATTTTCGTAACTAGTGCGCTGTTTACACATTTCTTGGTGCGAGGCCGTTCTTTTTTACCCGAGGGATAAAATGTATGGCCGAGCACCAAAAATATGACAGAGCACGTTTTGCGAATAAAATTTTTTGTAATCATTTGCATAAAATTAGAAAAAATTAAAAACACTAACAAAAAAGTTTATATATTTAGTTACATATCACTTTTTTGTTTATGTATTAAAGGTATGTTACATGCAACATTTGTCTAAGGAAATTTTAGAACGAGTTGAATTTTGTATACTTATTGATTACGCAACATCCTATACTTTAACTTCAATGTTAGTAAGTTTGGCAACAGTGTACATTACACCTTTTCTTTTTCAAATAAATTTGAACATGTGATAGTTTCAAAATTTCTAATTTGTTGAAGAAAATCACGTCTTCTTTTCTGGATCTTTTTGATAAGAAGAAAGAACGCCATTTTTATGAAAATTGATGCGTCGTTAGAAAACTAACATGATATATGGAGAAAATTTCTTTGATTTTATTATAACATTACTTAATATTGTACACAGTTTTGGGACTAGATTTGACTTTTCTATATATATATATATATATATATATATATATATATATATATATATATATATATATATATATAATTGTACTAAATTTGGTTAGTGATCGTATTTCACGGATCTAATTAGTTTCTAACACACATTTCGCTTCGAATCAAGAGGTATGTTAAACCACTAATAATTTTAAATCAATAACTACATATTGTAAAATAACTTAAACTGCATTTTAAAAGAAAATTTCGTATCAACTCATCTTCTAACACAATTGGTTTATACAGGTTCTCTTCGTCCTATTGGATTTTATCGCCTTTCTTCCGTCCTCAAGGTACTATTGCACGATACTACCAGTACAGTCGGCCAACGTTCCTCCGAGTTATGAAATAACGTACAACTGCTCTCCGAAACCAAGCAGGACATTTTACGGGTACTCCACATGGTGCCATCTGCTTGACTAACACATAAATTATATCTGGTAATACATTCGGCTAAGTAATGCACACACGTTTAAAACTAATGCTTAAGATTTTACTTTGTGCTCATTTAAAATTTATGTTTTACACTTATAAAGCTAGTGACAAACTCAGCCATTCTGATCATGTATGTATTATGTTTGCTTTGTCTATACTGCTAATTACAAGTAAATTTAATTTCTTTGCGCTTACAAAAAAAGAAAAGCAATGGTAGACATCTAGTGGAAGTTTTAGTTTATATTTTGGGTTTTAAAGTGCGTTTTGGGTTAATTTAAAACTGAAATACCAGTTTTAAGGAGAGCTCTTCCTAAGACTTCGGTTTAGAGTTATGTGGTTGCCTTTATACATGTTTTGTTGTTTTACTTTTAGGGTCAACACCGGATGTCGAACAGTGCACTTGTGTATTTTGATTTTACGTATTATGAAGATTGTTCAATATTTTGTTTGGGTGTAGCACTTTCCAGAAAGGTAAGTGGGTTACTACTAGACCATTTGGGTCAGATTTTATTTTAGTTAGTTTAATTTCCCTAAAATTTTGGGTCATATCGGATAGTGATCCCGGCTTAGGATAACTATCATGTATTATTATTGTTTCTTTATTCCTGTGGCCTAGGATCAAAATCTCTAGCCAGACCTCATACCTGGTTGGACTTAGTCCAGCATTTATTTTAATTGTAACATCTCTCTCCTTGTTCCGTGGCCCTTTTTTTGATCCAGGGGGGATACAAAAGATAAGATCAAGTGGTGCCCTTTTAATTTTTCTGCGTACTCTCCTACGCCAAACGCCCACGCATCCAAGTGCCCAACCGACTGCCTTAATTCGTGTTACCCCACACTTTCTCCTTTTCTACCACAATCCTTTTTGCACGTAACAAGTAACGATTACAAAAATTATTGCAGTAATTATACTGTCTTATACGTAAATTGCATTTTATCGCTATTTTCATTAAAAAAAAACAATACAAATTCGCAGTTTGAAATTTTAAACCACGCGCGGTTGAAAGGTTAATACAAATGGCATGTGTCGTATAAATATTATAATCGTTTTCGTGATAAAGTAATAAAGTTTCCAATAAATGTTAAATTCCTGAAATTGAGCAGCTCAAAACAATTGTTAATAACATTGCAAAAACATAATTACAAAATGTAAATACTTAACCTTAATTAGTTCTCTTTGATAGGTATCAAAATTAATTACTTTAACATTTATAAGTTTTTTGTACAAACGAAACGGCTGGTACCATTAACTGACTAGCTCGAGATACTTGAAGGTTGAACCTCCATCATTACTCGAGAAGCATTGATATGTGCGTGATTCAGACTTGAAGGCCCTGGTTGTGTGAGTGCTTTAGCAATATAAATTTCGCTGCCTCCCGACTCCTCAACATAAGCAGTGCCCAGTGTACATTTTCTGGTTTTCCAACTTAAGCAATTGTGCAATTTGGCATGGGATTGTGCCTATTGCATTGATCTTTACAGGAATATTGACATATTTTACATTATGACATGTATAAAGCAATCCTTGGCCTGAAACATTAGACTTTGGTCGTACGTGTAGATACTTATTAATAATTTGCACCCATTCAGGCCAGTATAATATCTTTCAGAATGATATAATTTACCTTACAGAACTCCTCTTTTCTGCAAGCTCTTGATATGTCCATTATTAACGCGCTCTAAATTGAAGAGATTGTAATGCATTAATCAAAAATGTCGATTGGAAAATAAATAATTCATACCTTCAGTCATAAATTTGACAATGTGATCTTCTTCGAAGAGTACTGATTTTTTGGCTTTCTTTTTAAAAAAACTAATAATTTTGGTTATTTTGATATGTCTAAGTTGTGTTCAATATTTAAGCAAGACTTCAGCATGCTATCTAGTATAAAGGGACCATAACGATTTTTTATGACTTAATGTTTAGAAGTACGCCAACAAACAATTTTCTGAGTAATCGGTAATGTTTTTCGATGCGCACCACGTGATACACTTATTATATTCAATTTCATACTGAAACCTAGATTTTACAGACAATAAAGGGTCAATTGCAATATTTGCGACCTCCCGAACTTAGGGAGGTCTAAGAGAATCTTCAACATCACTCATTTTTTCACCAACACGATAAACAGACGCTCAAAAATGACAGATTACAATAATTCTTCACAGCTTTCCACAACATTTATCACGTCATGCAATATTTGGCAAGTAATAAAATGGTGAAAAATAATTATTTTGGAGAACAGATTTCGTGCAAAAAATAGGTTACGTACCTTATGTATAAACAGCCCTCGGGAATTCGTGTCTAATTGCAACCCCTCGTGCGCTATCGCGCACTCTGGTTTACAATTTGACACTCATTACCGAAAAAAGTCTGTTTTCGCATAAGGTATGTAAAATATTATTGAACATTTTAAGTGTAAATTAGGCTTAAATTTTACGTATTAGAGCGCGTAAATGGAAATCAATTAATTAGAAATTTGAAATTGCTGTTATGAGCTTGAAACCTGAAACTCAGGAAGTAGACAATGTGTAACTTTAAGTTTGCATAGTTCTATGTGTGATGTTTATAATCTATTAATATTCACATTCAACAGTATCAATCGTTGAAGGTATATTGCGTGTCAGTATAATTGTGCAATTACGTTCCTGTGCACATTTTTTTTTTGCAAAACTTGGTCAAGCCATGCTACTGTTAATGAATGAGAGATTTATAATTTATAGTCTAATTGTAACAGGTTCACATCTTTTTTAGCTTGACTATTTTACTAATCTCGAACAAGAAACTGCCCTCACAGATATAAAGAATACGTATAAATATATAGTTATGCAAAGAACTGTATAATTCAACCAGCTACCCATTATTCCCTTATTCATTTTAATTAAAAGTAATTTTAAGTACGTATACTGTTTCGTTTGCCTTGAGCAAAGATTATCAGGTTAATTAAAATATGCATTACAAAATCAATTAAGTTATACTGTTAATTTACATCAATTCATCATGTACGTAAGCTTAAAAAGGTGATAATAACGAATGACATAACAAAATAATTAATTAGGTTGAGTAGTAATATGCGTGATTGCGTGACGATTGGAACTGACCAAATCTTTAAGCACGTAAACTATAATCTAAATGAAATCGTCTGAAGCTGACAATTTGTAACAGTTTATGATCACATTTCATCCCATTTTGGGGCCATAAATATTATAGTGAATTACTTTCGTTACGATATTACATCTACGATTACTGTGTTCTTTAAATAAACTACCAACAGGTGCACGCGTAGTACCTATGAAATTTTTTATAATTTATTACAAACTTCGGTAATCGTTTCTTTGCCATAATGTATGTCCATCTACAACTGAAAACGAAAAAATGTTTACGTTCAAAATTATAAATACTTTTATATGTATTGCCATCTCTTTCAAATAGTTTCAAAATTGTACATAAAGATAAAAAAATTGTGAAGAATTTGATAACACTAAAAAGCTTTTACTGTACTTTTATCGTTTGGATTCCGATAAATTTACTAGAACAATTGTAATACAAATGTATTTCCAATAACTTGCGCTGATTTGTTTATTATCACAATAGGGCGAGATAATAAATACCTAGGATCAGTTGATCGTATATTCTGGAATAGATGGATGTATTCACAGTGAGACTTTTGTTGTACATTTTCAATTTTGACATATCGCTGTTTATTTTTATAAAAAGTGCAGCGTTACGTTATTGGTAATGAAAAACTTGAAAAAACGCATTAGTGCAATTCATTCCTTAATTGAAAATTTATGAAAATAATCAATTATTTGAAGAGCATAACGTGCATGTTCCGTGAGGAAATCTAGATAAAATTTAATGCGTCCATAATGATCATAATCGTTTTAACTTTTTTCTATATTTTATATAATAGCAATTTAATCATTAATACATATTTACGGTTTTTTATCAATTCATTTTGAATTTAATCCAATGAAGAATTGACTAAATATTTACACCTACCGTTACACAAATTTCAAGTTCTTCTTGATTAAAAAACTTATGGTCACAGCACACATCACTTAACAAACGGAAATAGTAAACTAATCACTTCCTTTTACTAAATCTCAAATCCAATAATAAACATCCACAAATAAGATACATGCAACCCGCGACTATAATCGTAATTATGGTTGCCTACATTCGTAAATGTTCCATCCAACTGACTTCGGGATCCAGAATTTCCGTATAAGAGCATGCGCGTTTATGTTTCAGTTGAGTTTTCTACCTATCAAGAAAAAAACTATTTCCATTAAATTTCAGAACGAAAAGGAGAGCTGTTCTGTGAAAAGCTGACATCGCAGTTCGTATAATATATTGATTTATATTCGCGTTAGCGCATTCCGTTTGTTGTTTAATTGTCATAAGGTTTTGATCCCGAAAGTGTGAAATCTCGTTTAGAGAAAATGTTTATGTTCTTTATTTTATATTTCTAAAGAGAAAGAAATATTAGAGATTTACAACAAAAATTTTGCTTAATGATAATTAAGGCATGTACATAAATTACGCTTACTGCCTTTATTCAAATTTATTCTTTCCAAAATTCTAATTTTAACAACATTGCTGTGAAAAACACGGTAAACCAGATTACTTTCCTTCCACTTATTCCAGTATTACATTACTAGAATTTAAATTGTTTAACATAATGTTACAAATTAAAGAAGTGTCGCCATTTTTTACCATAATTTTATGTTTTCAGAATCATACTCCACATAAGAAATCCAAATCATTGATACAAAAAAAGGTTTGCTAGGATGCAAACTAAACGTTAATTTTTATATTCGTCTTGAATATCAAATCTGACGTCTGTATGAATTACTACCCACACAAAATGTGGGTCATTTACAAAAATTTCTGCGTATAAATAAGTGCATTTTTTAAAACCACTCCGATAAGCACTCAAAAATTATTTAACATTTGTTGGTGTCCGGTCCTGCAAATAGTAATTTGTTTAATTAAACGGTTAAGCAGAGAATTTAAATGTGCTACTGGCATTTTCACAAACAGTCTAGGCATTCAATCTGATTTTTTGCAGATCGTTTGGGTTTTAAATATTTTAAAGTTATTTTTTGTTTCTAAATATACACGGTGCAATTAAAGACGATTTTACCAACATCAGATCTAGATTGTATGTTATAACAAATAAAAGTTAGCGCTTATAGCATAAAAGGTAACTTTTAGACTTATAAAGAGATAAGTTTGCATCACAGCTTAACTGATTGAGATTGAGAGCTCTTTTTTATCTACAGGTCGTAAGGGAATGTAGAGATAATATCCACAGCTATAAATCAGATATGCATGTGTCAGGCACCACTCATTTTTTTGGTTAAATAATTAAAATACAACATAAATGAGAAAATTGTACTTTATTATCATATACAGGGTGATTGGTCGAAACCATTCATTAAAAGTATTAGGAGTTCCAGCCATGGCTGATTTCTGAAAGTTTGTATTTGGACTAAGTGATTCATATTCTATTTAAGGAAAATATTTTCATGATGACTACACTTCGGGTTATACCGGAAGTAGCCATCAACTTTGTTATTTTAAATTGAATCGTACCATTTTTATGGCATATTCGAATTGTACTCGCCATTTTAGTAGAAATTTTATCAATGTTCTATACTTAAATTTAATATTTTTGAGATTTAAATTTTTTCGAAAATTATTGGTTGAACACTATGACATTTGACAATGCCCACTGGTGCCATTTTTAGTACGAAGCAAGTAATATTGACGTTATGCATAGGGGTATCCTTAAGCTTTACGCTGATGCTTCCGGTACTGCCGAATTATCTACAGGGTGTTCAAAATGTGACTTCCATCTTTTGAAAATAAAACCATCAAAACTTAACTTTTCAAATACAATGCCCAATATTTTCTTCCTTTAGCGGATGCAGAATAAAATTCTGCATTGATTTGTATTAGCATTCCCTATACCTATCTTCAACAGTTTTTCAGTTATTCAGGTATTTCTAAAATCTCGTCCGAAATTTAGAAAACTTAATTCGATTTCTCCACGGCCGAAGCCTACTACAGATGTAGAAACCAATTACATTAATGTAGTTTATCAAAGCAAACAGAACTGTTAAATTTCGTCAACAAATAAGATGAGAATAAAAGTAATATGCAAATAATAACTATTAATATTATTGAAAGTAAGAAAAACAATTCAAAATTTTATAAATGTTCTATGTGGCCTCCATTTTGTTGAAGACAACCGAAAAGTCTTGACTGAACTTCTTTCGTGCAAGCTTTTTTGACGTGATAACGATTTAACTGGCGAAATGCCGTCGTTACTCTTAAGCTGAGGTCTTCTCTTGTGTGGACTGGAGTGGCGTATACTTGATTCTTGACTTCGCCCCACACGTAGAAGTCGAGTGGAGTTAGATCGGGAGATCGGGGAGGCCACCGCCATGGTCCGTTTCGACCGATCCACTGATCACCAAACATAGTGATGAGCTCTTGATCAACATCACACGTTGAATGTGCAGGGGCTCCGTCCATTTGATACCAGCAGTATTGTAAAATATTAAGAGGCAGATTTTCTAAAAATTCAGAGACATCCGTTCTCAGAATCTCCAAATATTTTATACTTTCATCATAAATTTAAAAAGAGACACGTCCATTCATTACAAGACAAAACACGTTAAAACTAAATTTGTTTTGAAATGTGGGTTTTTCGACGCCCAATAGTGCCAATTACGTCGATTAACAATTCTTTCTCTGGTAAATTTTGCTTCGTCCGTCCAAATTATTTTTCGTAAAAACAGCGGGTCTTCCTGAATTCTGATTAACATTTGCTCACAAAATTCCACTCGCTTGAAATTATCGCCTGGATGAAGTGCTTGAACCAAGGTAAACGAATAATCATGCATTTTATGCTTCTTTAAGATGTATTGTATGGAATAGTAAGACAGGCCCAAATCTTCTGCAGCAGATCGTATCGAGCCGTGGGATAGTTATTAAAATATGCTAGACATTAACTTCATTAGCTTCGCCAGTAATAGGCTTTGATCGTGTTCTGGCAGCTTTCTCTGTTCCATACCGTAAAAGTTTGACTCTATTCGCTTAAATTTGTGCTTGTTCATTGGTGTTAAATGAGGATATCCGTCATGAAACAAACGGCAAGTTCTGCTAATAATCTTATCACATTCTCCATGAATATAAAATAAGTTCAAAATATCCCTGTTTGAATACTTCCCATTTTCCATTTTTATAAACCGAACACAGAAACACAACAAAAGGTATTGACAGTTACTAACAACAAACTTAGCTGTGGTTTTCATGGCTATCCATGGAAAAATCAGGCAAAACGTTTTGAATTTCAGAAGAAATGAACAAATTCCTCAATATGAGAAAAACTATCGAAGATCGGTATAGGGAATGCTAATACAAATCAATGCAGAATTTTATTCTGCATCCGTTAAAGGAAGAAAATATTGGGCATTGTATTTGATAAAGTTAAGTTTTGATGGTTTTTATTTTCAAAAGATGGAAGTCACATTTTGAACACCCTGTAGATAATTCGGCAGTACCGGAAGCATCAGCGTAAAGCTTAAGGATACCCCTATGCATAACGTCAATATTACTTGCTTCGTACTAAAAATGGCGCCAGTAGGCATTGTCAAATGTCATAGTATTCACCAATAATTTTCGAAAAAATTTAAATCTCAAAAACTATTAAATTTAAGTATAGGAACATTGATAAAATTTCTACTTAAATGGCGAGTACAATTCGAATATGTTTTATGATTCGGGTCCAAATTTCCTTAGGATTCCTTTTTTCGTTATTTTCTCCTCAAAAAATTATTTCCTTAAAAATTTCCGAAAAGGAACTTTCTAAAATCACCGTTCGTATAATATATTGATTTATATTCGCGTTAGCGCATTCCGTTTGTTGTTTAATTGTCATAAGGTTTTGATCCCGAAAGTGTGAAATCTCGTTTAGAGAAAATGTTTATGTTCTTTATTTTATATTTCTAAAGAGAAAGAAATATTAGAGATTTACAACAAAAATTTTACTTAATGATAATTAAGGCATGTACATAAATTACGCTTACTGCCTTTATTCAAATTTATTCTTTCCAAAATTCTAATTTTAACAACATTGCTGTGAAAAACACGGTAAACCAGATTACTTTCCTTCCACTTATTCCAGTATTACATTACTAGAATTTAAATTGTTTAACATAATGTTACAAATTAAAGAAGTGTCGCCATTTTTTACCATAATTTTATGTTTTCAGAATCATACTCCACATAAGAAATCCAAATCATTGATACAAAAAAAGGTTTGCTAGGATGCAAACTAAACGTTAATTTTTATATTCGTCTTGAATATCAAATCTGACGTCTGTATGAATTACTACCCACACAAAATGTGGGTCACTTACAAAAATTTCTGCGTATAAATAAGTGCATTTTTAAACCACTCATAAGCACTCAAAATTATTTAACATTTGTTGGTGTCCGGTCCTGCAAATAGTGTTTTTAATTAAACGGTTAGAATATAAATGTGCTGGCATTTTCAGACAGTCTAGGCATTCAATCTGATTTTTGCAGATCGTTTGGGTTTAAATATTTTAAAGTTATTTTTGTTTCTAAATATACACGGTGCATAAAGACGATTTTACCAAGATCAGATCTAGATTGTATATTATAACAAATAAAAGTTAGCGCTTATAGCATAAAAGGTAACTTTTAGGCTTATAAAGAGATAAGTTTGCATCACAGCTTAACTGATTGAGATTGAGAGCTCTTTATCTACAGGTCGTAAGGAATGTAAATAATATCCATGCTATAAATCAGATATGCATGTGTCAGGCACATCATTTTTTTGATTGAATAATTAATATACAACATAAATGAGAAAATTGTACTTTATTATCATATATAAACTGAGTAAATAACACAAGTGCTATATTTATTTCTATATTCACTAAATCAAAATAATATCTGTTGATTAATTTCAGCATAAATTCAAATAAAGTGACAGTCAAAACACAGCTTTTTGACAATAATCAATAATGACATCTAACTTGGTAAAGAAATCTCACGTTCAACATCTCTTGCAAGAGGATTTCTACTTTGGAGTATAAAAAAGTCGTCGTGACTTGGTTCAAACATTCTGATCCTAAATTATTATAATAATAATTTTAATTTGATCAAGTTTTACTTTGCAATACAGTTTAAATTTTCAATTTTATTGAATTTAATTTCATATTCTTGAATTCTGGAAGATTTCAAAATTCAATAACACTAATTGCCTTCAATATTAATCTAGTACTAATCCTGCTAGTCATAATGCAGAAACATTTGCTATTTTATATAATCTCACACAAATGATTTCTGAACTCACAAGAATCCTTGATAATCCCGACCATACTCCATATATCCTGACCTCTTTCTTATATCAAACCTACTTGTTTATAGAACTTTTTTCCCCACTAGGTCTAGGTAACCATTGTCTAAAATAGCTTTACTGTTCTAATTCCTACTTAATTTTAATTTAAGTAAGGTTAATGGAGTAATTTGCTATTCCTTTGCAACCTTTTATGCTGATTTTAAGTCTTTTTTTGGGACACTGTTTTTCAGTATCTGATGTCATCCCCATGGGCAATGAGTTATGCATCCCCAAAAACCTAAATCGTAAAGGTCATTCTCGTTTCCAACCCTGGTGCAATAGGGCCTGTGTTACGCAATATCTTTGAAAATAAATGGAAATCTAATAAAATGAGATCAGCATGCATGTAGAAATATCTGCAAAGTGTTATTATAAAGCTAAAAGGTTTCAGCAACAATAATAAATGGCTACACAGTTAGTTTAAATTTGGCTTTAAAACCTAGTAGTTTAATTATCTTCATTTTCTCCATGCACCTTTACATTTGTGGTTTTCTGTAGAAGCCAATTTTTTGTGACCTATTTGCATTAAACTCGTGTTTAATAAATCGATTCCTATCTTCTTATACGCTATGAAACCAACTCATTTTCGATACAAGTTATTAAAATCGATTAGTAGGTTGATCCTAAAAAGGCGACTAGTCCAGACGGTATCCCAAATATTGTCTTAAAAAATGTTCTTCTGAGCTAGTACCAGTCCTTTCTAAGCTCTATTCAATCCTTATGTCTTATGAGGAATTTCCATTATCATCGAAATTCACCAAAACGGACAATCCACTAACAACCCCAATACTATTATTTTGTCATGGAAAACACAACCTTATGACCACAATACGGTTTTGGGCAGATTCGTTCAATTGGTGATCTTCCTTCACGTGTGACTCAACTTTGGAACAATACGTTAGAACAATCCGGTGAAACAGTTGTAGTCGCTTTGGATATCTCAAAGGCATTAGACTATCTTTGGCATAAGTGTTTACTTGCTCTACCTGTTTGGTTCATAGCGTCGTCAACTGATTCTGTTTCTATGAAACGAACCTGTGTAGTAGCTTCTTTTAAAGAAGTTAGCTTAAAGTGCCAAGGGAATAATCATAGCTCCATATTTTCTCTATATACGTTCTAAAGTTTGCAAAATACTAACACAAATTCGAGAAACTAAAATATGAAGAATCTTAGTCCAAAAGATAATAGCGTCCTAAATACAAAGTTATTATTAGTATTAAACCCATTTCAAAATATCTATCTTAATAATAACAGAATATGCATGAAATTTGGTACGTAGAGGTTTTCTATGATGAGAAATTCATCATAGTTTTGATGTATCTTCCAGAGGACACCACCAGCAGCCCTTTGTCTACGTTTAAAGTTTCATAACTTCGTTCTGCCTAGGTATATCAAATTTCTAGTTAGAAATTCTTACTCCCTGATATTTTTTCTTCAAAAAAGGTATGCCTTGTAGATGTCGCTTCGAGCAGCGGTTTCTGTGATAATCGAATTTAAACGTTTCATTGCGTATTAAAATTCGTCATAGCCCTCCTTCACACTTTATCCAGGCTTAGGACTCGTCCAAGAAGTTTGGAACGTGTTTAAGGACCAACCGGCCCACAACAACAGATCTTTACACAACAATATAACAACATAAGGATGTAAGAATGAACTGACAAAGAAGAAGAGCATGCAATAGCATACAAAGTCAATAACAAACGACTAAAACAGCAAACATTTATGAAATTATAAATTGTTCAATTAAACTCTAAGTAAATATTGAAAGTGACCCCGTTTTTCTGTACAACAAGGTTAATTCCACGGAGAAAATTGAACTGCATCCTATCCATCATCTCTGCATCTAACCGTAAAATGTTTACTGAATTTTGTATTCGCGCTCACAATTCTTCTTCGGTATTTATTTGCCTAGAATCTACCATCTCTTTAAGTGTTCCCCATAAAACTAATCCATGGGCATCAAATCCGGTGAGCTAGGTGGAAAATTTGCAGGAGCATTATTTCCTCTGTCGATCCATCGATTCAAAATTCTCATTTAAGTGCTTTGTGACATTTAGCGAGAAATGTGGTGGTGCACCGTCGTGCATGAACCACATATTTTGCATAACAACTAGTGGTTGTTCATCAAATAAGTTTGGCAAATTTGCTAAATGTTCTAGGTAATTTAAACCATTTAAACGAGGTGGTAAGATGACAGGACTTATGATAAAACTGTCAATAATTCCTGCCACACGTTATTTTTAAATTCACGTTGATAATGCACAACCTTTATTACATGCGGATTTTTGTCAGCATAAATTTGTTCATTATGTAAACTTTTTGTAAAACAGCACTGATCGGTGAATAAAATTTCTCTATTTCTCAATTTTCATTAATAAAAAGACAGAAGCGTAGTCTTAATTTGGGGTCGTTAAGTAAAAGCTTTTGTATTGTTTGTAGATGAAATAGATGTAACGGATCTTCTCTTAAAGTTCGGTTAACCGTATCCGTATAAATGCCAAGTTCCAAACCAATGTGTCTGGTGATCCGACTCGGATTTTCTTGAACTCGTTCTAATATTTTTTTCCTCAACCTCTGCTGTTCTAATAATACGATTCCGTCCATAATCAACCGTGGTAGGAGCAAAACTACCGTTTGCTCGAAGACGCCTTTCATCAGCGGCAAATGTTTGACGGTTTGGAACGCGTGTATTTGGAAATCTTTCTTGGTATACTCATATCATATGGGTAATTTTTGCATTGGTGTAGAGTACGACCATAGCGAAATATTGAAGAAGGAAATGAAAATTACAATAAAGATTTGTCAGACTGAATTGTTTGACAACACTCTTTTGTAACTAATGACAATACTTAATAATGTTTAGTCGTTACTAGGTTCAATTGTAGTATGCAATGAAACATTTTAATTCGATTATCACAGAAACGGCTACTCAAAGCGACATCTACAAGATAAAAAAACATGTCAGGGAATAAGAGTTTCTGACTATAAAATTGATATACCGAGGCAGAAAATGTTATGGTGCTTTAAATCTAGATAAAGGGCTACTGGTGGTGCCCTCTGGAAGATACTTCAAAACTATATTCAAATCTTAATTTCTTATCATAGAAAACCTCTAGCTATCAAATTTCATGCAAATGCTGTTATTATTAAAATAGATATTTAAAAGACTTTAAAAAAATTATAACTTTGACACCCTGTATTTCGGAAACTGTCAACTTTTGGACTAAGGTAAATTGGGCTAGATCCGAATATTTTAGTCTCAAGAATATGTCCTAGCATTTCGTACAGACCTTTTAGGGACACCTTGTGTAAATGAACTTATTTCTTGAACGACTAACCCGATCCACTGCTTTGCTGGCTACAGCACTCTTTTGTAGTTCATCCCAGTCTACTCATAATAGTAATCCACCTTCTATCTCAAATCAAAACATTAAAGCTGAAAACATTCAACGTACCTTGAATGAGGAAGTAATAATCTAAATATATTTAATGCTAACAAAATTCAATGTTGTCTTGTATCCGCCAATTGTAAGTATGAATGGCTCAGACCCTATTACTATGTTGGGAATGACTGTATCTTCAAATTTACGATGGGTTGACCATCTTCTGTCAGCTACTAAAGCGTCTGCTCGTAAAATAGGCTTTTTGTACGAATGTAAGCAGTATTTTACTCCCGACAACTCTTTCTGCTATATAAGGCCCAAATCCAGGATATGATTCTCACCTTTGGGTTTGTGCTCTCAATATCTTTGATCGTATTCAAAAAAGAGTGGTTAGGCGTATAAATTGCCCATCCTTAACTGTTGACATACGGTCCCTTGAGCATAGAAGAATCGTTTCAATTCTTTCTTTGTACGGTACTATAATGGTTATTGTGCTGATACTCTTTAATATCTCAGGCCATCTTTGCTGAATACTCGGTTTGCTCATTCACATCTTCAATATGCAGTACACATCTCCACTTGTACAAAATGGACACAATCCACATCCTTCTACACTGCTTTTCTGGAATGATCTTCGTAATTACTGCTTTCTTCTCACTTATGATATGAAAAAAATTAAAGTACCCGTTCATAGGCACCTCTTTGCAATTCAATATCCCCCTATTCTTCCTCCTTGATGTTGCTGAGTGTCCAAACACATTAGGCTCCACTTTAAAACTACATAGATATAACCTATCTTTGCATATAATTATTTCAAAATGAAATTGATTAAAACTGAATAACATCAATGTAATGACTAAAATTTGTGACCTATGTCAACAATATACCACTAAAGTAAGTTCATGCACTCAAATGTTTTTATCTTAGAAAACACTAACTGAAGTCAGCTGTTTTCTTTTCATCACCACATTATTAAACTTTCCGAGACAATGTTAGACTGGCATTACGTTATGCTCGTAAATCAATGCACCTAATTTGTCGACTTAATAATGACGTTATTTGTCCAAGAAGTAATATGCTTTTAGTTGTTGTACGGGGTGACCAACTAAGAATGCGAGTTACTGTATCTGGGAAACTATACATCGTAGAGGCTTGCAGAAAAAAAGTTATTACTAAAACGGCCAATACAAAAACCTGGAAAATATTTTCATGTTCCTGAAATGGCCGCTAGGAGGCGTAACTGCAATCTTGAATCTAAAAAAGTGATGTTTCTGTGAATTCTGCTATATTAACCTAATAAAAAATAACTCATCTTTGAAGTCGAGGATAATCTGAACTTTTTTTGTTTTGAGGTATGTTTAAAAATAAAGTGGTGGGGGGTATTCAAATGTTTCCTTAAATAACCCCCTGTATCTTCGAAACGGCTAAGCCGATTTTAACAAACTTGGGCGCGTTGAAAAGAGCTTTTCTTGGGCTACAAATGTTAAAATAATTGAAGTTTTGTTAGTTTCACATGTCGTCGCTAGAGGGCTTTGTTCGACATTCCGACAGAAACGGTTAATTTTCGCAAAAAAATTAAATGCATTGGTATGACTTTTTTTCATGAACAAGTAGCTAAATGATGCCTAAACAAGCTCGTGAAAACCGCATCTCGATATCTTGTTCCTAACCTAAAATATCGGCCAAAGAAAACTTTATACGAAAATCCCTTAAATTTTTATTTTTTTAACTATATTTTTCTGGAATTGTTTCTATTATGTAAGTTGTGGCCCTAAAAAGGACCGATTTAAAGGAGGAAGGTTTTTAATGCCCCCGTAAATGCTCGAAATGCTGACCATCACTCTGTGCATTGCTGAGGCCTCTTATGGGTAGACAAAACTGCAGCTTCAATTTCGGCTCTGAATAGGTTACCTAGAAATTGCGATTTTAAATGTTTGTAAATTTATACACCAGAATAAAATCACCCTTTTTGAAATTACTACGGGCAAGTAAGCAATGCTAAAAGTTATACGAAAGGCCTATTTTTTATTTGTTTAAATGCATATTCACTATGGATATATACGAAAAATACAATTAATAGAAGCAGGCAATGGAAACAGATACCTAAACAAAACATACATAATCCTCAAATTGTCAATACTTTCGCGTTACTTTGAGCAATTTTGTGCTTTCAAAATGCGTTTTACGAATAATGAAGCTGTTGATATGCTCGCGGTTTATTTTTAATGTCTTCAGAATGCCGCTGTAGCTAAAAGAGTTTACGCGGCTCGATATCCAAATCGGCGTCCTTGCGATGTAAGAGTTTTTCTCCGATTAGTGGCGGGCTTACGAGCCAATGGTAGTTTTCGGCCTAAGTTTCAACGGCAAAGAATTGGAAAAACACAAAAAAATATTAACCATGTACTGATAGCACAAGAGCATTATTCACTGAGTTAGGCATATCACGGACAACGGTTCAAAGTATTTTGAAGAACCATAGGTAAGTTCTAATGGCCATCAAAATATATAGGTATTTGTTTAAACTGTTTTTAATTACTTTAAGAATGCACCCATACATATCATGTCGTTTTGCATCAGGCCTTGAAAGGGGAAGATTTTGATCGAGGGTTAGACTATTGCCATTGGATGTTAGGCATGATACGCGAAAATAGAGAATTGTTATTTCAAACTCTTTGGACCGATGAAACCACCTTCAGTAGTGACGGGAGAGTCAATCTGCACAATATACATTATTGGTCTGCAGAAAATCCCCATTGTTTGTGTGAAGTTCGAGCAACCCCTAAATGGCAATGTATTTCTTGACTTTTTGGCCAATCAATCACCGTTGTTGTTGGAAGATGTGCCTCTGGAAACAAGGCAAAAATTGTTTTTGCAGTTGGATGGTTGCCCAGCACGTTTTGCTATTAATGTGAGAGCATATTAATGCAGTATTTTAACAGCGGTGGATTGGAAGAGGAAGTCTGTTTCCATGGCCTCCGCGATCGCCAGACCTAACTTGCCTCGATTTTTATTTATGGGGCGCTTAAAGGACATCGTGTTTCGGACTCAACCTACTACTAGAGAAGATATGAAAAACTGGATTCTTAACGCAATACGTAACATACCGAGAGCCGAAATTGAAGCTGCAGTTTTGTCTAGTCATGAGAGGCTTCAGCAATGCATAGAGCGTGATGGTCAGCATTTCGAGCATTTACGGGGCATTAAAACCTTCCTCCTTTAAATCGGTCCTTTTAGGGCCACAACTTACATAATAGAAACAATTCCAGAAAAATATAGTTAAAAAAATAAAATTTAAGGATTTTCGTATAAAGTTTTCTTTGGCCGATATTTTAGGTTAGACAAGATATCGAGATGCGGTTTTCGCGAGCTTGTTTAGGCATCATTTAGCTACTTGTTCATGAAAAAAGTGATACCAATGCATTTAATTTTTTGCGAAAATTAACCGTTTCTGTCGGAATGTCGAACAAAGCCCTCTAGCGACGACATGTGAAACTAACAAAACTTCAATTATTTTAACATTTGTAGCCCAAGAAAACTCTTTTCAACGCGCCCAAGTTTGTTAAAATCGGATTAGCCGTTTCGAAGATACAGGGGTGATTTAAGGAAACCCTTGAATACCCCCACCACTTTATTTTTATAGATACGTCAAAAAGTGCCAAACAAAAAAGTTCAGATTATCCTCGACTTCAAAGATCAGTTATTTTTTTATTAGGTTAATATAGCAGAATTCACAGAAACATCACTTTTTTAGATTCAAGATTGCAGTTACGCCCCCTAGCGGCCATTTCAGAAACATAAAAATATTTTCCAGGTTTTTGTATTGGCCGTTTTAGTACCAACTTTTTTTTCCGTAAGCCTCTACTATGTATAGTTTCCCAGATATAGTACTTCGCATTCTTTGTTGGCCACCCTGTACATTTAACATAAAGATAATGTATTATATTGAAACGATTTTGCTGCCAAGAGCTTCATTCCTTTACGATACAATAAGGCATCATCCAACTAAAGGTACGGAAATTTCCACCGCTTTCCAATAATGTAAACGTAAACATAATATATCCTCGACCCACACAAGCAACGCAGGTATAGTGTAACCATGAAGGCGGACATACTAAACAGCGAGCATAACGTATGTTCCCACTGTTCGTTCACTAAACCAATTTCTGTAGTTATCTATATATATATATATATATATATATATATATATATATAAGCAAATGAGCAAAACCTTTATTTAATTAATTAAAAATTTTAATTTAAAAACGACAAAACTTTTTAATCGGCTGGACCGAAATGCGCACTTTCTACCTGGTCATAAACATAAATGTCCGAAATGCGCACCAATCTTCGGTCCATTAAGCTATGCCCAAAATACGCACTGAAATTGCATTTCATTAGAATGGGACTTTAATTAATTAAATAAACACCGAATTGTAATTGTTCACATATGTATAAAGGAGTTTATTAATATATAACAATTATTGATACAGCATTTTAAACATTATTTTTTATTTATGAAACCTATACGTTTTATATAATGCAATCTATTAATGCAATTTTATATACGACTCTGTTTGAAAATTGTTTAAAACGTTTAAAAAAGTGAACAAAGTTGGATGAGTTTGATAAACATTTTTGTTAAATTTATCGTGAAATGATTCGCAACAATTTGTTGTTCTTTCAATTGAAGATGTTAAACTTTATCGATCTTTAACGTTTGTAATGAACAAAATTTTTAGTTAGTTTGTTTTTAACTCCAATAATCCTTCATTCTTATTGTCACATTAGTAGCAGGGTGTTGGTAATGAGATTATTAGCCTAACGGTAATTTCATTTATAAACTTTATCGATCTTTAACGTTTGTAATGAACAAAATACTGAATTATAAAAAAAAACACGTGTACCTACATTGAATTACTTATTTGTAAAATATGGTTGGTGCGCATTTTGCACTTGTAAAGCAGGTACCTAGTTAATCCTCTTTGGGTAGCCCATTAGCAGTGCGCATTTTGGATACGTCCCTTTTTAATTACTAAGCATGTGACAAAATTTAGAAAACGAACAATACTTGCGTCCAAATAAATGCCTCATTTTTCACTGTATTCTTCTGTACACTCCTTTCAATATTGTTATCAATGGTTTCTCACGAAATCGTTTCATTTTTACAATAAACTTAACTTAAAATTTTTTAACGTGGCTGTCAGTGTTTGACAAATGCTTCTTGTTCATGACAAGAATAGCACTGTTACTATGGTAGTTGAGTATGGCGTCATTTCAGTTGAATCACCGCTGTAATTCATAACGTTGAATGGGATTATCAGTAGTAATATCGCAAGAGAGTGAGAATAAATTGAAAATAGTTTGACAGATTTTGGAAAACCTGTTGCCAATAAATCTATTGCCGAATGGCAACAATCTATTGCCGAATGGCGACAGGGTAGAGAAGATATGGAGAATTATTTTCTAATTTATCGAATTCTCGTGTGGTATTCGTTCGGTTATTTTTGACGTTACAATAGGAGACACGTTTTCAATATTATATTTTTATTTCAACAAATTAAGGTTTCTGAACTTTCAAATTGATGCCAGAAGTCAAATCAAAATATACATTGTCATTCACTAAAAACAAAATACTTAAAATTATTCTCGCGGTAATAATGTGGGTAGATTATTCCCACTATAATAATGTTTTGATTGGCTAAAACGTACACAAATGAGTTAAATTGAAAGTTTCTATTGGCTCTTAGAAACAACAAAAAATAATCGCTGTAATTCTAACGAAGTTGCATTGCTGTATACTACGCAAATATGCGCGCACGTGCACAAACGCATTATGCTCAAAATGGATTATATTGTTTTAAAAATTCTGAAATCACATTAAAAGCAAAAAATTTGTGGCCAATACATGACTTCTTATGCCTGTGTCGTGTTTTATTCTTAAGCTGTATAAGGTAAAGGTAGTTTATGCACGGTTATTTTTTAAATAATTTAAATTTTACACGAAGTGTACCTAGTCAATTAAAAAATAATACAAATTAATGTAATTGCGGCTTTTGGTTCTTGTAAAGAACGTTTAAACATTAAAAGGATCACATTTTTCTTTTTTCTATGTTCACTGAAAGAACGAACACTTTTTGCATCATTTTCGGTGTAAATCTCACCAAACCCAATGATTACCACGTGTCAAGTGAAGTGATAGTGAAAAAATATTCAACAGAACCTGAACCATATTGGATACAAACAAAAAAGTAAGATATTCTTAACATGGCCGCGTGTTAATACAAACCTCTGTATTAAATAAGTGCTCTAAAATTTGCTCTGTAAAAGTTCCTTAAGAGGGATAGGATTAGCTACGAGCAAAAACGTTATTATAACTAAACAAAAATGCTGGTATACTTCATTATATTATATTAAAGTATTTTCGGTCTTTCACTTTTGCACATAATTACTGGTAGATGCAGTTTGCACCAATTTACCAATTTGTGCTTGCTTTAAACTTAATTATCAATTTACGATATTTGTATTTATAAACAGTGATTTTCAAGTAACCTGCGCCACCGGTCGGTCGCTAGTTATTTTCGGGTTGCAAGTTGGCTATTTGTTACGGGTAGCTTTGGCAACAAAGTTCTATAATTTCCCTTAAAGTACGGTTTGTTTCAACTCCAATCCTTTCTTGTCCCGACTATTCAAGCAGATTTTCCTTATTTCAGTATTTATAAACCTTTTCTATTGGTGACAGTTTTATCAGCTATATGAGTATCCAAACCTGAACGGAACCATTCTGTAAGATTATTTTGACGCACCGTGTATATGTAGTCTTGTGATAACGTATGGAACGTAGTTTGAATGTAAATGAAGAGAGTATGCATAAAAAAAAATTTTGTGTGTGCAGAATGTAAATTGGTGTGAATGATACGCCACTAGAATTTTAATAAACCATTAAGAGTCATATAAAAGAGTATCTGAATGTAGTAGAAAGATTTGCACGTTGAAAGCATTAAATTTGACTAAAAAATAATGGTCTGCTAAAGAATTAGGATAGAAAATTGTTGTAAACGTGCATGAATGTATGATGCGTTGGTATTGTATTAATGTGTAGGAAGGCATATGTATGTATATTTTTGCTTGTATAAATGTAACATTGCCCAATAAATTGAATGCGTGTTCAAGGGCAAATAGTGTTGAAATTTGTTAAATTGTGCGAAAAAAGAAATTTCCCACCTGAGAATTTTCATAAAAAGTTGATCCAGTTCTGGATAGTATAGGGAATGAATTTGAGTACGAACAATGATTTTTCCGAAGAGTTGTAGGTATATTTGTAAAGAAATTCAAGATGGCTTCTTGTATCGGTTGCGTCTTGTTCCCTTTTCAAGATTTCCACTAGGCATCGGGATTCTCGTTTGTGATAGGTTGATTGTGGTTTGGGAGCGAAAATATTGCGGCGTTTTGACAATATGGTTATCGGAAGGTATTTACGTGATAACCTGTTAAGGCATAAGGAAGTCTCTCGGGAGTCGCTCGGCAAAAAAGTTCTAAATAAAGAGGAATCGGGCGTAAAGTTTTTAAGAGACCTTAAAACGGTCAGTGCTGGTTTTCTTTGTAAACATTTAGTGCTGCAATACATATAACTTGGCTGCAAGAAGCATTATTACATGATTAGATGTGAATTTATGGAAAGTGTAAGGTGTTTGAAACTACCTTTCAATCATTTTACTCCTTATATCGACCCTGCCAATTTACACTGTAGCTGGCTTGGCAACCCGCTTACTTCGGTAGGCCTGCACGACACCTAGTGCGGTTTGGACGTATGGCGCGTTGTTTGGTGAAATATTTTTGGAAAATTTTGAAATCTGAATTTGAAGTTTAGATTGTTCACAAATTGTTTATTGGATTTTGTGATATTAGCGTTTGTTGAGGCGTGTGTTTCTTTGTTTTGGTGAGGATTTGAGTAATGGGATCAGTGACTTGGAGGAATTTTGATTGTTGAGTGAGCTCTTGTTTTGAATGATATTTATGCAGCACTGACGAATTGTTTAGTATTGTAGCCTGGTCCTATATTTTTAAAGTACTTTAGAATATTTTTGGAAATTTTATTTGACAGGATGGGTTATAAGATTCATGTTGGTTGTTTGATGTTGAATGAGATTAGATATGAGGTAGCTATTAGAGAAGGCGATGCTTCCTTAGGTATTACGGCTTTACGAAAAGCGCTTAGAAGTTTTTATAGTGAAGAAATTGCGGGGTTGGTTATTCTTTAATGAATATTTCGCTCCGTTTAGCTTGCTTACAACAATTTAATTTCTGCATTGTTTAACGCAATGTAATGAGATGTGTAAGTCCTGACGTTCTTTTTCCTTCAGAATCAAAATAACACGGTATTACTCCACATTTCAGTGACTCGTGGTGCTACCAAAATGTTTCATCCTAACCCGTCAAGTAAAATTTTCTGTACAAAAGTACCAAATCTCTGAATGTTGAATGGAATATTTTGGTGTCTAAAGTACAATAGTCACGTATTTTGTCTGATACCTTACCTTGGAACCCCTTACATTGTTATTGATGATCTCTACGTACGCACGTTTCTATGTATATACATAAATGGGCATCCTATACAGCGCTGAAAATCGAGAAAGCTGCACCATACACGTTATTTGCTCCACGTGCTACGTTCAAGGGAATTTTCTTGCATTAGTAGTTGTTCATCATTTCATTAAGGTGGCCTGCTTCTTCTGACGTGAAACCACTGTCGAAAATGTCGTGTTGTCTGCAGTAAAAAATGTACTCCTGATACAATAACTACCGTAATCTAATCACGGAAAAATACTGTTATTAATGAATCAATCGATTTTTTAAGACTACTATAGCGGAATACGTTATAGGTTATCACGGCATTTGAGATCTTGGAAAAACCATTCTCCGCCCACTTCCTTGTTTTTTTAAAACGGAAAATAACTTACAGATTCAGAGCGGAAATTTATTACGGCAGCTAAGCTTTTCTTAATTTCTCTAGCGGTTATCTGGCATCAATTTTCTGCGTGTCCTTCTAAATTTTCCATTCTAAGTTTCGGTATACGGGTATCATCTGAAACTCATGTAAGCGGTTCAGACTTATAACTAACTTAAAATTTATATTATACGGTGGGCGTGGGCGTATCATTGGGACTAAAGTACTTTGGTGGACGGTCTAATCAAGTCCTTTACCTGCTACACTACTAGACGAAAGTATTATTATTACTATTTTACTAAATTATTTTGTATGGAACAGCGACGGTTGATCTAAAACATAATTAATTATTTGCAATTTAAAATATTTAGTTCAATCGAAGACCTTTTACGTGGATTCTGTTGATCTTCTGATTCCTTGCGGGATCATTTAGGTTGATACTACGGGTGATAATGCTTTAGTTAGAATATGCAGACCTAAAAATTTCGGAGAGAGTTTATTGGCAATAACCAATGGTGCGTTTGAAAGCGGATGTTGCTTGTGTAGCACTAGACTACCAACTTTCGGTTTCTACCCTGGCCTTCTTAATGATTTAGACAGGTTCTTACCGACTAATTTAAATACTGTGGCTATTCTAAATTGGGTTTAACCGAGTCTTTACTGTCTACTTCAACATTTCGTTCGGGACGTTTCGGTTTTTCGGATGAATGCATTCAGAAATGTTAATGCAGTAGAAAATTCTGTGCTCTCCTGAACGGCTCTATTTGGGGAGTAAAACCGTGGATAATTCTGATAAGTCTGACAATAATCTAAGTTAAATTAAATACATTTAAATTGAATTCTAGGACAAGTACCTATTAAGATAAATTTACTTAACTAATTAAGCTACGATTTTTTCTCATATTCTTCAGTAGGTGCACTTTTCGTTATTTCTTAATACAGCATGAACAACGAAAGATAGATGATGGAAATCCGCTCGGCCTACCTACATAACGTCGGTTCGATTTAATTGAGTGTTA
Source organism: Vesta saturnalis (assembly GCA_036346205.1). Classification (NCBI taxonomy): domain Eukaryota; kingdom Metazoa; phylum Arthropoda; class Insecta; order Coleoptera; family Lampyridae; genus Vesta; species Vesta saturnalis. The sequence goes on from JARFJB010000762.1 coordinate 3,649,524, forward strand.
GATCACAAAAGTGGTATGGATTAAGTCAAAACATATATATATATATATATATATATATATATATATATATATATATATATATATATATATATATATATATATATATATATATATATATAATTAAATTTAAAAGTCATTGGTTAACATATTTAAAATATAAACAAGCGGTGTAGCAGTGAAAGATATTCTTCCACATTGTACATGAAATGGTGCATTAAGTGATTTTAATTTACCTTTAAATTGCTTGAGAGAGACACATCGCTTTAAAGTTTGAGGCAAATAATTGTTAAGATTGATACGTGTAACTTTTGTGTAAGGAAATTTTTTAACGAGTTGAAATTTGTATGCTTATTGATTTCGCAACATCCTATACTTTAACTTCAATATTTGTAAGTTTGGCAACAGTGTGCACTATACTTTTGCTTTTTTGTATTTGGGGTATTTTTAAAAATTTCTAATTTGTTGAAGAAAATCACGTATCTTCTTTTCTGGTTCTTTTTGATAAGGGGAAACGCCATTTTTAAGAAAATTGATGCGTCGGTAGAAATCTAAGATGATATATGGAGAATATTTCTATAATTTTATTGTAATATTGCTTAAAAATTAACAGTTTTGGTACCCCATTTGGTTTGCTATATATCTAATTGTACTAAATTTGGTTAGTGATCGTATTTTACGGATGTAATTAGCTCCTAACACACATTTCGCTTCGAATCAAGAGGTATGTTAAATCACTTTCTTTCGTTACATTAATAATTTGAAATCAATAAGTACATATTGTAATATTGTAAAATAACAAACATTTTAAAAGAAAATTTCGTATCAACCCATTTTCTAACACAATTGGTTTATATAGGTTCTTTTCGTCCTATTGGATTTTATCGTTTATTCCTTGCTCAAGATATTATTGACCGCTACTACCAGTACAGTCGGCTAACGTTTCTCCGAGTTATGAAATAATATACAACTTCTCTCCAAAACCGGGCATAGGACATTTTATGGGTACTCCTTCACATGGTATCATCCGTTTGACTAAAACACATAAATTATATCTGGTAATACATTCGACTAAGTAATGCACACACGTACATCGCCGGGTGAGTGCATTTTAATGACTAATTATGCATGACGAGTCTCTCGTTACATATACAATTGCTGGGGTTACTCTAAGAACAACTCGCTATTATCACGAATTACCATTGTACTGCTACGATTATCCTTTTTGGAAAATTTAATGCCGGTAACCGTTTTGGTGAACCTCTTATCAGGATCATATGGAAATTTGAATTGCTTGTTTAGGGGATTGCTCCTATAAGAATTTCGTAAGTTTATGCTTATTTCGATTAATGCATGTGTTGCATTTCACTTCAAAATTGTGTAAGATACAAACGCTATCTTAATAAGTAAGCTGTTCAATTTTCTTATTACGGCCTTCAGCCACATGTTTAAAACTAATGTTTTAAACTTATAAAGCTAGTGACAAACTCAGAATTTTTGAACATGTATGTATCGTGTTTGCTTTGTCTATACTGCTAATTGCAAGTATATTTAATTTCTTTGCGCTTACAAAAAAAGAAAAGCAATGGTGGACATCTAGTGGAAGTTTTAGTTTATATTTTGGGTTTTAAAGTGCGTTTTGGTTTGATTTAAAACTGAAATACCAGGAGAGCTCATCCTAAGACTTCGGTTTAAAATTATTTGGTTGCCTTCATATCTACATATGTTTTGTTCTTTTACTTTTAGTGTCAAAATTGGATGTCGAACAGAGTCCATGTATATTTTGATTTTACGTATTATAAATCTTGTTCTTTATTTTGTTTAAATTATAGGTTTAGCACTTTACAGAAAGGTAAGTGGGTTACTACTAGACCATTTGGGTCAGATTTTATTTTAGTTCGTTTAATTTCTCTAAAATTTAGGGTCACATATCATATAGCAATCCCAACTTAGGATAACGATTGTGTGCATTGCTTAGATTACTGTTTCTTAGATTATCACATTTTATATAACCATTATAAACATTATCTGGTTATCTACCCTGTAAATAATATTTTTTTGTTAAAATACGAATATTAAAAATTTATGTTAAACAAGCGGTGTTAAACGATCGTCAGTTGCTTCTTTATTTCTGTGGCCTAGGTCAAAATTCCTAGCCAGACCTTTTAGCTCGTTGGACTTAGTCCAGCGTTTATTTTAATTGTAACGTCTCCCTCCTTGTGCCGTAGCCCGTTTCTTGATCCAGGGGCGATACACAAGTTTAGATCAAGTGGTGCCCTTTTAATCTCTCTCTGTACTTTTCTATATCAAACCGCCTACGCATCCAAGTGCCCAACCGACATACTGAGCTTCTGGTTAATTTCTTAGTTCGTGTTACCGCACACGTTCTCCTTTTCTACCTCAATCCTTTTGTGCACGTAACAAGATTAAACCAAACGAGGAAGTAGCTTTTGCGGTTATATTGGTTTTATTGAAAGGATTACAGTAATCATTCTCTTTTCTTGTATTATATAAGTGAAAATGTGAGTTTTTCTTAAACTGGTTTTGTTTCTTATAGACTTTGAATGGCCATAGTAAATGGAAATTATAACATTGAATAGAACTGCGTACTTTAAGGATCTAATTTGAAAGCAAGAACTATTAATTTTTTTGATCAAAGCAGAGCAATATGTTTTCCAATTCAAAGATTCGTCGAGTTGAAGACCGAGAAATTTCACTACTGGTTGTTGTAATACATCTGTATTATTTATATTAAATCCATTATTTAAAATATGTTTATTGAACGACATAAGACTTGTTTTTGAAAAGTTGATGTGCACTCATTTAGGTTCCTAACAGAATATTTGCCTCAGATATCAGATCGCCTAGCTTTGTACTTGTTATTAGACCAGATGTATTATCAGCATAAAGATATAGCGAATGGCTTAAGAAATAAACTATGTCATTAATAAAAACCAAAACACAACAGGACCTAGCATCAAATCTTGGGGAACCCCTACTGTAACTACTGTAACAGACAAAGTGGACGAGTAGCAGTGATTAATGACGTGGTTAGGGAGTCACTCTTACAAACTGGGCGCTTTGTGAAAGGTAAGATTCAAACATTTGGCGACGGCGCCTCTTATACCTTACCGTTTTAATTTGTTTAACAACTAAGAATTGTTGACGCAATCAAAAGCTTTAGTCAGATCGCAGTAAATTCAAACAACAAACATTTTCTCATCTAGAGCTTCCACTATTTCATGAATGAAAGACTATGAAGCAGTAATCGTTGACTATTTTTTTCGAAAGCCATACTGGCAGTCGGTAATAATGTTAATCAATGACGCAGAAGTCATGATAGTATAGCATATTCAAAATTTTTTTAAAAAGGATTGAATGATATTGGGCGAAAGGGTAAAACTTCGCTATGACTATCTTTTTTGTGCACCGGAATAACTCAGGCACATTTTAGTGGTGAAGGAAACACCCTGTTCAAAACACAGGTTAATTAATTTTGTGATAGGGCTAACAAGGGCCAAATGGATTTGTTTTAGAAGTTTACAGGATATGCCATCTGGTCCACAGATGTTTTTGTTTTTAAGTTGATTTATAATTACGCACATTGTAATCTTAACGGGTGTCGTATAAATAATTCACCCACTTATGATTAATACTTCCAGCCCAGAGCTATAATTAACTATGGAAAATAATGGACAACTAGAAGATTTTATGCCACTTTGCTCATCGGTAGATTAATAGGTCCAGGTTCAATAACATTTGATTTGCTTATTAACAAAAATAGAATTGCTTAGATAGATTCGCTTTACAAAAAAAAGGTGTTGCTTCAAACCTGAAAATAAATAATGTAATCTCGAACGCCAATTTGTTTTTAAGGAACAAACAAACCTTAAAAAATAGTAGTCACAAAAACTCATGAAAGTAACAAGTAAAAAATAATGACAACAATGAGTTTTATTACGATACTTAATTTGATTATAAGGATGATCTCTTAAAAATTAATGTTTGTGATTCTTAATTAAATGCCTTAAACTGTAATGTGAATTAATTAACAATATGAAATACCTGGAGAAATTTCTTTTACATTTTGGGTATCACTGAAACTTCAGCCGATAAGGAAATGCTGTCGATTCATCACTTTAAATTTACTGCGCAATTTTAATGGAAATTGAAGTAAACATCAGATTGATATTCTGGTAATTCCAAATATATAGAAATTTCTTTATAAACATCCAAACTGAATTAATTTAGCATGGTCTAAAGTAAAATTTGGCAGTCTTAATAAAAGAATTAAACAAAGCGAAAATGGCTTCTACTTGAACACGTAGTTCAAGCAATGAATAAAGGACGCCCAAAGTAACCCTGCGCAATGACCGAAAATGACTCGAAGCGCGAATGTGCAGACGTATAATAGTTGAAACAATTTATTAAAAGAACTATATGGACATTTGTTACGCCAATAGGGTATGCAACTAAGGCTACACGAAGAGCACTTAAGTTGCCAATATGAACGTAAATTTTAAACATACATAAAAGGTTTGTTACAAGATATCTTCTTCACTACATGGGAAAGCGCACATACTGTTATATGTTCTTAATTTTTCAAAACATTTATGGTAGATGACATGTTCTCCTATGAAGAGTGTATTGAATTTTTCTGCCACTTGCTTAGGGTCAATAATTGTGTTTGTACCCGTACACAAAGATATGTTTGAAAAGTGTATTTATTTGCCAATAAGTTGAGATATAAGTGACAAGCAGCTTTTTGTTGATTATCGGCATATAAAATTTGATTAGAATAATATGCAGCTTTGGTCTTTCGGATAACTTGACGATGACAACGTTTATTTTGTAAGTAAAAGGGACTTAGTTCTGGGTACTTAATTGTTAGCCGATACAGGTCGTAAAGATGTTGGCTGGAGATTTTTATAGAATTTGTTACCCAATTTGAATTAGTATTGAATTTTTTGAGGAACTTCGATCTACATGGAAAAAAAATTTGAAATAATACAGGAAAGTTTCATAGAAATAATTAAATGCATCGTCAAGTGTTGAAAAATTTTCCAAATCAATCCAACGTTCCTGTTCTATGGCTGTAGCAAACTTCAAAATAGAATCTTTATTATAAGAACGTTTGTTTATTACCTTTGGCTTTATGAATTCTTTCTTTTGTTTATTAGTTTTAAATGTAGTTAAATGTAGTTATGGTCAGATGTTATGCAAGAGCGTACATTATGTGAATTTGCACTAGAATTGACAAAGGCGTTATCCAATACAGATACCTTCCTTGTCGGACTTAGAACTACATCAAATTGGTCAAATGTGGTCAACATGTCTCTTAATATAAGTACATTGCGGTCATTTTTTTCAAAATGCAAGTTAAAGCAGCCAACTATATGAGCTCTTATCAAACACAAAGTTCAGTACATCAAACAATATATCTAAAAATATTGTGAAGTCACCAAGAGGTGATCTATAACAAGTTATTATTATATATTTTTTTGGTTAATACTCCAAATTACATCGCACACTTCGAAGTCTAATTCTTGACAAAAATTTCCCAAGTCTAAGGAATGGACATTTAGATTTTTCTTATAAAAATTTAACACTTCCAACATAAAAAAATTACATTACATAATCACTTAATTGCTAACATCAGATAATTCTATCAACTCAGAATTCAAAATTGCACACCTTTGAATGTGTTAGCGTTTGGGTGTTATTTTTACAGTGCATTGCATTTTACACAATAGAAAGTAGATTAACAGACAAATTTTGCTAATACTATCTTAAAGCTATTTTATTATACTTTATAAAGATTATTCGATATTTATAAACATTGGGCGGTTAATATCTGGGATCATTGAATGAAACTTACTTTGTAACTACAAAATTATCACATTTATAAACAAACGGCAACAAGTGTGTTAATATATTTGATATTGACATGTGTTTATTTTCCTTTAAATATAATTCAATCCAAATAGTGCATTTCACGGTCAAACCTCTATTGTAATACAGAGTACAAATTTTAAGAAATAAATTAATTATCTTACAGGGACCGCGCTAGTTTTAATGATTTTGCTAATTGAGTATTTACTAATTATACAGGATTTAATATTTATTATTTGATTGCTGACATTTTTCTATTTCTACATTGAATTAATATTAAAGGCTTATTTGTAACTTTTACATTCCAGATATGCATTATAATACAAAATAAGTTATCATTCGCCAAACTTAAATTGCGGAATATAAAAAAGAAAATTGGTATTTACAGTTAACGGTGTATTCTTTTAAATCTTTTAAGTTTTGTTTATCATGAAAACAAGTTTACTGCAAACACACAAGATATTTGAAAATGTAGACTTTCACCATTATTACACATAACAAAATACTTATCTTTTTTGGGTTTTTTAATGGTGTATTTTAATGTTATATAATCTAAACGTTTCGATAACACTTACAGTTATCTTCGTTAGTAGCAATCTCTATTAAAATTGTTAAAGGTGTTGAAAACATTTTGTGAAAGTTGACAAATTAAATTGAATTAATTTTGTGAAAGTTGAAAAATTAAATTAAATTAATTAATTTTTCAACTTTCACAAAATTGTTTCAACACCTTTAACAATTTTAATAGATATTACTACTGACGAAGATAACTGTAAGTGTTATCGAAACGTTCAAATTGTATAATATAAAAGATAAGTCAAAAAATTTTTCAGCGATAGACCTCGTTTTTGCGTCTCCCCCCCTTAGCATTACAATTTAGATGGATGACTCAAGATGATTTTCATACGGATGGTCACTGAACGATTAATGTGGTTCCTAGAATCCAAATCGTTACTATTAACATATGGTAGCTGTAACTTTTGATCTCGAGAAAGCGTACGACTTAACGTGGAGGTACAATATTGTTAAGAAACTGTGCGACATAGGCCTTTGTGGTAATCTACCCTTATTTATCGAAAATTTTCTTACTAATCACACATTCAAAACTAGGATTGGTACTACTCAATCTTCACCCTGCTGCTTGAAAAATGGAATCCCACAGGGGTCAGTTTTAAGCTGCATCCTGTTCTTAATCGCAATTAACGATTAAAAAGAAAGTGTACACTGTACAGCCTCCGGTACAAGGTTGTTTGTATGTGTACGATCTAACCATGTTTTATCATTCTGAAGACATGAAAGAAGTAGAAACTACAATGTAACGCGGTATTAATCAGTTAGTGCAAGTAAGAGAGAACGTTAGCTATGCTAAAACTATGGTAATACATTTTTGTAGGCTTAGGCACGGTCATGATGATCCGGCTCTTTTCATTAAAAACGCTTAAATAAACTTTCAAAGTGTAAAAATTTTGGGCGTAATTTTCGATAAAAAATTATATTTTCAGAAGCATATTCAAATAATTGAGACAAAGTGTAAAAAGGAAATGAATATTATAAGGTGTTTGTCATGTATTACGTGGGGTGGAGACAGAAATATTCTTCTCCAACTAAACAAATCACTTGTTTTATCAACAGTTGATTATGCATGTATATTTTATTTATCTGCGAATCAGTTTCATTTGAGACGGTTGGACAAGATCCACGATAGTGGACTAAAAATGCTATTAGGCGCATTTCGGAAGTAGCCCTACAGAGTCTGAGCACGGTTAGTCCGGAGTCCCACCACTACATCTCTGAAGAATCAGATTACTGTTTAATTATATTGTAATAGTATATTGAGTATCAAGAATAGTAAGGGACGTTTACTGGTTGACGGCCATGTTTGGAGGCTAAGCGATAGCGAATTTGGCCGGAGACCGGTACAACCCTTAATGTTCGTGATACTCATACTGTTTTTTGCACGATTGTATTAAATTTATCACAATAAAATTATTTAATTTCTACTAAATAAACGAAACGTCAAAAGTGACGTTTTAAATAGAAATGTCCAAATTTTTTGTTCTTATTATTGTGAAATATAGTTAGTATATATAATTTTACGTTGGTAAGTAAAAGGCGTCGGCAAGTAAAATACTTATCGACGAGTTGGGCCTGCAACCAATAAACATATCCTACTGTCTTGGAAACAGATATGGTAAACAAAAGAAAAAGCTCAATCGTGCAAGAAAGATATTAACGTTGCCTAACCATATAAACTATTTCATATTACTCGATAACGTTATGGTAGAACAACATAAATCTAAACCTACTGCGTCCAGACCAACCATTATTAGAGCGCTAGAAAAAGCACAGGAATTAAATATTAACATGTCGTGCATGTTTATGCAGTCAATAATTGAATGGCCGCCATGGAATAAACCTAAGATCACATTCCGGCTTAATCTAACAGAATACCCAAAGGCATTCACACCAAACGAAACCTATAAGGGTATGTTTTATGCCATAATCGGGAGAATCAAATTTAACGAAGTAATATACACAGATGGTTCAAAATATCTACAGGAGTTGGTAGTGCCATTTATAATCAAAACTTGGGCCATCATTGAACACTTAACCCAATATTAAGTATATTCTGTGGCGAATTATATGAAATCCTCCAAGCTGGATTGTATGTAAACGACATAAATGCACGTCCCAGCGCAATACGCACTGATTAAATAAGTGTAATTACCGCACTGATGAATAACGAGCACTCAAACGATCCTCCAGTTAACACTATCAAAGGATTATTATGCCAGATTAATAGCGATTGTAATCTATAACAGGGTCTTATAAACAATTCCACCCACTTAAGATTAAATACTTCTAGCCCAGAGCTATAATTAGCTATGGAAAACAATGGATAACTAGAATATTTTATGCTACTTGCTAATTGGTAGATTAATAGGTTCAGGTTCAATAACATTTGATTTGCTTATTAAAAAAAATAGAAATGGTTAGATATTTTCGCTTTATCAAAAAAGGTGTTGCTTCAGAATTGAAAATAAATAATGTAATCTCGGATGCCAATTTGTTTTTAAGGAACAAATAAACCTTAAAAAAATGAAAAGTTACAAAAACTCATGAAAATAACAAGTAAAAAAATAAATGATTTCAACTATTGTTAGGAGTTTTAATATTATCTAATTTAATGAATTAAACATTAAATCTTGAATTTTTTATTTGGAGAATAAAAAATTAATTATTTAGATAAATGATCTAGATTTTTACCTCTTAAAAACTAGTTTTATGGTTAGTGAAATTCTTAATTAATCTGTTTAAACTATTCATATTTGAAATTAATTGAAAATAAATTACCTGATGTAATTATGTTACATTTAGGGTGTCACTGAACTTCAGTAGATAAGAAAATGCTGTCGAATTCAGTCACTTTAAATTATATTGGCAATTTAATGGAAGTTAAAACATCAGATTGAATATGCTGAAGTAATCTCCAAATATACCGATTTCTTTATAAACCTCCAAACTGAATAGGTTTTGAGTGGATATGTAAAATTTGAATTGAATTCATTAGAAAGGACTTATTGATCACTTCAAAGTTAACGTTGAAATAAAATTAAGCCTATATATAAAGTGGTTGTTAGAACTGATGCTGAAAGTAAATCTCTAATTCAGTATGATAATATAAATTGGCACTGAAAATTTAAACAAAGCAAATAATGAAGACGCTCAAGTAACCTGCGCAATGACCGAAATGACGTCAAGCGAGAAAGGATGTCAGTGAATAGTAATTGAAATGATTCATTAAGACTTATATAAGATACTTCTACAATAAGTGCATAAAAAGTTTTACGATGGAAAGTTATAGAAATCATAGATTCCTGGAATGAATCACTGCAATAAATGCGGACAGAACGTCAAGAATAACACGATAGGTCAAGTATCATATTCCTGTTCACTAACGATTTTAAAGATATTTAAAATAAAATTAATGATCTTACAATCAGACTGGAATAATGTCAAAACACAGCTAAAATAAATAAAAATGTTATCAAACCCTGAAAAACAAGTTAAAGCTAACAAAGAAAAGTGCTACTAACTCGATTGAATTGGTCATCAATATAATTCTACAGCACCAAATGTATTAATTCAATAAGTACTAATGCCTACTATACGAGGAATATCTCAAATTCATTTGTTTCAATTTTTCAGGAAGACGAAACTAGCATTAATCAATTATTGACATACCTAAAGAAGAGTGGATTATTTAAATATATTTAAACTTCAGTAGAGTTAAATAGCTAATGGCCGTTGTAGCCAATGCTAAAAAAAGAAATCCCTAGAATGAAGTAATTTAATCCAAGATATTTGAAATTACTGGATACTTTGGCAACGGAAATTAGTCTGCACAATCTTAAATAGTCAAACTCAAATGGTTATACTACATCTTTAAATTTATTAAAGTGAAAATCCAAGCAATTCAATAAAATGTTTTAGGGCCTATTGCCACGGAAAATACTTAAGGAAGCAAAATATAACTATACTAATCTCATAAAAAAACGTAAATAAAACTTTTCAAGTACGTTAAAGCTAACAAATTTTCTGATTTCTGTAGAATATCTACATTATTCACATAGTTATGAAATCTCCACTGAGAATTTCTAAGCTGTTATAACTTCAAAGGTTAATGTTGTTTTAAACTTTAATAAAAAGGAAAAAAAGGAAAAAGCTGAAACCACACAAACTTTGTGCTATATAATCAGCTTACAAACCTGAAGTTGAAACAATTGGCGTTAAATTAACTGATATAATTAACAAAGTAATAATTGGGTAAGAGTAAGCTAAATAGGAAATGCTTTTTTAGATTTACATATATTAATACAAGTTTAATTAGAGACTAGAAAAACCGGAAAGGTATTGCTTCAAAAACTGAGATCAGCATCATTAGTACTAACTTCTTTAAAGTGTTTATGCAATATAGTCAAAGGTTTTTAAATAACCATTAACAAGAAAGATCAAAGTGCTTTATCATATTCCTAGTAAAAACAGAAGCAGTTCAAACATTATTATAGATGTAGATTTTAAAAGTGAACGTAAAAGAAAATTAATATCTTTATGCTCAAGAAAGTTAAATGAAACATAAGGTAAATTCTAATTTTGGCTTTATAATTCTATTTCGTTGTGCAGAAGTAACAACCCAGGAAAAAGGCGGTATATGGTTTTCTCAAGATCAAAAATTTCATAATAATTACATTGACTTGAGCTTCGCCTGGAGCTTAAACGAATTTTCCTTTTGTAATAAAACGTTCAATTTCCTACAGAAGTTCTTGAAAACCTACGAAGGGTTTCTAAATTATAATTTTAATACTTGTTTTTGCATGATAATTAAACATTTTAATATAAATTCGTACACGTTAATTAATCGCTAGTAATCGTTTACGATGATGCAATAATGTACACATGAATACACATCGTTTTAAACGAAGAATAGTTTGTTTATTGCGCATTACAAAGAATACATTTTAATTTTACAGTTAAAGATGAGTCGATTACAAACTCGCGTGTTCCATTTATTACACTTTTGTAATAAGCTATGTATGTAAATTGACAAGGAATAGGAATTAAAGAGAATTCATCTTAAAAACCTCCTATTGTGTTAACATTTTGGTTTCACTTATTGTGTTCGGGTCATTATGACCCGGGAGCCTATAATATTACGTTATTTTATTTTTATTAGATATTATTAGAAATGTTATGTAAAGAACATCTGAAAAACGTAGTAGTTGGGTAGATACATATTACATGAGCTTTACATAGGTATTTTGAGCAATTACAACATACCATATTAGTTTTATTATCATTTGAAGAGGGCCAAAAATTACATCTTTTACGCTTGGTTGTGGTTGATTGTTCCCTTACTTCAGCATTACTGGTTGAAGAACGTGACTTTATAACCATTTCAGCTGCAAGAATACTTCGAGGGGTAGGTTTTGTTTCTTGCAATAATGGAATGATCAAGGAATAACCCAGTTCGTTCAGCATTCCAGGTTGGAGTTGTTTCGCTCCACATAACGTAAGCTGAAACGTCCATGATATTCTAAAAGATAGTCATTGGCCATCTTTTAGTTTGCCATCTGCATGTGTATGTTATTATTAACTTGTCTAACGTGTCTACAGCACCTTTAGTTTTGTTGTAATCTAAAATCATAGACGGCTTTTTATGATCTAGGTTGCAAACTCCGTTATCATGGTGCTCATGAGCGTAACATTTTTATTCCGTTTCGGAAACCAATGCGCTGACAATTCAGGCTTATTTTTGCGGATAGTGCCAAACATGGTTATTTTTATTAGTGAAGTTTATCAGCCTATTTCCACAGTTTATGCATTTTGAGCGCGACGTTTCGGAAGCGGACTCTGCTTCCGTCAATAGGCTTAGTACTGAGAAGGACTGTTTTCGCACTTGAGTCGAATTCACATGTTATATATAATTTTTCCCAAGCACTTAACTACTCTCAGATTCGAACTTAGAACCTTTCACTTACTAGTCCGACACCTTTACCGCTGAGCCACTGAGCAATCCAATATATACATATATATATATATATATATACATATACACATATATATATATATATATATATATATATATATATATATATATATATATATATACATATATTGAAGACTTTGAAGACCAAGCGATATCCGAAAATCAGACAAAATACGAAGGATAGGCAGCAAATACGCACCATACAATGAAGATCAGAATTCCAAGAATTGTGTATACAACCTACCATGCGAATGCGGCAGAGCATACATAGGAGAGAGCAGTAGACCACTCAAAGTGAGAACTCAGGAACACAAAAACAACGTCCGTAAGGGCGAAACAGAAAGATCAAGAATCGACGAACATGTCTGGAACGAAGATCACCGCATCCAATGGGATAACATACAGATAGTGGCAAAAAACGAGAACACAACTCGTCGGAAACTCAAAGAAGCCACATACATCGCACTAGCAAAAAATCCAATAAGCCAAGCTAGTGTAGAAATGAAACCCATATGGATTTCAATAATGTAAGTTCTAAAAAAATATATATTGGACTACTCAGTGGCTCAGCAGTAAATGTGTCAGACTAGTAAGTGAAAGGTACCAAGTTCGAATCTTAAAGTAGTCAAGTGCTTGGGAAAAATTATATATAACATATGAATTCGACTCAAGTGCGAAAACAGTCCTTCTCAGGACTAAGCCTGATGACGGAAGCAGAATCCGCTTCCGAAACCTCACGCTCAAAAAGCATAAACTGTAGAAATAGGCCGATAAACTCCACTAATAGGAAACCACAGTTACAAAACACTTATAATACAGCATAGTTATTTTTCTTTTCAACAGCACCTGTTCCAGATCGTACGAGGAAAAAAATTATCACACGTTACGTTGTGACCTTTTGGACCATAAGTAAGATCTAGCACAACTTTTTACCTTGACCTCTCTCTGGAGGTTTACCTTCTTTTTTCCCTAGGTAAACCTGCATGTTACATGCGTAAGCAGTTGCAGAATCGCATAAAGTCCAAATCCTGACTCCGTATTTAGCAGGTTTATTCGCAATGTACTGTCTAAAAGAGCAACGGCCTCTGAAAGGTACCAGTCGCTCATCTAGATTTTCATGAACATTATAGAGCTTAGGTAGAATTGCAACCCATTCATCCCACATGGCCGCTAATTGATCAATTTGGCGTCGTTGTGGTCCATTTTTTTTATCATCAAAGATCATGCAATTACATGAAATCGTTGTAGGGACATCGTTGTTCTGAATATTGGACGACCTACATTTCCATCCCACTGACTGGCTGTTGCCTCTCCATGAGATTTACATACTGCAGTTAGAAACAGTAAGCTAAAATATGCTTCTAGTTCAACTAATGTTAGTTCTTGAAACGTGTCGCCACAAAGTCTTTTGCCTTCTAAATTTGACATTTTCAAAATTAGGTTTATAGCTTTGGGTGTGAAATATAAGAATTACGCGGATCAATTATTCGCGACGTAGCATACCTTGTTGGCCCAGAAATCAAAGAAATAATATTTGCTGCTGATAACCTTCCCGATTGATGTGTCTTCATTCCATACTATATTGTTTTGAAGTTATGTGATTATCCGTATCAGCTTCATTTGAAATCGTAGCTTCCACATCATCATCCGATTCGCTATTATACAAATCGGTTACGGATAAATGGTCTTCTTCTTCAGAAGCTTTAGAATCACTATCAGAAACACACAAAAGTTTCTCAAGTTCACTATCCGTAAGTACTCTCTCACTACACATTTACAATAATAAATTTCAATTGTTAGGTATTTCTTATTGCATTTTCTAATATCAATCTCGGTACACCGTTATTATAGTAATGAAATAAAAGTCAATCAGTGGCAACGAAATATTTAAATAAATTAACGAATTATGCACATTAAAAGAACGCGATTGGGTCATATTGGCCCGATACAATAGGAGGGTTAAATACTAATCAAACAAAAATTTAATACACCGTAATTGCTGTTCAGCACATAAACGGTGCGTCAATGTAGTGTTCGGTGTAATAACCTTACTTAATCTCTCGTCAACACATTGGGCCCCATTATTTGAAATGTTACTTTCCAAGGCAGCAATGTATTTCAAAAACCGGCCACCTCCAATCACCACTTTGGTAGTTCTAAGTTGTAAGGTAACTATAATATTATTGTCACCAATCATTGAGTTTATTAAAACAAATCTGATTACTATTTGTAGCAATCTCAACACTTATTTTCATATTTGGTTATAAATACAAAGAAAATTTAACAGAAATAGGGTTAAATTGGAGCACACTGGGTTCTTGATGTCGTTTTAATTTCAATAGCGATTTGACCCTACTTAATTTATAGTTATGTAAAACCACATTAATTTTCATTCTAATAATTGAACTAAGAAGTCTATCAACATTGCATACTGTACCGTCAATTTGATATTACATTAATTTGTAATTATTAATTTTTCAATTTATTTCTATTCCAATTAAACTGATTTTGTCTAATAATTTTTGAATTTTGCTCATGTACAGTGCATCCCATTTTGGTTGTTGTTGAAGATAGAACCTTGCGGTTTCCGAGGTCCTGTGCCACTTTTTTGTGAAACTTTGTTAATAATTTCAGATTCATTTTTCCGTGGTAACTTAGGCTTGCCATCTCTCATACAAATATCCCTAAAGTAGGGTATATTTTTGGTGTATTTCTTTAAATCAATATTCGTTAACAGTCTTTCGAGTAATCTATTCAGTTTTTTGGAAACGGTTTTAAGTATAATGCAGCACCACCAGATTTGTTTGGTTTTAGATACAGTGCACCGCCTTTCTTATTCACGGAGCCCATAGCGATCGATTTCATCATGCGTTTATGGCGCGATGTATCTTCTTGTAATTCTTTAGCATTTTTAGCATCATTGACTGCTTTAGCAATTCCTGATGCACCACCAGTTAAAGCACCGATTGCTGATAATCCTGCAAATAACGGAATAAGAAATGTTAAAAACCCTCCTTGTTTAGGTAGGGGAATTACTCTAGAAACTTTAACGTTTTTCTTTCCTACTAAATATTTTACCACACGTTTTGCTGGTGAAAGGGCTGACTTTATTGTCTGTAAAATTTCCGTTAGGCTTAATTTTTTCAGCAATTGTTTTTCGTAAATGCAATAAATTTCCGCCATTGCATTGTTTCTTCTTCTTCAGATTAGATCGACGTTTACACCCCATTCCTAATTTTCTCTTTGCTTTCATGGCGGTACTGACTGCTAAAGCTGCAGTCCCTTCACCTAATGGTGCGTCTGATGATTTTAAAGCGCTCCCAAGCTTTTTGTAAAAATTTATATATATATATATATATATATATATATATATACAGGGTGAGTCAGTTTTTGTAGATAAACTTTAACAGGAAATCGAACACATGTTTCTAAAAAGAAAAGTACCTATAAACATATGTCGTAGAAGGCTTCTTTTCCGAGATACAGGGTGTTGAATATAATTTTTTTCTCTCAAATTTTCATTATAACTCATAAACGAATGCTTAGATTTTTTTCATGTTGGGGGGATAATGTCTATTAATTAAGGGGCATAAAACAAGCGATAATAATATTCACAAACTTGCACAGTGGCGTAGTGGAGAGGGTGCTCAACCCCTTTCATAAACAGAACTTCTACGCCAATGACTATTTTTAGAAAAAAAACTGTTATTTTCATTATCTACATACAGTTTAACAAAAATAATGTTCCTTCTTCTGTTTCGAAATTCCTGTGCGTTTCAGAGTTATTTTGATTTTTAGTATTTGATGTGGTACTAAGTTAAGTAATGTGCTTTATGTGAATAATTGAATATAAAGTTTTAATAAAAAGATATAATAAAACATTTAGAGCCATTTTAGTACCTAACGATCGTTTCTTTAAAATTTCAAATACATTTTCATTTATAAATAGGTAGGTTATCGGTTTTTTAGTATCCATTGTTATTATCCTCGTATAAAAAGAAATGCATAATTATTATTGTTATGCGGTCAATACTTTCTGTATAATTATGTATGTATCAATTTCGCCATAAACATGTATGTAGTTTTAAGTGAGATTCTAATAAGTTATAGACCGCTGCTCACTTGCTCTCATTAAAGAGCCGCCACTGTATCAAGCCATACTCAAATACAAGACTTTTGTAAATTGAAATCTGTTTAGTACACTAATTTTAACAATCCTTATTTATTATTGTAACAATACTTAATTAATAATTGTGAAATTAATAAGAATTCTTAGCAATAACGATTTATAAATAAATAACAATAACACTAGTATAATAAAATTAGACACTTTGTTCAAAATGTAAACCGTTCTTTTCAATACACATTTCACAGCGACGTACAATAGAACGTCTTAAGTTAACTAAATGATGCACCCTTATTTCATTGCAACAAAATATGATACTCCTTGGAAAACAAGTAAGTATTAAATTTTATATTTTGAAACGACAGTTTGACTTTTTACAAACACTTGCTTCATCTTGAATAATTTCACTGTTATTAATTATTGTTTTTAAGTTCAAAAAGTTATTTCATTTGATTTGCCAACTTTTAATTAGTGTAACATGCCGCTTACATTTACAAATAGCGAACAAGCCGACATTCATTTGTTTTATGGGTTCGCAAATGGGAATTCAAGGTACGCAGCTAGGGAGTATCGGAGAAGATTTCCAAATAGACGACAACCTCATTATTCCGTTTTTGTGAGTATCCATCGTCGATTTGTTAACCAGGGTTTGAAAAATGTACATGGGGGCCGACAGAACAACCGTGGACAAGATAGAATTGGAGAAGGTATATTGCGTGAATTTAATAGGAACCCCACGACAAGTACTCGACGTACTGCTGTTGCTGTTGGTATTTCCCAAAGTAAAGTTTCCCATATCATTTTCAACCTGTTCATGGTTTATGTCCAGGTGACGCCGAACGAAGACTTAATTATTGTAGGTGGGTTCTTAACTCCATTCAAAACAATAGAGATTTCTTATCTAACATACTGTGGACTGATGAATCCTGTTTTACTCGTCGTGGTATCGTAAACTTTCACAATCTGCATATATGGGCACATGAAAACCCACATGCCATTCGACCAAGAAGTTTTCAACATGAATTTAGTACAAATGTCTGGATTGGAATTTACGGCAACCACGTATTTGGACCTTATTTCTTGCCACAACGTGTAAATTCAGAAATTTCCTACAATTTTAGAAGAGAACATGTTAATATGTGGGAAGACATTCCTTTGAATTTAGGAGGACACTCTTGGTTTCAGCTTGATGGATGCCCGGCCCATTATGGCAGAAATGTAAGAAATTGGCTAAACAATAACTACCCGGGGAGGTGGATAGGTCGTGGAAGTCCAGTGGCGTGGCCTCCTAGATCCCCCGATTTAACGCCACTTGACTTTTTTGTATGGGGATTCATGAAGGAAAAAGTGTATACCACTCCGGTTAATACACTTGAAGAACTTCACAATCGCATCAGAGATGCTTGCAATGAAATAAGGGTGCATCATTTAATTAACTTAAGACGTTCTATTGTACGTCGCTGTGAAATGTGTATTGAAAAAACGGTCAAAATTGTTTAAACATGTCCGAGAATCACTAGATGATGATCCCCGTCCAGGTCGGCCTGTTGACATGATCACTGCGGATGTTATTGAAAAAAACCAAGTGTCTTTATTATGAGTTTCACAAACCGTAGTTTTCAGAATTTTACACGATTACCTTGGCATGATAAAGGTCAATGCGAGATGGGTTCCACGAATGCTTACACCTTTTCAAATGCTTATTCAAATGGAGAAGTGTGAAGAATTTTTGGCGCTTTGTGGGGACGAACCAGATTTAATTGTCAATCGACTTATCACCGGAGATCAAACTTGGGTCCATCTTTTTAATCCTGAGCCGAAACAGAGTCTATGCAGTGGCATATCAGGGGTTCCTGTCCTCCCAAAAAGTTTAAAGTCGCCCCTTCTGCAGGAAAAAAAATGGCAACTCTTTTGCCAAGGAATCTTAATAATTGATTATCTGAAGAAGAATGGTACAATCACAGGAGAGTATTATGCAAGCTTAATGCATAGCCTCAGAGATGTTATTAAAGTGAAAAGACGCGGAATACCAACGCAAAGTGTTCTGCTGCTTCACGATAATGCACCAGCCCTTAAGTCAAGACTTTCAAAAGCTGCCGTTGCTCAATTTATCCTTGTAGAAATTGATCAACCACCTTATAGTCCAGATTTAGCGCCCAGTAACCATTTTTTGTTTCCAGATCTGAAAAGAACGCTAAGGGGAAGAAAATTTACGGACGGTGATGAACTAATAGCGGCTGTTGAAAGCCATTTTGCGAGCAAACCAAAAGAATATTTTTATAATGGGTTAAAGATGTTATTGAAACGATGTAATACATGGATTCAAAAGCAAGGGGCCTGTGTTGAAAAATAAATTTCTGTTGTTCTAATCTACTCTTATTATGCCTAGTCCGAGAATATAAAAACGACCTTCCGTGTGTGTATATATATATATATATATATATATATATATATATATATATATATATATATATATATATATATTATATAATAGTATTTGCATACGACCATTGTCATCAATTCAAAATTACAAAAGAATATCTTACTGATGTTGTTATTTATCCATATGAATCGGAATTTTTCATGTAAGTACTGTTCCAATACTAGCAAATTTGATTAATTTCTTCACTAATCAATAGCTTACTGTAATAACTGACGTGAAATTGACAATACCTCAACCATACAGACTTTCTAACTTCCATACATACATACCTACATATACATATGTAGGTATAGAAGGTAATAGAAACGTTTTGTCACAAGCGCCTCATTAATTTTTACCTTTTTGAAATAGAAATTTTCATTTAAGATATAACAGTGTAACTTGTTATTTTATGCATCTGTATTGTTGCACATAAAAACTTTATTAATGATATATTTACGTAATGGTATATTACGTAGTGTTGTAAAAGGCACGAATGGAAAAATTACGCACGAAGCCGCGTGCAATTAACTCTGTGATGTAACACAACTGGTGCAGATTTATAAATTTTATTTTATAAATTAGAAGGCGGATTTAATTGAAACCATCTAGTAAATATAGCGGCTGTTGTATATTTTGATAGTAGAAATAAGGTGTGCTTGAAGATAGGTTTAAGAAAATAATTGAGATGGGTTGTTGATTTTTTATGGTTTAGAAGGAACTAATGTTTTGATATGGATAGATAATTTTATGTAATTATTTATTGTATTTCTTTCAGAAAATGTTTATAATATTATTACCTAAATGAGAAGATAAATGAATTATAATATTGTTATTAATTGATTTGAAGACAAAACGTTCTCTTATAAATTGAAGTAAATAATAATTGAAATTGATATATGAATTGTCATACAATACCATGGTAAGGGTGATTATTTCATCTAATATAAAATAATATCAATGATAATTTGAAAGTTAATATTACATCATAATCTTGTTAGGTGATGCAGAGAGGTTTCTTGATTTCATTTTTGATGTATTATATTTTAAAATTTCATACCTATAATGTAACATATTTTATAATAAATGTATGTTAATATATAACCTAGTGGAAACATAAAACGGCACACGGGTAAAAGAGCAATAAAGGCCACCTTGGGGAGATATCCGCAGTAACCCTAAAGTATGTTAATCGTTGAACACTGTGTGTGTCTGGTATGAAATATGTTACCTTTTGATTGATTAATTTTAAACGCAGATCTTTAACATGTGATGTTTTACTTATACTACAGTTAGCTAATTAGGTAACAAGGTTGATCACCATTTTTGAGGTACAGGCCTGTATTAAACGTAATAATATTCCATTCATTTATTAAGATTAGAGAGTTTTATCACAATTTAGATCTTTGAATAACAATAGAATATAAACTATTATGATCTATGTATTTATAAGTAATACTTTTATTTTATCGATATTGTTATTCTTGTTGTAGGAAGCGGAAAGGTTTTTCTTTTGTAGTTCTTTTCCTTATACGCAATAAATACAGCAGAACTACATTGCACTTGCTTATGAATTTATATACTGTACTTTATTGTGTTACCTCAATTTTATCCTCCCCTAGATACTCGCAACACATATATCCCATTACAACTCCTTCACACAACGTGAGCGACCATATCTCCTTTCTCATTTAAAATTAGATGATCATATGGCTTATGTAAGTTCGTGTGATAACTTTGCTTTTTCATTCGAGTCGCGCAGGCGCTAGACTGGCCTATCTACTTTACAACTCCAAATTTACAATTTTATGGTAAGGTTTGTGTAAATATATACAATAATTGCACCCTATTTAAAACCCTATGTTACACCAATGACATTTTCTATTTAACTCATAATTTTCTGTTTTATTGTAGTAAATAATTATTAATATAACTTATCATCGTATATATTTATTTACCGATTTGTTCATCGAACTAAAGCTAGTGACTTATAATTATATAAATTCTACCTTAAATTTCAATACTACTGCCATCTAGCAGTATACATCTTGATAACGTTTTGTTTAAAGAATTTGGTTAATTGAAAAAGGCGTGCTTGGGATTTCTGTGCTTAATATAATTAAACAACCCAAAATGAATTGGGATATAATACAAGCTACTGCTTGTTGAACAAAAGGATTATTACACGTTTGTGTTTCAATGAGGTTGTCTCGGAGCTAAGGATTTTCTTTGTAACATTCGACGTCCACGTATACATTTCGTTAGCGGGATTCATTCGAAGAATAAATTCGACAATTGTCACTTAAATTACATTGTTACCTTCAGCTCACGCTTGCAGTTACTTTAAGTTTATACAACTGTCGCCCGTCTCTTCGGAGACATTGTGTAATGTTAGTTGAAAACTTACATTATTCCATCGGATGTTCATCCAGTGTTCAAACTATGTTAACCAATTATATAACAAAATTCCACTGCCTGTTTGCACTATTGGAAATTTTTTATATTGAATATAGCTGTTTCCGTTGCACGTGACAATTATAGGTCATCTAAAATATCAAAATTAGGTAACAATTCAACATACCAAATTTACTTACTTACGTATTCTATCTTCATACATCATCTTCAGTTACTGGTTTGATTTAATTGCCAATTTACATAGACAAAATATAACTGTAACGCTGAATTTGTAAATTATTTTTGGTGTCTCAATTTCAGTCATCTTATTATGTTTCTGTATAAATAACTCGAAGGTAAATTTCATCATATGTCTATATACTTATTCAGCATCAAATGTAGTATTACTACTTACCACATTACTTACAGTATTTTTATATTTACTAACGCTGTTCATTGTTATTGTATCGGAATCCAAAATTCCGTAAAATGGGTTTTGATGTAGCGACAAACCGCTTCAAATCAATAAAAAATACTTATATCAGGCACAGAGGTGTAATCAAAGTATTTGTGAAGAAGCCAACGGTTCTCCGTAAAATATGTTCCTTGTATAAATTTAGACTACCCCTTATGTAATAGTCCTTACTGTAGTTAATACTTAACAGTAACAATTAAGGGATATTTTTTAATGGATCTTTAGAATGCAGTTTTAATTATTACAATATAGGAAATTATTGAGTAACTGAAATTTTAACCAAGTAATAACGGTGAGACCTCATCAAAAGTTAATTACCTGTTTTATGTAGTTAGTTACACCAATAATGTTTACAATTCATATACTGCTTTGTTACAGTTTAGTCAGAAGTTCTTAAAAACCGTTCAGAGAACCAGTAAATAAATTGTATCTCTCGTGTTTCTGTACTACAAAATAGCTAACTCAACGTTCATATTAACATTTAAGTTTCTAAAACATTAATATATCACTCTAAGTAATTTCCTATGTTTCAAACTTCCTTTCCCGACATTCTTGTATTTATTTTTTCTTATAGTTTCATGCAGCTGATATATTGATCTTGCAAAGCTCTAAGCTTTATGTAATATTACCTGCAAAATCTCACCATATTAACAAGGCTTTAATTACATTATTATACTTGGAAATTGATGTAATTATATTTTAACTAGTTATAAAGTTACTTACAGGATGGAAAGATGACGATATTGCATAAATCCGTTATTTTACTCTTTAATAAATATTCTACTAAAGTAATAATAAAATCTTTGATCTACCATTTTAATCTTTACACGTGCAGAAGGAACTCCTCAACTTTACCTTAAAACAAAGTTTCCTGGGGCAAAATACTCTTTTTTAACTTCCAACCAACATGTACATAAGCAGGTATAGAAAGCAATGCAATAGACTTTCCTTTTCACCATCGCGAAATCAACTAATTAGCTCATTTCACAACTTTTGGCCAAGCTTCGTGTGTCTGCGTGTGTGAGAGCTTACGTGTGTGTATGTGTGTGTGTGTGTGTGTGTGTGTGTGTGTGTGTGTGTGTGTGTGTGTGTGTGTGTGTGTGTGTGTGTGTGTTGTGTGTGTGTGTGTATGTGTGTATGTGTGTATGTGTGTATGTGTGTATGTGTGTATGTGTGTATGTGTATGTATGTATGTGTATGTGTATGTGTGTATACGTGTTGCAGTGTATGTGTGTATGTGTGTGTGTGTATGTGTGTATGTGTGTGTGTGTGTGTGTGTGTGTGTGTGTGTGTGTGTGTGTGTGTGTGTGTGTATGTGTGTATGTGTATGTGTGTGTATGTTGTGTATGTGTGTATGTGTGATGTGTGTGTGTGTGTATGTGTGTGTGTATGTGTGTATGTGTGTATGTGTGATGTGTGTAGTGTGTGTGTATGTGTGTATGTGTAGTGTGTATAGTGTTATGTGTATGTATGTATGTATGTGTGTGTGTGTGTGTGTATGTGTTATGTGTGTATGTGTATATGTATGTGTATATGTGTGTATATATGTGTATGTGTGTATGTGTGTGTGTGTGTATGTGTGTATGTGTGTATGTTATGTGTGTATGTGTGTGTATGTGTGTATGTTGTATGTATGTATGTGATGTATGTGTGTATGTATATGTGTGTATGTGTGTATGTGTATGTATATGTGTGTATGTGTGTATATGTATATATGTATGTGTAGTGTATGTGTGTATATGTGTGTATGTGTGTATATGTGTGTGTTATGTGTGTATGTGTGTATGTGTATGTGTATGTGTGTATGTGTGTATGTGTGTATATGTTATGTATATGTGTGTATGTGTATGTGTGTATGTGTATGTATGTGTGTATGTGATATGTGTGTGTGTATATGTAGTGTATGTGTGTATTGTTTGTGTATGTGTGTGTATGTGTATAGTATGTATAATGTGTATATGTATGTGTGTATGTGTGTATGTATGTATGTGTGTATGTGTTATGTGTATATGTGTATGTGTGTATGTGTGTATTGTGTGTATGTGTTATGTGTGTATGTGTGTATGTGTATTATGTGTATGTATATGTGTGTATATATATGTTATATGTATATGTGTATATGTGTATGTGTATGTGTAGTATGTGTGTATGTGTGTATGATATGTATGTGTATGTATGTGTGTATGTGTGATGTGTGTATGTGTGTATTGTGTATTATGTTTCTGTTAAATAACTCGAAGGTAAATTTCATCTTATGTCTATATACTTATTCAGCAACAAATGTAGTATTACTACTTACCACATTACTTACAGTATTTTTATATTTATCAACGCTGTTCATTGTTATTGTATCGGAATCCAAAATTCCGTAAAATGGGTTTTGATGTAGCGACAAACCACTTCAAATCAATAAAAAATACTTATATCAGGCACAGAGGTGTAATCAAAGTATTTGTGAAGAAGCCAACGGTTCTCCGTAAAATATGTTCCTTGTATAAATTTAGACTACCCCTTATGTAATAGTCCTTACTGTAGTTAATACTTAACAGTAACAATTAAGGGATATTTTTTAATGGATCTTTAGAATGCAGTTTTAATTATTACAATATAGGAAATTATTGAGTAACTGAATTTTAACCAAGTAATAACGGCGAGACCTCATCAAAAGTTAATTACCTGTTTTATGTAGTTAGTTACACCAATAATGTTTACAATTCATATACTGCTTTGTTACAGTTTAGTCAGAAGTTCTTAAAAAACCGTTCAGAGAACCAGTAAATAGAATTGTATCTCTCTGTGTTTCTGTACTACAAAATAGCTAACTCCAACGTTCATATTAACATTTAAGTTTCTAAAACATTAATATATCACTCTAAGTAATTTCCTATGTTTCAAACTTCCTTTCCCGACATTCTTGTATTTATTTTTTCTTATAGTTTCATGCAGCTGATATATTGATCTTGCAAAGCTCTGAGCTTTATGTAATATTACCTGCAAAATCTCACCATATTAACAAGGCTTTAATTACATTATTATACTTGGAAATTGATGTAATTATATTTTAACTAGTTATAAAGTTACTTACAGGATGGAAAGATGACGATATTGCATAAATCCGTTATTTTACTCTTTAATAAATATTCTACTAAAGTAATAATAAAATCTTTGATCTACCATTTTAATCTTTACACGTGCAGAAGGTACTCCTCAACTTTACCTTAAAACAAAGTTTCCTGGGCAAAATACACTTTTTAACTTCCAACCAACATGTACATAAGCAGGTATAAGAATGCAATAGACTTTCCTTTTCACCATCGTGAAATCAACTAATTAGCTCATTTCACAACTTTGCAAGCTGTGTGTCTGTGTGTGAGCTACGTGTGTATGTGTGTGTGTGTGTGTGTGTGTGTGTGTGTGTGTGTGTGTGTGTGTGTGTGTGTGTGTGTGTGTGTGTGTGTGTGTGTGTGTGTGTGTGTGTGTGTGTATGTGTTATGTGTATGTGTATGTGTGTATGTGTGTGTGTGTGTATGTGTGTGTATGTGTATGTGTGTGTAGTGTATGTATAGTGTGTATGTGTGTACGTGTGTATGTGTGTATGTGTGTATGTGTGTGTGTGTGTGTGTATGTGTGTGTGTATATGTGTGTGTGTGTGTGTGTATGTGTGTGTATGTGTGTATGTGTGTATGTGTGTATGTGTATGTGTATATGTGTATATGTGTATGTGTGTATGTGTGTATGTGTGTATGTGTATGTGTGTATGTGTGTGTGTGTGTGTGTGTGTGTGTGTGTGTGTATGTGTATGATGTGTATGTGTGTATGTGTGTATGTGTATGTGTAGTGTGATGTGTGTATGTGTATAGTGTATTGTATGTTATGTGTATGTGTGTATGTGTGTATGTATGTGTATGTGTGTATGTGTGTTGTGTGTAGTGTGTGTGTGTGTGTGTGTGTGTATGTGTGTGTGTATGTGTATGTGTGTATGTGTATGTGTGTATGTGTGTATGTGTGTGTGTATATATGTATGTGTGTATGTGTGTATGTATGTTATGTGTTATGTGATGTGTATGTGTATGTGTAGTGTGTATGTATGTGTATATGTGTTATGTGTGTATTGTGTGTATGTGTTGTGATGTGTGTATGTGTTGTTGTATGTGTGTATGTGTGTATGTGTATGTGTATGTGTGTGATGTATGTATGTGTGTATGTGTGTTGTGTGTATGTGTATGTGTGTATGTGTGTTGTGTATGTGTGATGTGTGTATGTGTGTATGTGTGTATGTGTGTATGTGTGTGTATGTGTGTATGTATGTGTTGTGTGTATGTGTATGTGTGTATGTGTGTTTTATGTGTTTGTGTATGTGTTGTTGTATGTGTGTTGTGTGTGTTGTGTGTGTGTGTGTGTGTATGTGTGTGTGTGTGTATGTGTGTTGTGTGTATGTTGTGTATGTGTGTGTGTATATGTGTATTGTGTATATGTTGTATGTGTTATGTGATGTGTTAGTATGTGTGTATTGTGTATGTTTGTATATGTGTATGTGTGTTGATGTATGTGTATGTGTGTGTATGTGTGTATTGTGTATGTGTGTATGTGTATGTTGTATGTGTGTATGTGTATTGTGTATGTGTGTTGTGTGTTTATGTGTGTATGTTGTTGTATTGTATGTGTATGTTGTGTATGTGTATTGTGTGTGTGTGTAGTGTGTGTATGTGTATGTGTATGTGTGTGTGTATGTGTGTATGTGTATTGTGTATGTGTGTATGTGTGTATGTGTGTATGTGTGTATGTGTATGTGTGTATGTGTGTATGTGTGTTGTTGTATGTGTGTAGTATGTGTGTATGTGTGTGTGTGATGTATGTGTGTATGTGTGTATTGTGTGTATGTGTGTATGTGTATGGTGTGTGTATGGTGTTGTGTGTATGTGTGTATGTGTGATGTGTGTATGTGTGATGTGTGTGTGTATGTGTATGTGTGTATGTGTGTGTGTGTATGTGTGTATGTGTATTGTGTATGTGTGTATGTGTATGTGTATGTGATGTATGTGTATTGTTGTATGTGTATGTGTGTATGTGTAGTGTATGTGTATGTGTGTATGTGTTATGTGTGTATGTGATTGTATGTGTGTATGTGTATGTGTGTATGTGATGTGTTGTGTGTATGTATGTGTGTATGTGTTGCGTGTTGCGTGTGTGCTGTGTGTTGCGTGTGTGCGTGTGTGCGTGTATGCGTGTGTGTGTGCGTGTGTGTACGTTGTGTGTGGTGTATGCGTGTTTGTGTGTAGTGTTGCGTGTGTGTGTGCGGTGTGCGTGTGTCCGTTTGGTGTGTGTCTGTGTGCGTGTGTCGTGTGTGTGGTGTGCGTGTGTGTGTGTGTGTGCTGCGTGTGTGCGTGTGTGCGTGTGCGTGTGTGCTGTGTGTGCGTGTGTGCGTGTGTGCGTGTGTGCTTGTGTGCGTGTGTGGGTGTGTGCGTGTGTACGTATGTGCGTGTGTGCGTGTGTACGTGTGTCTGTATGTGGGGTGTGTGTGCGTCTGTGTGTGTGTGTGTGTGTCTGCGTGCATGCGCTTGTGCATGCGTGCGTATTTCTGCGCACCCGTGCGTGCGTGGTGTGCGTGGGTGACTGCATATGTTTGTGCGTGTGTGGGCTGTACGTGTGTACGTGTGTGCGTGGGTGCGCGCGTGTTTGCGTGTGCGTGTATACATGTGTGTTTGTAAGGAGTATTTAAGTTTTCAACATCTGAATAACAACTATATTTGTAAGAAATAGTGTTGACATGTTTATTAAACAAAATTTAAGTGTAGGAAATAGTTAAAAGAAGTATGTCGAAAGAGATAAAAAGAGGCACAACACGAGCGAATATAGACGTGCCATATAGGAGAGTTCAGGCGGGGTTTGGGGAACCTGGAGCAACCAAAGTTCTCAGTAAATTTTTGGAATCTGTTCCTACTAAAATTTTAGTGCATGATTGTGTTTTATCAAATAAAGCGTGTGAAAGCATTCCGCGACCATTAGTAACAGGTGCCAATCGTCCTACTAGACGTGGGAAAGTATTTCTTGTGATATCAGCAGGGTTAATAGATATTCCCAGTAAACGCTTTAAAGTGCAATGTATGCGCCTGTTAATACTATTGCAAACGTAATGAACTACATCGTGTGAAATTATTTCGCAAACATCAGTAACAGGTACAAATGTCAATCACCCTAACAATCAACGATAAAGCACTATACAAGTAAAATATGGTACATAAACAAAAAGTATAGTTTTGAGCTCATTTAAATAAAAAAAAACTATTTAGTAACCTTGACAATGACTTTATAGCTTTAATTTACAATTTTACACAAGTTAAAAACAGTTTGACCTTGAATGCGGGAATATATGACTATATAAGCCGATAAAGAGCAGTTTTATACCAGTATATTGCACTCGTGACGAGAATTTGAATTGTAAATCTATAGTACTTCTATAGTTAATTATAATACATAAAATATTTGGTACTACATTACTGCATAATCGGCAGTGGGTGCTTAATATTTTTGCATTGTTGAAGGTAACCATGGTTATACCAAGTAGTAGTGATGTTAATTTAACAAGACGTATTCCATTGTTGAAAACAAAAAATGAATTTGTAAAGCACATGCGTGTAGTTAACGCTAATATTAAGATATTGTAACATATAATTCAAAATAAAATTTAGAGGCAAATGAAAATTTTGTTAAGCTCATCTTGTAAGGCTTAAACAGTTAAAGAACGCTTCAGAGAAAACAGGTAGTAGAATTACGTCACTAAAATGCGTACACGCAAGTTAGGTTGGTACTTTCTAGATTGGTGATTTAGTGATAGGATAGAAACAAGAATTATAGTTAATATAGCAAACACAAAGGACCCTCTTATTTTCTTACAAAATGCGTAAAATAGTTATGCACGAAAGGTTAAATTAATGCCAAGGCAATCAACGCTAAAGATGAATGTTGTTTTAGCATGCAATTTCAGTAAACCTCAAAATCATGTTATCTATATGTAGGCTTTTGCAATAAAAAATTGTCATGGATATTGCGACCAATTTACGTGAGTAGTGTTGTAACGAGCCAGAATTTGGGTAAGATAAATTAATTATTATTTTAATAAAAATTATTAAGATAATGTTTTAGTAATAATTCATTTTATTCCAGTTCTAAATAAATGTAAATAATCAGCACTTTTGCGTGCGCACCGGTACCCCACTTTCACGATGTGCAGAAACGTTGCGACATTCCCTATCAAAAACCCCACTCATTCGCAAGGTTTATAAGCGAAATTTTGGCACTTTTAAATTACTTCTATTTGTAGAACGCTTCTCTGCAAATACTCGCCTGCCTTTCCGTTTGTAATTTATTACACCTGAAATTCTCTATTCGAGAACATAACCGCCTGACCAGCTCTTAATGCAATAAATAGAAAACTTCTATTTGTAGAACGCTTCTCTGCAAATATACTCTCCTGCCTGCCCGTTTGTGATAATTTATTACACATAAACTTCTATTTGTAGAACGCTTCTCTGCAAATATACTCTCCTGCCTGCCCGTTTGTAATAATTTATTACACATAAACTTCTATTTGTAGAACGCTTCTCTGCAAATACTCGCCTGCCTTTACGTTTGTAATTTATTACACCTGAAATTTTCTATTCGAGAACATAACCGCCGGACCAGCTCATAAAGCAATAAATAGAAAACTTCTATTTGTAGAACGCTTCTCTGCAAATACTCGCCTGCCTTTACGTTTGTAATTTATTACACCTGAAATTCTCTATTCGAGAACATAACCGCCTGACCGCTCTTAAAGCAATTTCAATTGAATTAAATAGAATTCAAATACTCCGAAGTATAACCGATTTTTATGAAAATAGTTGTAATACCTAGAAATTCCTATTAACAAACCATCCTTAAGAAAGTAATTGACGTCAAACAGGTTTTGCATGTTATACTGATCTTAGGTAGATTGACTGGTTAACACCGGCGGTCACCGGGATTATTATAGGGCTTCTTCTAGTTAATGGGGCTCTCTAACGCCACGTCTGGTTGCTCACAACACGCCCTATAACCTCAGAAACGCCCAATTTACCAATTCCATCCTGAACCCCCTGTATAAAGTTCTATATATTTACAGTGTCCGTTATAACTTTGAATAAATAGGATCTCTAAGATTCGTTAATTTAGACTATTGAGCCGATTGGCTTGGCTATTAACGATATCATAAACAAATCCCATCCTGAACCCCCCTGTATAATAGTTCTATATATTCAAAGTGTCCGTTATAACTTTGAATAAATAGGATCTCTAAGATTCGTTAATTTAGACTATTGAGCCCATTGGCTTGGCTATTAACGAAATTATAAACGAACAACCAATATATCCTGAACCTCCTGTATATAATTCTATATATTCGAAGCCTCCGTTACAACTTTGAATAAATAGAATCTCTAGAATTTGTTGATTTAGCTCGAGCTACCTGCTTGGCTATCAACACTTATAATTTACTCCCCCTGTATATCACAAAAATACACCTGAATATCAAATCCAAATTGTTACCGAAAAACCCAACCTGAATTGTGTAAAATATTACATTTATACAACTAAAGGTAAAGTTTACGTTTTACTTCAAAAGTAAAAGAATGTCTATTTCACAAAAAGAAATCCATTACATTAATTAGAATAAAGCAATTTATTTTGCTTTAACAATTAAAACTTTAAGATAAATATTCTTAAAGAAAATAAAAGGGGAAATCCCAATCTCGCAAATAAGTATTCACATTCGATTAAGTGTAAAGAATCATCTTCTTTATACCAATAAAACGAAGGTCGCGTTACTTTTTAGTAGTGAATGAACTCTTATCAAATTTTCAACAACACCTGTTTGAAAATATTCCTGCATCATATGAAACATTTCAAACCGTAAATTGCGAATTCCAAAACATTGAATAACCCCATGTAGATATTTTGATTGTATATAGTATTTATAGTTAATTAGAATTAGTATTTCCCTTAGACCGTGTGTACAAACCACCAAAAATTAAACAGAACAATTACCCCGTGGTATAAACCGACTTTGTATTAACACAAATCGTGTAAATACCAAAACCCCGTGTAAGGCCTGCTTCTGTAACTTGTTCCGTATTTCAAAACGTTATTGAATAAAATATCAGTAATATAAAGACCAGTCCCTGATAGAAATTTGAATGACGCTTTAACCTCACTTCAAAAACATTGTCTTAAACATAAAATATAATAAACCAGAATAAGCTTACCTGGCAAAAACACAGCAATCCTCCTTGGAATTGTACACACACCCTTGTATTATTTTCACCTGAACACATTATAATTATTTAACAAAGAAACAAAACCACAAATATTTTAACATTGTTTTGAACACTGTGATTATAACGCGTTTGATTTACAGGAAAATTCCAGACCGACCACCGATTCACCGGCGAGACCTGTGCCTAATTTATACAACGAGGAATTTACCACCTACAGCGTCGACGACGTCAGGCACACGTAGTTGTACGGTGGGCTGCCCAAATACCAGGCGCTGACTCCGAATATTAAATTCCTTTTCATTTTTCCAATATTGGTTAATTTAAAAAACTTAATTTATGTTACCAGAATATTTTTTTATTTTTGATTATTATTATAATTAAGAAGTTTGTTTTAAATATATGTATTAAACCTGGGTATGAAGAATTTGCAAATAGTTATATAAGTCTAAAAACCCATGTCCCAATTCCTGACTAGTCGAGGTTAACACAAAATCACATAGTGGTAATTAGTAAGATAATTCCTAAAAGAGTCCTGCTCCAGAAAAGGATCATTACAGTGTAATAAGAATGTTTATTATAAATTACAAAAAAAACTAGAGGAGTTTTCCGAAAGGGGTTCAGGTTGGGCATTACACGAAGTTTTACATTTAAAGGTTAATATTAATAGCTATGCTCCAGTTAGACGTGGTCTTTTAACTTATGTTAAACTTCCTCACTTCATAGCAGTAAAGCTTACGCTAGTGAATGTTAAAAATGACGACGAGTATTGCTATTGCTGTTGTTTCAGCATTATATCCCGCGCAACATCATTCGGAAATAGTTCACAGTTATCCTCATTTTGAAGATGTTTTGAATTATGATTCAATTCACTTCTTCATTCAACTAGATGTGAACGAATTTGAAAAATTAAACCTGTCCATTAAATTGTTTTGCATTCGGGGGAAAAGTATATTACCATTTGTATTAAGTGAAAATCAAAATATTGTCAGGAACCTATAAATCTTTTAGTACTTTCAACCAATTATCAAGCCGCGGATGATATTAATACAAGAAATAATACTGTTTATCATTTCAAGTGGTTTAAAGATATGTCAGCTCTTTTTTCTATACAATTATCGAATAGGGAGCACAAGAAATATGTTTGTTATCGATGTTTAAACCACTTTTCTTCGGATCACCTTCTACAAAATATGTCACTCACTGTCATCAACTTTATCGATGCTCTGCCGGGCTACCGACCGAAGCAGAAATGTTTCTGCAGTTCAAAAATTTCTCTTACCAGGAAAACGTACCGTTTGTAATTCATGCAGATTTAGAAAGTATTTTAGAACAGTGTACAAATTTAGCACACATCGGAAGTAATACTCTATTTCATTCTAAACATATATCTTTCAGTACTGCTTACTGCTTGAAGTGTTCATACTGTGATTCTTTATCACAATTTGAACTTTATAGAGGAAATGATTGTATTCAATGGTTTGTTAAAGAACTTGAAAGTATTGCATATTGGACTACCGAAGTAATCAATAAAATAGTTCCTATTGATACTTCAAGCCCCACTTAGGTTGAGCAGTTTGAAAACGCTATGGTTTGCCACATTTGCGGAATCCATTTACTGAATATGATTTAAAGGTTAGAGACCATAACCACTTTACTGAATCATTTCAGGCAGCACATCAGAAATATAGCCTAAACCATTAACTACTGTTCCCGGTGCGATTTCACTGCTGCCTATAAATTAGATGATGTCACCGCACACCCTTATGACAAATTCTATGATAAAATACCTGATGAAAAATACTATCTCGCCCTCAGGAGTGGGATCACTTTAAGTGTAACACACTCGGTGATTATGCGGATATACATTTAAAATCAGATTGTTCCTATTGGCTGATATGTTTGAAAACTTTAGATAGTTATGTATAAGTGTGTATGGTTTAGAGCCTGTACAGTATGTTACATTACCTGCGTTGGCGTGGGACTCCATGTTAAAATGTACGAAAGTAAAGATAGAATTACTGACTGACATGGATATGTACTACTTTTTCAAGAAAGGTATTCATGGCGGAGGGAGCACTTGCGTTAATTGGAGAAGTGCTGCTCACAACGAGTTTGTTCCAAATTATGACCCTAATCGTCCTAAAGTGTTTTTTTGCAGTATTTGGGTGCAACAAACTTATATGCATAGAGTATGCGCCAATATCTCCCCCCACGACGGGTTTATG
Source organism: Vesta saturnalis (assembly GCA_036346205.1). Lineage (NCBI taxonomy): Eukaryota > Metazoa > Arthropoda > Insecta > Coleoptera > Lampyridae > Vesta > Vesta saturnalis. The sequence continues at coordinate 3,682,892 of JARFJB010000762.1, forward strand.
TGGTTATCTCAAGATGAAATTCATAAATTTGATGTACTGGAGATTAATGGTGATGTTGATATCGGGTATGTGTTAGAGAGATATACATTACCCGCGTCAATTGCATAATGAGCACAATGATTATCCTTTTTGACCCGAAATAATTTGTGTGCCACATTCCAAAAAGGAAAAACTAATTCCTAACTATGTAACATGTTATCGATATTTAAAACAATGTATAGAGCATGGATTAGTTGTTACTCGTATTCACAGAGTTTTACGCTTTCGCCAAAGTCCTTGGTTAGTACTCTACATAGACCTTAGTATTGCTTTTGGAAATCAAGCAAAGAACAAATTTGAAAAGGATTGCTTCAAATACATGAACATGATGTCTTTTGTAAAACAATGGAGAAGTTGACAAAAGAAGAGTAATCAAGTTGTTAACGCATAACGGTCGTCGCTTAGGATGAAAGATGAGTATGCAAGGAAGGCTATTCAGTATTCTGCTGCTGGATCAATATCGTATTGTCTAAAGCTAGCTGATTACCAACTGGTCAAGAAAGTGAAATGTGCTAAGAAAGTTGTCATTCAAAAAATGCTGAGGGGGTTAGACTGAAAGTGTTGCAGAGGCATCGGATAAAATAGTAATGTGATCAACGTTCTCCAATTTCGGAAGTCGCCAACGCCCCCACGCCAATGTTGAACACGTATCACGTAATCGATACTGTTTGTCATACTGGGACCTAAATGCAATTTTGTTTAACATCTCAGTATATATATATATATATATATATATATATATATATATATATATATACCTTCTGCTGGAGGTTGCTAGGGAAATGTAATTTGAATGATCTAAACACGAGCATTTTACACATTACTCTGCAACAGCTTTGCAGTCTACCTCCGTCAGCACTTTTTGAATTACAACTTTCTTAACACTTTTCTCTTTCTTAATCACCTGATTATCAGCAAGCTGTAGACAATACGATTTTGATCCTTCACCATAAAAATATGGAATAGCTTTCCCTGCATACTCATCTTTTATTTTTTCGACAAAGGGCGTATTAGCCGTAATAGCATGCAGATCGTTTTGATAGTTCAATGAGTCATATTCATCTAAATTATTCCACATAATGGTAATGTATAACATTGTTGGCCTTATCACACAAGTTAGGTATTAATTTTTCCTCTGTGGAATGTGATGCACAGATCATTTCGGGGGAAAAAAGGGTAATCTTTATGTTCATCATGCAGGTGGCGTGGATAGTGTAGTAGACACGCAACATCATCATCATTAATTTTTAGTACATCAAATTGATAAATTTCTTCTTCAGTCAACCACATAAACCCATCGTGAGGTAAATACCGACGCATACCCCATCCATATAAGTTCGTGGCATCCAAATACTGCAAAAACACTTTAGTATGAGCAGGGTCATAGTGTGGAACAAACTCGTTGTTAGCAATACCTCTCCGCTTAACACACCTACTCACTCCACCACGAATACCGTTCTTTAAAAAGTGATACATATCCACATCAGTCAGCAGTCTACTTTAGTACATATCAACATGGCATCCCTCGCCAATCCAGGCATGGTAACATACTGTGTAGATTCTAACCCAGATAAAACCGTCTAAACCTTTCAAACACGTCCGCCAACAGCAACACATCCGATTTTAAATATATATCCGCATAATCACCGAGTGTATTACACTTAAAGTGATACCACACCATTAGAACACGGCAGTATTCCTCATCGGTTATATTCTCATCACGCATTTTATCGTAGAGTTTATCATAAGAAGGAACAGTGACCTCGTCTAATTTACTAAAGCTGTCTACGTACGCGTAGGGTAAAGTAGCTTTCTTTCTAACTAAGTTAAAGTCATTACCATTACCAAAATATTTCCTAACTTCTATACATTGTGCGTCTGATAAGTTCTGAGAGAATATCTGAAGATGTAGTCATGAACCTATAACTATCCACCAATCGCAAATTAATACGTTTCTTTTCCATAAGACCGCGAATTCATTTAGAAAAATATGCTACACTCGCTAAGTGTTTGATGAACAGGTGGGCAAATTATGGAAAAAAACTGCGATAAATGCTGGTTATTGATAGTTTAAAATTACAATTAGAATCCGCAGCACCACGATATTTACCAGAGACGTGGCAGTGATTTCGTACTTTAGGATTTGTGAGATCGTCCGTAAACAGCTTGTCGCATATAAAGCAATTTCGACTTTGTTCATATATTACCTATTGATCATCAGTCAAGGGTAACATTGGAACAACTGTTTTAAATGTTGATTATATATCTGTTTCACATCACTTTCTATTCGTTTAATAAATTCCTCCGCTGCATTACCCCCTATAAATTTCTAATTTGGATCAAGCATCATTTTCACCGCACTTAACGTAATAACAGAAAGAATGCGGCTCGTGTGTACAAGTTCTTGTGGCGAACGGTTCTTAGGATCGGGTTCAGCCGTATCTACCGGTACTAATAAAGCTTCAAAATCAGCATATATCACAAAAGGTAGGGATATTTGTTATTGATAGATCCGAAACGCAAGTATATTTTCCGCATAGAATTTCCCCGTTTTGTCTTTTTTGTTACAAATCAGGTAATTTAGTGTACACGCAGATACAATCATTCGCTACGTGATGAGTTAGTTGTTCCTGGGTTCACAATTAATAAAGACATGAAGCGCAGAAATATTTTCCCCATTCCGTTTGGCTGCTTGGTTACTAAGTAAACGACTAGCAACAATAAATTAGTATGCACAGAGTGTTTAACCCTGGTATGGTACAGAGTACTCACCGCTTCCTTAACATGCTCACCATTACGATACGTATCTTCCAGTCCATAAACAATGATGGAAGTATTGTTGTTGAATTGGAAAGTTGAGATGTTAGACAACTTAACAGAAAACCATACTATTCCAATTGAAGAGGGTTTTGAATCATGGTAAAAAGTTTCCGCTGTGGTAAGCCCTTCGGTCACACTAATGCAGACACAATAGCCCATGCAAAGCAGCAATTGTCAATATTCATTACATTAACTGTGGCGTGTTTATGCGCAATTTCAACTGGTACACTCATATATGAAGATCCCGTAGTAGGGGAAAATTTCAACATGTTTATTTCTAAATATAACAATTGCACCAGCGACCAGCCTACAAATACATTACTATTACAATATATTATTACTCACGGCAAACACTTACCTGAATCTTTATGTTGAAATTCTGATTGCTTAATATCAAGATTTCGATTATTCTTTGAAAGCACTCTTCTAACACCATACCACATTCAAAATATCACACTTTGTTTGAAACGGTTTTACTTCAGTACTCTACTGTTTAGAAAGTGCAAACCAAACAACTCAACATTACATTTCAGGGAAAGTTGTTTATGTAACTGAATTTATGTTATTAATAACATTAATAATTAATTACATCAGTTCTACATACATAAAGACAAGATTTACATCGATTGGGGCTTGAACCTTGGTGGCGCAGTTGGTTAGCGCGGTACTCTAGCAAAGTACAGGTCGTAGGTTCAAATCCTACTCGAGGTAAACTTTTTATTTATGTATTTAATAAAATTAATAATAATTTTGAATTTATGTTAGTTTCAAAGCATTAGCTTTAATGTCGTCCATAAATGTTTGCACGTTAGTATGAGTATTGTCTGGTGATAGAAACAATGCGTTGTTTAAACGCATTCCGAATCACTTCAACCCCAGTATCAACCAGTAGACACACACTTGCTTTATGTCTAGTGCTTGTAAGGTGTCCTTGAAAAGCATAGCGAGGAACTTCGATAGAACAATCAGTGCAGTGCACAGTATCCACACTTCTGGTGCTTTTCTTTTGCACAGGTTCATTGCATTGGTCCGACCTACCTTCTTTGAGTTATTCAAACCCGATGGACCTGGTTGCACGAGGGAGTCAGCAACTTCTCTGTGTACTCACTTATTGTTACCAGAAGAACATAGTTGCAGCACATCGCCCATTTATGTACGGTTTTGCGACACAGCTTTCTGCCTCTGTGATGGTGTGATACAGGATGGTGCTCGAAAACAACACATGGTTCGTTAATGACGAAATAGATTCTGTTTTATGGAGAGTTCTTTAATGCAATCGCATCGAAACAGTTTATTTTAACCTGTAAAGCATTATGATAACGTTACAACTGCATCTTTTCAGAATACAAACCCGTTGGATCTGGTTGCGTAAGGGAATCAGCAACACGCTTTTTTTCATTGTCCAAACCTGATGGACCTGGTTGCGCAAAGGAAGTACATGGTTGCACCCTATTGCTATTTGGGATACGGTTTTGCGGCACAGTCTACTACATTTCTGAATGTGGAGTAATGAATGATCCTTACCCAACACGCGGTTCTTTGATGCCGAAGTAGAGAATCCTTTCTAAAAAGTGTCTTCAAACATTTACATGGAAACGTTTTATTCCTACCTGTAGCAAAGAAAATGTATAAATAAGTGTATAAATGGAAGGGTAGTGTTACGTGTTTGATAAATTACTTGTCTGATGCAATAATAGATTAAAGCGCTTTCTTACCTCTGTTCACTATGGCGACAGCGGGAATTAGGTTTATTAAATCTAAAACCGATCTATATTATTAGTGTAAGTACAAATGAATAAACATAAAGTAAATCAAATACATATGCAATTTTAAAGCCTTTGAAATTATTCAGTCCAAATATGAAAAAAATTATTCCAAGTATTAAAAATAATTTAAGCATAAATAAATACTTACCATTATTTGAAGACATGATGCAATAGCTTGAACTTTAGCACTTGTCGTATGGACACAGAATGACTCTATAGTGGCACAATCCATTCTTATATACACCATTTTGGGTGGTGATGTCAAGATTAAGGTTTATTTGTTTCTGCAATTTTGTATACTATATATAATACATTACAAAATACATTTTTTTATTTGGTACAACTTTGTAAGTAAGACACACTAGATTGCAAATGTCATTTTTGGGGTTAACGTTAAAAAAAAGCATTTCCAATAAATGCAATTAATTAAGATCTTGCAATCATGTCTTTTTCCATAACAAATATAAAATTTAGATTTATATCCTTTCACATCAACGTTTGAACAGACTAATGCTTTTAACGAATAATAATAAATTTGTTGTATTTTAAAGTGTGAATTTTCGACTTTACTGATTTGTGCCATACCTGTAATATAATGACTAATTTCATTTTATTCTTTAGTCTGTTAGGTAAATTATTTTAATAATTCCAAAGATTATAAATTGTAAGTTACCTATTAATTTTTTTATAAAGGTCATTCCTATAGCAACGTAGTCAAATATCCACGGTTGATAACACGATCTTGACTTTTTACTTGGTAAAACTGTTTGTGTATCATTTTCCTTCCGCCCGTCTTACAATTCGATACGTTTTTAAGTTCTCTCTTATTAAATTATTAAGGTGTTTAACTGTTTTTGTGTCATACCTCAATTCATAATAAAACACATTTCATTTTATTCTTTTTTAATACTAATTTTTATTAACATACAGAAATACAATAAGGGCGTGTTTTAATACCTGTTATGAAATTTTGTTCCAACATTTCTAATTTAGATCTAATTATTTTCTTTTTTTATAGTTATGTATAAAGTGGTATGATGTAACTAGAAAACAAGAACCTTTCTTGCAATAGATCAATTTTGTTATTTTTACTAATAGCTTCCATTACAACTCTATAAGTGGATAAATGTTTTAATTATTTTTATACCTTTTATCAAACTTTTTCAAACAATTATAGTTTAGTTTTAATGATTTATTCTTTTTTAGTTCTGTATAACGAGGCATCATGTAAATCAAAATAACAAAAGCGTTTCTTGCAATAAATCAAATTTTATTATTTTTTAATAAGAATCTTTTCTATGGGTAAGTGTTTTAATTATTTTTATAACTTGTATGAACTTTTTTCAAACAATCATAATTTAGTTAAAAATTATTATTAATTTTATTAAATACATAAAATTACGTTTTGATTTGAACTGACCTGTACTTTGCTAGAGTACTCTAGCAAAGTACAGGTCGTAGGTTCAAATCCTACTGAGGTAAACTTTTTATTTATGTATTTAATAAAATTGATAATAATTTTTAATTACATATTTACCTTTGAACTTATTCGTACATAACAAAAACTTGTAATAATCATAATTTATGTTTGCTTATTTCTTCTTTTTTATATTTATAAGCCAAATGGTATGGTGTATCAAAAATAAAAAATTTTCTTGTAATAAATCAAATTTCATTGTATTATTTTTTAATACTCGTCGTTCTACTTTTTTTATTCGTATTATTGAAAATTTTTAGTTACTAGTTCATAAAACTATTTCATATATCAACGTAGTCTAGTGTCCAAGACTGATAACACAATCTGGAGCTTTTGATCTCTCATGAATCTATTATTTTTTACGCTATCATTAAATTAATCGATAAACTGCATTCATTTTACTTCTGTCCATCTTGCACTTCAGATCGGTAACTTCTTTTAACTTGCCCTTATTAAATTAATGCGCATTTAATTATTTTTCTTTCATATGTCACTTCATACCAAATGGCATGATGTAAATCAAACACAATGACTTTTCTTGCACTTCATCAAATTTTATTTTTAACTAATAATTTTCATTACTAGTCTATACTTGGGTACGTGTTTTACTTAATTTTATACCTTTTATGAAACATTTTCAAACACCTATAATCTAGATCTTTTTTTTTCTTTTTTTATAGCTATAACGAGGCATGCAGTAACCAAAAACTGGACTTCAGAATGGTTCACGAATGTGAAACACGAATTATCTTGATATTGCATAACCTTTGGAATGTCCGACCTTGATTTGGTGGGACCTTGAGGTGGTGGAGTATGAGGTTCCATAACTGTCCAAACCTACCTACTAATGTTGAAGAATTTTCGCTACTAGTTAGAATAGGTGTGATTCCTTATAAATATATTCATAGTGAAATAAATGAAGAGAGGCCAGGCTCCCTCCGAAGGAAGCGTTTTCAGTCATCTTAATAATGAGGGAACCAGTGATGCGAGTTTTGCATATGCGGTTAATGTTTGGAGCACAGACGAGCACACTTGCACACGCGCACTCGCGCACACGCGCGCACGCGTACGCGCGCACACGCGCACACGCGCACACGCGCACACGCGCACAGCGCACGCGCACACGTGCGCACGCGCGCACGCGCACACGCGTACAACAGCACACGCGCACAAGCGCACACGCGCACACGTGCACACGCACACACGCACACACGCACACACGCACGCGCGCACACGCACACACGCACATACGCACACACGCACACACGCACACACACACGCACGCACACACACGTATACGCACGCACGCGCACGCACACGCGCACGCACACACTCACACACGCACACACGCACTCACGCATTCACGCACACAGCACACACGCATGCACGCACGCACGCACCCACGCACGTACCCACTCACGCACGCACGCCCGCACACCCGCACGCAAGTACGAACGCACCCACGCACACACGTACACACGCACACACGCACCCACACTCGCGCACGCGCACGCCCGCACACTCGCACACTCGCACACGCGCACACGCGCACGCGCGCACGCGCAAACACGCACACACGCACACACGCACACGCGCACACACGCACACGCGCACACGCGTGCACGCGGACACGCCGACACGCGCACACGCGCACACGCGCACACGCGCACACGCGCACACGCGCACACGCGCTCATGCACTCACGCACACACGCACACACGCATGCACGCACGCACGCACCGCACGCACGCACGCCCGCACGCCTGCACGCACGTACGCACGCACGCACCCACGCACACACGTAAACACGCACACGCACCCACACGCGCGCACGCGCACACCCGCACACTCGCACAGTCGCACACATGCACACGCGAACACGCGCACACGATCACACGCGCACACGCGCATAGCGCACACGCGCACACACGCACACACGCACACACTAGCACACACCACACACGCACACACGCACACACGCACACACGCACACACATACGCACACACACGCACACACGCACACAGCACACACGCACACACGCACACACACGCACACACGCACTCACGCACTCACGCACACGCACACGCATGCCCGCATGCACGCACCCACGCACGTCCGCAACCCCACGCACGTACGCACGCACACGCACACACGACACACACACAGACGCACCACACGCGCCGCGCACACCCGCACACACACACCGCACACGCGCACACGCGCACACGCGACACGCGCACGCGCGCACACGAGCACACACGCATACGCGCACACACGCACACCGCACACACGCACACACGCACACCACCGCACACGCACACCACGCACGACACAGCACACACGCACACACGCACACACGCACACACGCACACACGCACCCACACACGCACCGCACACCACACGCACACGCACACACGCACACACACACACACGCACACCGCACCACGCACTCACGCACACGCCACACGCATCGCCCGCATGCACGCACCCACGCACGTCGCACACGCACGCACGACCACGCACGCACGCACACACGACACACACGCACACACGCACCCACACGCACGCGCCACACCCGCACACCACACACTCGCACACGCGCACACGCGCACACGCGACACGCGCACCGCCACACGAGCACACGCGCACACGCGCACACACGAACGCGCACACACGCACACACGCCACACGCACCACACGCACACCGCACACACGCACACACGCACACACGCACACACGCACACGCGCACACACGCACACGCGCACACGAGCGCACGCGGACACGCACACACACGCACACACGCACACACGCACACGCACACACGCACACACGCACACACGCACACACGCACACGCACACACGCACACACTCACACACTCACACACGCACACACGCACACACGCACACACACACACGCAGACACGCCCACACGCACGCACGCACTCACGCACGTGCGCACGCACACGCCCACGCACGCACGCACGCATGCACGCACGCATGCATATCTCAAAAAGTATAAATTTTAGATGATAATAGACCTTAATAAAATCGATTCAGAATTTATAGCAAAATCATAAAATGTAATAAAATGCAGGGTGTCCTATTCAAAAATGAAGTTGCATGCTCTCCAGTTCATATGAGACACCCTGTATAAGGGAAAATATTTCCTTTAAATGTGGATTTGGTTACTGAAAAACTTTTGTATTTAAACTTTTTTTCTATCCCTACTGTGTAAGGAGATATCCTCCGTTGTCGCACTCCGTGGACACCCTGTATACATGTACAGGGTTCTTCATTTCGGTTCCCGTCTTTTGTAGCCTAGTCATTATTTAACTTAAAGTTTTAATATTTTGCATACTTTATCTGTGACCTAGGGAGCATTTGAGGAAAATGTGATTGACTATACAGGGTGGCCCAAAATAGTGTGACGTCATAATGACGTATTTTTTAAATGACATACCTTATATATTTTTTTGCAGATTTAATTGACCCCATGATTGTCTACATAACCCTAAAATTGTATAGAAATCGGTTAGAAACATCGATAGGAAAAGATAAAATGTTAAAAAGTATCCGCTTTACACACATGCACACATTAATAGAAAATCTATGTTGGTTATCGATCAGCCTGAATATCCTCGGGTTGTGGTCCAAGTAGTAATGAAAATTACGCCGATTAACAAATCTGTTTTTATGGAACTGAACCTTTTTTTATCCTGTGCCCAATTACAGAATTCCATACGTTTATCAAAGTTTTCTTGGAAAAGTTCTTGGTGAAACAGAATGTGATAAGCATGGAACCAATTGTTTTTTAAAACAGTACTTTCACTAACATCTACTGCATCAGCCACTACCTTCTGACTAATGGACGGATTTTTCGTAACCTGTAGTAGCACATTCCTTTTCCTCCGTTCGAACCCGTTAATTTCGTACTAGTTTGAGGTATTCTACTTTTCCCCTTTGTGTGAATCTCTCCCATAAATTCTGCAGACTACGCTTGTCCGAATCCGTCGTTCTGGATAACGCTTTGCATAAAGCCGACTCTCCAAAAAACAGTTCTTTTGGGACTCTCCCAATATGAAAATCGTATCGACAAGCTCTTCCCTGCTATAATTTATCATAAAAGGCACAATTAGAAGCAAACCACTATAAACGAGATCTTACAATAGTAACAAATGATATGTAATACTTGTCAAGTACTCATGACATTAGATTGATTTAGCAGCCACCTTATCTTTTTGATTAAAATTGCTAATGAAATAGTTGATAAAACGAGTTTTTTGCGTATATCTTTTAAAGCGTTAGGAATTTTGATAAGGACATATTTTAAAAAAGTTTTGTTTTTTAATTCCGCATCGAATGCCATCAAATTGTGCAGGGTGTTATATTTAAAATAAGAAAGAAGAAGATCTTTAAATTCTCAAAAGTTTGACAGTAAATTTTTAACACTCTGTATAATTTGGATTCCCCAAATATGGTCAGCTTGATTGATAAACCTTACTTAATGTGTTCGTGGCTTATTATCTGAAAACGAGCCATTAGTTATTTTTAACCATTTTTAGCCAGGGGTGTAAAGCTGATTTTTTTTACATTTTATTTTTTTTGTTGATGTTATCCAACCGATTTCAATACAATTATAGGGTTATGTAGACAATCATGGAAGTCAATTAAATCTGCAAAAAAATATAAGGTATGTGATTTAAAAAAATATGCCATTATGACGTCACACTTTTTTGGAGCACCCTGCATAATCAATCATATTTTGCTAAAATGCTCCCTAGGTCACAGATAAAGTGTGCAAAATATTAGACTCTACGTTTCAATAAGAGTTACAGTCATCGTTACTAGCAACGAATGCTACTAATAAAAATTAGTGTCAAATAGATGTATGAAATAGTTACACTGGTTCTTAATATGTTATAAACATATTTGTTTGGCACTTTAATTAATTTTTTTAAAGGGTTATCTTCTACTGACGACGATAAAAGTTATTTCTATTAAAACTTATACAATTTTTAGTAGTAGTTTTCATAGAAATACATGATTTTAGAAACCAAAAAAATACGCACCTTTAATTGTACTTTTGCTTACTTCAAATTATTTAAAATAATCTGTTGTTTCAGGTTTAAATCGAGGAAAAGGAAAAGGAAAAGTCAACGTGTTCGGTCAAGAGAGGAGGGCGGATTGCTTGAGATGACTGTATGGTGGGATTAACAAAAATTACTACTCCAGCACTCGCCTAAATAGGCGCACATAAAGTGCGAATACGCGGTTATCATAGCGTTGCCATTACAATGAGTATGAGGAAAATCCCTGAAAAAACCTTATACAAGGTGGACGGTACCGAGAATCGAACCTTCCGAATACTAAGCAGATCGCATTACCACCTGCAGTTTTCTGTTATAAAAAACATTTTTTACATATTTTTTTCTAAAATATCTACTATTTGCAACTATTTGATTTTGCATAATAAAGTATGTTTCAAATGTGAAGCTGGATCAGATGTATTAGTCCTGCTAGAATAAGGTAACCTATAATAACTCTATTGAAAGGATACACAAAAAAAGAATCAATTCTCTAACAATTAAGAATTAAGTTTTTCGATCCTTAAACGTTTTAAATGTTAATATTGTTTTGTTAGATTACAATATACCTGTATAATGTTTCAAGAAATGTTTTGAAATCATTTCACTTAATATTAAAAAATTGCAAATAGAAGGATCTCGATTGTCAAATTATATTTCTATCCAAACATTTTTAATATTAAGCTTGACAGGACCATACGAAAATTTGTTTTGTAACATGAATATTTTTGTCTCAGGCGATTTGCATAATTTAATCATTTTATGTAAAGTCGCAAAGCAGAAAGCAAGTCTCATACAGTCCTTTTCATATTTAACCTTTCTTTATATTTAATTTTAACCTAAATTGTATTTTTAAATATCTTTTATGTAAGAGAAATGTTAAGATTTTAACTGCACGATTTTCCTGTTTTTCTGTTTTGTTAGTAACTGATTATAAGATAAACTTCAGTATTTATTGTCAATATTTTTAAGCCTTACGATTTATTTGATTAAGCATTTGCGTTACCAACAGCCTTAGTTAAGTGTTTAAAATTTGATTGTTACTTCATTCATTGTTTTGGGGTTAATCAGTATAAAAACAGATACCAGTACACTCGAATTAGTTTAGCGAAAACAACAAAACACGGGGAAAAATGTGAAAAAACAAATCAGCAAGTCGTCTAACAAGCACAAGCGTAACAGTCACACGAGCAAGCATGTAAGCAACTCAAACGTCTAAATTACAGAGACTAAGCAAGCTTTTTATCACGCAAACACGTACACAAGTATCTAAACAGACCCGAATTAGTCAATCAACACTAAGAAGCACGCAAATACATACAAACACACAAATACTTACTTACTTACTCTTAGCACTTTGCAGCTCATTTAGTATCATTGGCTCTCCTAGAGTTTCTTTACTAATCTTCCAGAACAGGATAGTGATTCCTTTGTCTGATATTGCACTTACACCACTCTTTCGATAACTTTTCTCCATTCGCTTGTCACGTGTTTAACCTACCACGTAACATAAATATAATTGAATGAGTGAACTCGGTTAGTAGTTCAGTCAAACGGTCAGCTGGATAGCGTGGGTGTTTTGGGGCGTACATAATTATTAGATTGATTTAAGTTCGAGAGACGGAAGGAACAAGTTGTAGTATACACGTATCCTAATATAATAAGCAAAGTTTGAGCGCCACAAGCTTTAATAAGAGATAATTATGATTTTATGAGCGAGAGCCACGTAAAGCTTGAAACGGGAAGAAAGGAAGCAACAAGAAACAAACGACAATTACCCCGGTAACCTTATACTAAATAGATTTGACCAATATAAATAATTAACAATTAATAGTTCATCACAGGTCATGGCAAGTTAAAAATTTAGCACAAGTAATAATTAATATTTCACACCTAATAAAGTACGCAGGCAAGTTAATTTTATATCTATCTATTGAAAATTCTTTTTTAGCAAACAAAAATTTGAAAGGTTAAATACCATTAAAACTGATGTCCCTGGTTTGTTTGAAAGTACTTTTAAGGGTTAACCTGAAAAGGAGAAGTTCAACATACCTGGTTATACTTTGACTTAAACTGCTTTTGATTAACTGAGTTGCCGTTGTTTCCTAAACAAAAAATTTTATTTACACAAACCCCTTATAAATAATCGATAGTAATATAATTACGTAAAATGTTTCCAAACAAATACTTAAATCTAAAAGAATTATGTTTTCCCGCTAGTATTTCTTAAACAATACTGCAGTAAAATGACAAAATACAAGGACGACCGGTATATGATAATAACTAGATTAACAGATAAGACTCGTAACTCGTGACTGTAATAAAATGGATGGCAACATTAATATAAATTTTGGGTGTGGTTCTAGAAAGTAAGCAGAGATTAGGCTATTTTAACCACCCCAAAAATACTTAACGTTACGATCGTTTTAATACAAAAAAATCACAGACATTCTAGTAATTTTACTAGATTAACAGCTTCTGCGCAAATAACAGATAAGACTCGTAACTCGTGACAGTAATAAAATGGATGGCAACATTAATATAAATTTTTGGGTGTGGTTCTAGAAAGTAAGCAGAGATTAGGCTATTTTAACCAGCCTCAAAATACTTAACGTTACAATCGTTTTGGATACAAAAATCACAGACATTCTAGTAACTCTTACTGGATTAACAGCTTTTCCTCAAATAACAGATAAGACTCGTAACTCGTGACAGTAATAAAATGGGTGGCAACATTAATATACATTTTTGGGTGTAGTTCTAGAAAGTAAGCAGAGATTAGGATATTTTACCAACCCAAAAATACTTAAGGTTACAATCGTTTTTAATACAAAAAATCACAGACATTCTAGTAACTCTTGAATCGTGAGAGATATTCGAGTGCAATACACACTATAACCTCTATCTCAGTTGAAAACAAGTGTAAACAACGAACATTTTAATAAGGTAACTATTTACTGCTGACTGTGGAGTTATCGTTTATCAAAACAAACTTTTAGGTTGTAGCAGTACGTTGCATACGAGAAAAAAGCAATATTGTTGATTATAAACGTCTATCGTATCCACTTTTGCATTGTTTTCAGGGAAGCATAGTATAATTAAAATATCCCGACCTTGTCCGATGAGTAAATAACCTCTATTTCTGACTATCCGCAAGATTCACCTTCCGTTACGGTAAGTATAGGCGAGTACAGGTTGAGCCATGCTACCTTGAACAACTAGTTGAAACGCGTAAAGAGAAGCAAGCGAGAAAGACCGAAAGAAAGAAGAAGTTAAAAAATATACCACGAACTCAAAAGCTTTTATCTCTATAATGTAAGTCGAGCTCAAAGAAGTTTTACGTATTGATTTTTTTTCCTTTTTAGTTTTTAGCTAGTGCGAAGGGTCCATCTACTAAAAGAAGTTCAAAATTATAATTGGATTGACAGAAAACTTATCCTTTGGAGAAACCAAAATTCTTATACATGTCCGCCCAATGGCGTTATTTAGTACCTACACAACATGTTGAAATACGTAAACTATGAAAATAGCTCTCGTATATTCGAAGATTACTTCGATTTAAAACAGGGAAAGAGACTTTTCTTAATAAACCTCAATTTCACCCAAAATGGCGAACAACACGTTATTCAATCAAATTTTGTTATCATATTCCATGTTACCAAAACTATTGTTAAAATGTTAAATACATAATTTCCAATAAAACTCTTCTATACCCAATTACTCTTCTCCAATTTTCCAGTCCTGCCATTTCCACCTTATCCATCCAACGCGATCGCGGTCTTCCTTTTGATCGTCTTCTACAAGTCGCCTTACAGATTTTATTGCTTTTCCTTGATGTGTCCATTCTCTCCACATGTTCAAGCCTCCTTGTTCTGCTGCCTTTTATTTCGCTTGTTACACTTGGTTTATTATCTCTCCCTCAGTTCGAAGTTATTCCTACTCTTCCATTCTCCCTTGTCGTTAACTAGACCAAAAATTCTTGTTAATATCCTTATTTCCCAAATATTCAACAGTCGTTCTTCTCTTTTGTTGTGTGAAGATTAGTTTTTTTTCCTTTTACTTCACTAATAACAAACAATAAGTAATTAATCATGCACCGTTGAATACTGATAAGAGTAAAATTAAAAGATAGCCGTTAAATGTAAATAGAGATTTTTCTTTATTTCAAAATTAAAACTTATCAAGTATTATAAATAATTACGCCGTTAACATAAATGTAAATTTTCTTTTTGATATTCCGAAATTAAAACTTGATAAATAGTAATTCAGTTTATATTCAAACGCACATGCTAAATGGAAATTATATTCAAAGCCTTTTATATCATTATTAGAGAATGATAAGAAGCCAAAGCATTCAAATAGACTTTAAAATCCGATAAATCTAATTAAAAGAGTTTTAAATTAATGTATAAAAGTAATAATTAACACCTTCCTTATAAACTAGTTAATTTATTTAGTGAAAATTGCATTGTTAAATAACAGTTTAGATATAAATAATTAAAGTTAAATCTGAATTTTTTTAGGAATTCCAACTACAATGAAAATGATGTATCTAATCTTTTTACTATTGTATAAAATTTTGTATATTTAAATAGTGCGTACACCGACAGATGTATCATGCAGTAACCAGCTTCTGGAATTGCGTGATTTCGAGTTGATATAAGTATTATTAATTACTAATTAAACCACTAGATAGAATAAGTATTTTGTGTTAATGGAAACTGGCCGAATTTTATATCTATCGCTCTGTTACTTCATAAAGAATAATTTTAGCACGACGAAAGAAATATTACTTGAATAGTTGATTTAATATCAATTAAAACAAATTTTTACGCTGTCACCTCGTCTTTAAAATTATGTCCAGCCGTTCCCCACATTTAGATGTGGTACTCTATACAGGTTTTTTTCTTGCTTATAGTATTCCCGAACAGGCTAAGATTTGCCTAACGTGCTAAAACCCTCAGAAACAGTGGGAGCGTTTAGGGATATTGTTAGGCTGCCGAGAAATGTATATGAATGGCTCCCTTAAATTGGCTTAAGTCAAAGTTTGGAGGAAAACAGGAACTGGGTAGTGCATTCCACAATTTGGGTGCCGAGTGGAAAAATGTAGATTGAGCCCGTTTAGTGTGACTTGATGGAATTTTGAGTAGGTAATTATGGTGTGAATGGGAAAACCGAGTGTTCCTAGCGAAGATGGCCTGCGAAGGTGTTAAGGAGTGTATTTCGGAGGCACACTTGCGATAATAAGAGATAGAACAAGGAAAGTACAGAAACTATTCTTCTACGCTCAAGGGGCTGTAGGTCAAGTCAGAGACGGGTCATTTATAAGCCTAATAGCTCTTTTTTGGGTGCGGTTTATCATATCAAGGGTATATTGGGGAGCACTGATCTAAAGGTGGGAATTGTATTCCAAATGGGGTCGAATTTGAGCCTTATACAGTAAAAGGGGTTGAGGCGATGTAAAATACTGTTTAGATCTGTATAGAAAGCACAATTTACGGGCAGCTGCTTTGCTGACTGACAAAAGGTGGTCAACCCATGAAAGGTTCGATGATAAGGACATCCCTAACATAGAAATAGAGTTTGAAAACTTGAGTTCTAAGCCATTCATATTTACAGCAGGAAATGATCGGTCTTTCTTGGCGGACACAAGACAACACTACATTTTGTCGGCGTTGAACGTGAGTAGATTATTTCTTCCCCATTCAAGAACACGTTCTAAGTCACTGTTGGTTGAGGCTGCCATTTTCACCTTAACGTTCTGTCTAGACTTATTGTTGTGGGAAAACTGAGAAGAACTACAATGTAGAGTGCTGTCATCCGCAAAGCAATGGATCGGGTTAGTTGTTGAGGAAATGAGGTCATTTATGTACGGCAGGGAAAGTGTGGGAGCTATCACAGATCCTTGGGGTACACCCGCGTTAATAGTACTTTCTTTCGAAAAGAAGCCATCGACAACAACGCTTATACGTATTTTGTCAAGAAAGCTGGATAGTGCAAGTTGGCACTTGTGCCAAACCTGGTCAAAAGCTTTTGAAATATCTAAAGCTACTACGACTGTTTCACCGGACCTCTCTAATATGTTATTCCAAAGTTGTGTGACATATGAAAGAAGATCACCCGCTAAACTACTCTGTCTAAACCCATACTGGTGGTCGTTTAAGAGTTTATTGGACTCGAGGAATAAACGTAGTTGGTGGTTGATGGCTTTCTCCATGATTTTCGACAGAACGGAAGTGATAGCTGTTGATCGATAGTTTGAGGGATCGGTTTTGTCGCCCTTTTTAGGAATAGGCTGGACATTTGTCAACTTCCAATGATGAGGGAAACTCTCCAGAAGACATAAAGATCGAAAAAAGTTTGGACAATGCAGGTATTAGCTCGGGGTAGTATCTTTTAAGGACTATAGCTGGAATACCGTCAGGGCTAGTCGCATTGTTTGAGTCAAGTTTATTGATAATTTATTCCAGGAACTTGTAACGAAAGTAGATTGGTTTAATAGCGTATGGGGTAGATTTGGGCGACAGCACAGTTTTACTGAGACATGACTTTGATGCAAAGTAATCGACAAAGAGATTGGCTTTTTCAGTAGGATTAGCTACTACAGCTCGGTCGCGAGACGTCGTGGGAGGAAAGGAAGATGTACTAAAGTTTTTACTGATGGCTTTAGCTAATAATCAAAATTTACGAGCACCGAAAGGACATGAGACTTATTCTTTGTTGTAAGGAATAGGTCCAGAAGATGTAGAGTATGGTTAGGGTTGTCAGGGATTCTGGTTGATTCGGAAATGATTTGTGTGAGATCACAGGATATTGCAAATGCTTCTACACTATGACCTACGGGATTAGTAGTAGATGAAAAATTAAGCCAATTGGAATGTCGGGCATTAAAATCTCCCAATATTGAAATATCGCAAGATGGAAACTGTAAAAGAGGTAGCCTATTTTTAGACTAAGGTAATCTAAAAGATCTTGAAAGTTGTAATCATTGGGAGACCTATACAGACAAAAATAGAATTTCACAAATGAGAGTCCAGAATGTTTGAACCAAATCGCGTCAAATTTGTTGTTTTCCAAAGCGGACATCCTCTTACAACCTTTAAGGCGAAAGTTAGAGTGGAGGTTGTGTCTGGGAAATTGCAGGTCAGGCGAATCAGTGCTTCCAGGGGAGACTTGTGTTCCTGAAAGAAACAGAATGTCCGGTTGCACTTGTTCAAGGTGTTGGTGAACAGCATTAAGATTCGACCTGATACCACGTATGTTGCAGTAATGAATCCGGATGTTGGTACTTTCGGGGACCGAGGTCGCTTGAATCCTGCTCTCCCGGGCACCCGAATGGGGCAGAATTTTATTCCTGGCAGATCTTACTCTTCTTAGTCTTGATTTTGCCATTGACGAACTTTGCCCCCAGAATCCTTGTAATGGATCGACGAATCGATGTGAGAGTGTGGGCGTCTCGCTCTACTCACATGGTGTATAGCATCTGTTTTATAACTCGTCATTTTAAGGGTTTAGCCGTTAAAACGCTACGCTTGACAAGTGCGTGTTGGCGAGTACATATGGAATAAAGGAGAAAGTGACCGGCAGCCCTCACCGAGCTAAGAAAATTGGAGCACCAATTTAAGGAGCTCATGGGAAAGGTGATGGTATTGCACCGAGCGGCATGGGGTATACATGCCTTCCACCTATGGAGTTGTAAAATATTAGAACTGAAAAGGAAGCATTAATTAGTTAACATTGCATCTTACAAGAAAAAAAATTTTTTTGTACGATTGCTGAATAAGGCAATTAATTGTACTTAAAACAACGCAGGTTATTCATTAACCTAATCTAATTAAAAGGATCATGCATAAGTTCTATAGTACTCCAATCTGTTTATGGTTTCGTAGGTGATGACAGCATTAAGATTGAAATAAATTGTTTACTTTAGTTTTATTATTTAGGTTCCAACTTGCATATTATTGCGATTTTAAACTAATCAAATCTGTTTATTATTGTCGTGAAACTTAACTTTTTTTTTTAACTTCCTTTTTATTTAATTGAAGGGTAATAATAAATAACGATAATGACCCTGTTAGCCCTCCCGACTTGAATTATCTACTTCAGGGTCAATTAATTACAATTAAAATTAAATATGGTAACAATAGTAAAAGTTAGATTACATTTCAAATTTTCTGTCAAAGAAAAATATAATATAAAATAATATGAAATACAGTGTTATAATTAAACTTAGAATTTATTATAGTACCAAATATAAAATTGCAGTCATAGATATTATTTACGCGCCTTTTTTATTTATTTAAGGAATCATTTCACACATTACAAAAATTCTACTGTTTTGATTATTATTATTTTTGCTTATTAATATTCAAACCGACAAAAATTTATTCAAAAGCATCGTACGCGTGGGATAAAATACGTTGTTTTATCGGTTCTCTATAATTCATTGTTATTGCAAAAATGTTTACCTGTTTGAGTTCAAGACAAAAGGGTGGGATTTTCCCTTTAAGTTTACTTTACGAGTTTAACAATCACATCTGGTATGGGTTTAAAGAGCCGTATTTTTTCGTAGAAATACGATCCTTTGGCAATCCCAAATGTTATTTACGCACCTTTTTTACAGGTTACAAAAATTCAACTAGTTAGATTAGATTATTATTGTCTTTATCTATTATTAACATTCAAACCGCTGGGTATAAAAATCTGTTAAAAAACTCACCCCTACCGTACAGTAATTTTATTGATTTAGAAATTGACATTTTAATCACTGATCGAAGGTAGGGGGTGGAGCCACCCCAAACACGTATTATCGCTTTGACAATCCTAACGTAACTGATTTTACCAAAATGACTATCTTTTCGTTCTCACTGCGTTACGTATAGACGAAGCTAAAGTTTACTGATGAGTATGAGGTAAAGAGTAGTTTAACAATTGATTAATCTAACGTGCTAAAGCACTCAGGAACACTGAGAGGATTTAGGATATTGTTAGGCTGCCGAGAAAGTTTACAAATGCCTACCTTAAATTGATTTAAGTCAAAGTTTGGAGGAAAACAGGGACTGGGTAGTGCATTCCACAATTTGGTCACCGTGTGGAAAAATGTAGATGGAGCCTGTTTAGTGTTACACGATGGAATTTTGAGTGCACAATTATGGTGTGAATGGGAAAACTGAGTGTTCCTAGGGAAGATGGGCTGCAAACGTATTAAGGAGTGTGTTTCGAAGCACACTTGGGGTAAATTTGGCGGACGGAACAGTTTTACTGAGACATGAATTTGATGCAAAGTAATCGACAAAGAGGTTGGCTTTTTCAGCAGGATCAGCTACTACAGCTAGGTAGCGAGACGTCATGAGAGGAAAGAAAGATGTACTAAAGTTTTACTGATGGCTTTAGCTAATAACCAAAATTTACGAGCACCCAAAGGACATGAGACTAATTCTTTGTTGTAAGGAATAGGTCCAGGAGATGTAGAGTATGGTTAGGGATGTCAGGGATTCTGGTTGATTCGGAAATGATTTGTGTGAGATAACAGGATACAGCAAATGCTTCTGCACTATGACCTGCGGGATTAATAGTAGATGAAACATTAAGCCAATTGGAATTGTGGGCATTAAAATCTCCCAATATTGAAATATCGCAAGACGGAAACTGTGATAAGAGGTAGTCTACTTTCAGACTATGGTAATCTAAAAGATCTTGAAGTTGTTATCATTCGGAGACCTATACAAACAACAATAGAATTTCACAAATTGGAGCCCAGAATGTTTGAACCAAATCGCGTCAAATTTGTTGTTTTCCATAGCGGACATCCTCTTACAACCTACGTTGTCCTTGGTATACGCTCATACTCCACCTTTAAGGCGAAAATTAGAGTGGAGGTTGTATCTGGGAAATTGCAGGTCAAGCCAATCGGTGCTTCCAGGGGAGATTTGTGTTTCTGATGGAAACAGAATGTGCGGTTGCACTTGTTCAAGGTGTTTGTGAACAGCATTCAGATTCGACCTGATACCACGTACGTTGCAGTAATGAATTCGGATGTTGGTACTTTCAATGACCGAGGTCGCTTGAGTCCTGCTCTCCCAGGCACCCGAATGGGGCAGAATTTTATTCCTGACAGATCTTGCTCTTCTTAGTCTTGATTTTGGCATGGACAAACTTTGCCCCTCCCCAGAATCCTTGGAACGGATCGACAAATCGATGTGAGAGTGGGTATCTCGCCTAACTCACCTCGGCATAGCAGCTGTTTTAGAACTCCTCATTTTAAGGGTTTAACTGTTAAAACGCCATGCTTGGGAGTGCGTGTTGGCGAGTACATATGGAATAAAGGAGAAAGTGACCGGCAGCTCTCACCGAGCTAAGAAAATTGGAGCAACAATATTAAGGAGCTAATGGTGAAGGTGGTGGTATTGCACCGGCGGCATGGGGTATACATTCCACCTATGAAGTTGTAGAATATGAGAACTGAAAAGGAAGCATTAATTAGTTTACGTTCTATTTTTTTAACTTCCTTTTATTTAATTGAAGGGTAATAATAAATAACGATAATGACCCTGTTAGCCCTCCTGACTTTTAGGGTTAATTAATTACAATTAAAATTAAATATAGTAACAATGGTAAAAGTTAGATTACATTTCAAATTTGCTGTCAAAGAAAAATATAATATAAAATAATGTGAAATACAATGTTATAATTAAACTTAAAGTTTAATATAGTACCAAAGTATAAAATTGCAGTCATAGATATTATTTAAGCGCCTTTTTATTTATTTAAGTAACCATTTCACACATTGCAAAAATTCTACTGTTTTGATTATTATTATTTTCGTTTATTATTAATATTCAAACCGAAAAACCTATTCAAAGGCATCGTACACGTGGGATAAAATAAGTTATTTTATCGGTTCTCTATAATTCATTGTTATTGCAAAAATGTTTACCTGTTTGAGTTCAAGACAAAAGGGTGGTATTTGCCCTTTAAGTTTAGTTTACAATTCTACGAGTTTAACAATCATATCTGGTATGGGTTTAAAGAGCAGTATTTTTCGTAGAAATACGATCCTGTAGCAATCCCAAATGTTATTTACGCGCCTTTTTACACGTTACAAAAATTCAACTGGTTAGATTAGATTATTATTGTCTTTATCTATTATTAACATTCAAACCGCTGGGTATAAAATCTGTTCAAAAACTCACCCCTACCGTACAGTAATTTTATTGATTTAGAAATTGACATTTTAACCACTGATCGTACGTAAGTGCTATTACCAAAATGACTATCTTTTCGTTCTCACTGCGTTACGTATAGACGAAGCTAAAGTTTACTGATGAGTATGAGGTAAAGAGTAGTTTAACAATTGATTAATCTAATTAAAATTAATAAAGACTTGTTCTGTAATTAAGTTCGAAACCTAGTTAAATTGTTCCGATAAGTAGCAAGGAAATTACTTTGCTACCGAGTACCGTTTTGATTAAACCGTAATCAGTGAAATTTAAATAAATTCACAAAGTTCATATTTATTAAGAATCATTTATTTTCATCCATCATTGGTGAATTGATTTTATTTGTCAAGGGGACCTGTAACCTTTGTCAACTACCGTATCCTCTTTTCGTCCGTACTACTCGAGTTTTAGGTAGTATTTGACCCCGAATTTTACCCTCCATTCGGAAACCCGAAGCAGCCATTTGGGACGCTGTAGACGTTCAGAAGTGGACTCAAAGGCCGCCTGAACGATAGCTCATCTTTGGGTGGCGCCCGAATCCATTTTCTAACCCCAAGAGCGAACGACCACTGTCCGAAACCGTCCAGGAGCATTACATAATAGCAACTACCGTAACTTATAATTTTGTTTGAATAAAACTTTTTTTTCCAAACGACCGACTCTTAATTTTTTGTGTTGGAACTTCGTTGAGGGCAAGCTTCATTTGCCACCACCGAAAATCGCTTACAGTTGAGAGTCCATGTTACAGGTCTGTACATTACAATTGGCCTTACTACTGTTCTGTACACTTTTAGTTCAGAATTTGTTGAGACATCCTTAGATTTAAACACCTTTTGCAGCGTATAAAAGCACCTATTTGCTGCCATTATTCTTGCTGTAATGTCCACTATACATTCATTTTTTTGTGTAACTGTTGAACCAAACACCTTCACTTTTTCAAATACTTTTTGCTCTATTTGAACAATTCTTTGCTCTGCTACTTACTTTGCTGTTAGCATAACCTTAAATTTTTTATCATTTGTTCGGGGCCCCGCTACTTTTGCTGCTTTCTCTATTTGCAAAATACTTGTTTCAATTCCGGCTCCCTTCTGGTTATAATCACCAGATCATCCTCGTATGCTAGGATTTGAGTACTCCTATTTAATACTTTTGTTTATTTGTATTTTACGCAATATGCATTCCAATACCATGTTGAACAACACTGTACATAACGGATCCCGTTGTCTTAAACCTTCCGATGTAATGTTTCCTATAGCAAATCTTGTACAATTACTTTTGTTCTGGTATTCCTTAGACACATTCTTACCATATTCATTAGTTTTTGTGGTACTTGCATCTCTTCTAATATTATATACAACTGTTCCTTCAAAACTGTATCATACGCCTGGCTAAAATCTATAAAGTGGAGGTATAAATCAATATTAAATTCGTTACTTTTCTCTAAAATCTGTCTTAATGAGAACATGTGATCTATAACCATTCTGGTAATCCCCGACTTCGTTACACTCATCCGGCATCTCCTCTTTCTTCGAGATATTATCTTTCAAACTACACATTTTTCCTTTTAGTTCCTTCCCTCCATATTTCAGCATCTCTGCTACTATGCCATCTTCCCCTGGGGATTTGTTATTTTCAAATCCCTTATTATCCCTATTATATCTTCCTTGGTTGGTAAGTTCTCTACCATCTCTTCCTGGTGCTCCTGTCTTAAATTTGTTTACACCTCAGTTACATCTTGTTCATTTGGGTTTAACAATTCTTCAAGGTACGCTACGATCTTTTTTTTTCCTACATAATTTCCTTACACAATGTAACTCTTGGTTGGTTTCCATTTTCTGAGTTCTGATTTCCTTTAAAAATTTCCTACTCTGTTTCATTTGTCCTGCTTTTCTTTCTTCTAACTCTCTTTTCTTCCTTCTAAGTATCGTTTTAGTCTTCAATCTCCTTTCCTTATAGTTTTTCCAATTTTTTTCACTTCCGTTATCCATCATTTTTATTCTTGCTGCATTTCGTCTTTGTATTGCTTCCTGGTATTCTTCGTCGTACCATTTTTTTTTCGATTTTCTGTATTCACCCTTAGTAGAATTTCCATGGCTGTCTTCATAGTTGATCTTTTTATTTGTTTCCACAGATATTCTAGATTTTCATTCTCCCCTTCTGCTAGTGTTTCATTTATATCTCTTATGTACCTCCTGGCTATTTGCTTATTCTGTATTAATTCGTTTCTGTTAAATTTTCGTTTCACTATTCCTCGTTCTTCTTTCTTTACTGCTATTTTCTGATTATACTTCACCCGTACCAGAAATAGTCCGCTCTTCTACAGTTTGACACATCCTGTATGTCGGACCCATGTCTTGCTTCTATCACAACACAGTCAATCTGGTTCCTTGTTATTACATCCGGTGACATCCATGTCTCTTTTTTTTGTGCGCGGATCTTGTACAGCTTACAATCAAGTCATTACTACTGGCCAGGATGATTAAACGTTGCCTGTTATTATTGCTCTTTTACGATTTCCCGTAATTGTTTTATACTGTCCTTCCTTTCCCACTTTTGTATTAAAGTCTCCTAATATTATAGTCACTTCGTTTCTTGGGTCTTCATCTAATATTTCTTATACTTGGGAATAAAGTAACTCTTTGTCCTCATCCCTTTTATCTTCCGTGGTAGCATGACACTGTAAAGGTAATATTAAAGAATTTTGCTTTTATTTTTAGTATCGCCAATCTTTCATTTACCGGACTACATGCTAGTATTGCATGCTTATATTTGTTGTTTATTACAAATCCTGTTCCGAATTCACCTCCTTTTGCCGTACTGTATGCTATTGTGTAATCCCCTGATTCTATTATTCCACTATCCTTCCATCTCATTTCCTGTACTGCTGTAATACCTAATTTATACTTCGTTATTTCGTTCTTTAAGTTCGTGACTGCTCTTACCCTATTTAAACTTCTTACATTCCATGTCCCTAACCAAAAATTCGTTATTTTCCTTTGTTATGTGCCCTTTCTCTTTGTCCATCTTCTTTGCCGTCCGTCATCGACTTTTCCGTCCGGGTTTTATTTCTACTTAATTTTTTGGACTCCGTCCACTATTTGTGATAATTTTCATTTGTTTCTTCAATTCTTCAATCTCAACACACACACGCACGCACGCACGCACGCACGCAAAATGTAATAATATACGGAGTGTCATTAAAAAAAAAACTTTGATATGCCACTTTTTTTGGGACACCCTGTATAATTAAAAATATGTTTAAAATGTTGCTCATATTGACTTACATAATAGCACAGTATTAGAAATTAACGAGTATAAACCGCTTCGCCGTAGAACTCCGTGGCGTCGGTCGGCCGTGATTCACTCTTATATACCTATATATATATATATATATATATATATATATATATATATATATATATATATATATAAATAAGACATTTTTCTTTAAACTTGAGTAATAAACGTAAAATTAATTAACGTTTAGAACGTCGTTGTTCTTGTCAAGAATAAATAAATAAATTCTTGACAAAGGGAACAAAGGACGTTCAAACGTTGAATAATTTTACGTTTATTAATTAACTTGTGGAAATCTAAATAGAAATATATATATATATATATATATATATATATATTTCATATTTCTATATTTAAAATATTTTTAAAATGTTGCTCATACTGGCTTCCATAATATCACTGTATTAGAAATTAACGATTATGTGCCGTTTCGCCGTAGAACTCCGTGATCGTGATTCACCCTATATATATATATATATATATATATATATATATATATATATATATTCTTCGTTTAGGTTGTACAGGGTATAAAAGTTAAAAAAATTAAATTAATGGTGATTTTGTTGTATCTTGTAGAGGACGTCATAATCGACTTTAAACCACTATAACTTTTTTGTGCCACATTTTATATTACTTTCGGTTGGAAAATCTTTTTCCTTACCCTTTCTGTTCAAAAAAGTTATACCTTATTGATGTCGCTACAACAAACGGTTTCCGAGAAAAATTCATATGAAGTCGATGAAACAAATAATTTAATAAAATTAACATAAATATGTTAACAACAATAATACTACGATGAAATAACAACAAGAAAACAACTTAACATTACCAAATAAACACTAATAAATTAATTTTCAAAGACTTGGTTCAAAAATACCATCACCAACTTCAATACATTATTCAATTCTGGGAAAAATGTTACGTACAGCGCTATTTAATTTTACAGGAAGCTCTTTTATTTGCGTAGATGTGACCATTATACGACCGATCAACTTATCATGTGTATTTACTGTTTCATGATAAACATCTTGTTTCATCCATCCCCAAATCCCGGAGACCTAGCCGGTCAATTGATAGGTCCTCCACGATCAATCCATCTCTCTTCAGATTGCTGATTTAGGAAATGAGTTACTTGTTGGCTATAATGGGACGGAGTACCGTCATGCCGTCGTTTGTTCAAGGGAACATCCTCTAATAATACTGGAAGATCATTCTGCAAAAACTCTAAATATCTGGACGCTGTTAGACGACCCGGTAATACAAATGGGCCAATCAATTGATGACCAATCATTCCACACCAGATATTTGCAGTAAATCTATATTGGAAATTTGTTTCAGCACTGGCATGTGGATTGTTATCGGACCAACGATGATTGTTGCGCTGGGTATTGATACCATTCCGAGTAAAAGTAGCTTCATGAATGAAAAGTATCATTGGAACTAGTTGACGATTGGCGTTGATCCATTCACAAAATTTCAATCGTTTAGCATCATCTCTTGGTTTTGTAATATTCCTATACGGTGAAGAAACTTTGAATACCATCAAGATTTACCTATAGTTTTTACAAAGAAAGGACTTCCGAAACCATCAATTAATTTTCGTTTATTTACAGTTTTAAAGAATATGTCTACTTTTTAGATTTAATACCCTTGGTAGAATTTTCATGGCTGTCTTCATGGTTGATCTTTTATTTGTTCCCACAGATATTCTATATTTTATTCTCCCCTCTGCTAGTGTTTCATTTATATCTCTTATGTATCTCCTGGCTGTTTGCTTATTCTGCATTAATTCGTTTCTGTGAAATTTTCATTCCACTATTCCTCGTTCTTCTTTCTTCACTGCTATTTTCACTGCTACTTCCTACCAGAAATGGTCCGCTCTTCTACATCCACATCCTGTATGTCGGACCCATGTCTTGCTTCTATCATAGCACGTCAATCTGGTTCCTTGTTATTACATCCGGTGACATCCAAGTTTTTTATGAACTTTTTGAGCGCGAATCTTGTCAGCTTACAATCAAGGTACTGGCCAAAATTATTAAACGTTGCCTGTTATTATTTCTAATTTCCATAATTGTCTTATACTGTCCTTCCTTTCCCACTTTTGTATTAAAGTCTCCTAATATTATTGTCACTTCGTTTCTTGGGTCTTTATCTAATATTTCTTATACTTGGGAATAAAACAACTCTTTGTCCTCATCCGTTTTATCTTCCATGGGAGCACGTACACTGCAAATGGTGATATTAAAGAATTTTGCTTTTATTTTTAGTATCGCCAATCTTTCATTTACCGGACTAAATGCCAGTCTTGTATGCTTATATCTGTTATTACAAATCCTGTTCCGATTCACCTTCTTTTGCCGCACTGTATGCTACTGTGTAATCCCCTGATTCTATTATTCCACTATCCTTCCATCTGATTTCCTGTACTGCTGCAATACCTAATTTATTTTTGTTATTTCGTTATTTAAGTTCGTGATTGCTCTTACCCTATTTAAACTTTTTACATTACATGTCCCTGACCAAAAATTCGTTCTTTTCCTTTTTATGCGCCCTTTCTCTTTATCCATCTTCTTTGCCGTTCGTCATGGATTTTTCCGTCCTGGTTTTATTTTTACTTAGTTTTTGGACTCCGTCCACTATTTGTAATAATTTTCATTTGTTTCTTCAATTCTTCAATCTCACGCACGCACGCACGAACGCACGCACGCACGCACGCACACACGCACGCTCGCACACACAACACTCACACACGCTCACACGCTCACACGCTCACACGCTCACACGCTCACACGCTCACACGCTCACACGCTCACACGCTCACACGCTCACACGCTCACACGCTCATACGCTCACACGCTCACACGCTCACACGCTCACACGCTCACACGCTCACACGCTCACACGCTCACACGCTCACACGCTCACACGCACACACGTACTAGAAAACGATATCATAGGAGGGTGGGAAAGGAAACTAAAAATAACAAAATAGCGAACTACTTATTGAACACAGCAAAAGACTCTATATACAGAATATACATAGCTGAAAGAAAAGAAAAAAGAACAGTTAAGAACCCGAAAGAGTATTGGATGGGAGCAATGAAAGGGAGAATAATGAGAGAATTTATACAATATAAAAGCAAAAACGATCTCAAAAATTTTGAAAAAGTGTGGTGCGCTCATAATGTGTTGTGCTTTCTAAACAAAAACTATGAATTAGTACTTAGATTGTGATTGTATTAACACACAAAAAATGTTAGCATATTATTATTATTCGGAAATAAGCTATATTTTGTAAACGAATATTGTAAAAAATGAAATTCTATACTCATGTACATGTATCAAACATTAATGAATAAAAATCCGAACGTTAAAAAAAAAAAAAAAAAACACACACACGCACACACACACACACACACACACACACACACACACACACACACACACACACACACACACACACACACACACACACACACTCACACATTCACACACTGCACGCTCACACGCTCACACGCTCACACGCTCACACGCTCACACGCTCACACGCTCACACGCATGCACGCACGCACGCACGCTCGCACGCACGAACGCACGCACGCACGCACGCACACACACACACACAAATAGGTCATCAAAATAGATATGCATTTTAAATTTAGCCTTGGTAATTTTATTGATTACATAATAAACATGATTCACTGTTTTTTTTTGGAATTATGTAATAAGTATGGGTCATTTTGGTGGTATTACCCGAAGACAATGTGAATCATTAACGTGTTTCCAAATATTGTTTTAAACTATAACCCCATATTTTGTACACATCTCATACGCATGTTCAAAATTTTTAAGAATCCGATTAATGCGCATGTGCATGTGATATAAATGTTTTCATACTTTATCTATAAAGAACATGAGGTTAGCAGTCTAAATATCATAATCTGATACCTTCCAGCGTAGCTAATTATGTTTTAAGATCCTACCGAAAGACTGTTTTCAGATGTTGTCCTCTCAAAGATTGGAAAGTATCATGTCTCCAAAGGAACCTTATTGTTAGATTTTGGAGCTAGAATTTGTCAAGCGGGCTATAAACGATAAAACAATTTAAAGAATCTGTCCTTTGTGTTAAGATGATGAGTCAACATCCTATCAAAACAACCTTAGATATTGGGACATTTTCAAAGGTTATCCCTTCATGATGATCTTACATATTACAGAAAATCACCTTCCAATAAGACTTAGATGTTAAAACGCGATGTGTCGAAAGGACCCTAAATTTTGTTCGTGCAATATCAATAACCTGTCAAAATACCCAATATGTTAAGGCAAGAACCTGTTAAATGAACCTTAGAGGTTAGGGCCTCGTCCTACCGAAAGGGCCCTTAATAGTGGGAGAACTTCAACAATCATTCAAAGAACATTAATTGTAAACCCTAGATTAAAGGGTAATTGAAAATAACGCCTGAAAATATAGCGTTGAAAGACATAGCATCCAATTTATGTGCAATGCCTTTTGCTACTAAGTACATTGATTTACTAAATTATCTGAATTACTTACAAACAATCTAACCAGGGCTGTTTCGGCCTGGGGTACAATGGGTGTGGGCAAGAAGGCGGCAAGCCGAGGGTGTGATGGTAGACACCCGGTTACAGAAACATTCTAAAAGCGACAAATAGTAAATAACCATAAAAAAAACATAGCATGCACGTAGTACATATATTTCAAGACCTAAGCATAGAAAAATAAAACATTAGCTTGATCATTTAAAGTGATACATTTTGCTCGCTTAAGGTAATGTTAGTCATCGGAATCCTTTGTCTATTGCTTAGGCCTTGTCTGAGCGCAGCGTATTAAAATCTCCAAGAACTCCTTTAATCCTTACAATAGATCTAGACCCTCTCTAATGCCACGAATAAATTTAATTAAATTAATATCGAAGTAATTTTTGTTAAAATGTATGAATATTATTTTTTCTGTGACCCTGACTAACCCAATTGTTTCTTCAATTTATATAAATATCTTTATTGCTTGCTCTAAGTCTCTTTTACTATATTTTGCGGTGCTTGCGGTTGCGTGTAAACCTACACCGTCAGCGAATTTTATATTCGATTTAATATTTTAACTATATCCTTCAGTTAAACGATATCTATCCGAACTGAGGAGCTCTTGTAGACATGATTCGCTTTACATCTTAATCATCAATCTCGAATACTTTGAGCTTAATTAAGTAATAAAATCTACTATTTTGGATATTCGCGGGAAATTATATGCCGAATTACCATCGGTTAAAATCTTCCCACTCTTTCATTGAATTTGTCTATTTAATGTAAGATTTTGATTATTATATTAAGGCATATTTATTCCTTATGTAACAAGATATTCGGCTCCGTGCAGGATATTGCAGGAAATAACTTGTTGAAAACTAGCACCGAGTTGAAATTTGTCATTTGGATTCCAAACATATCAGTTTCAGCAACACTAGAATATTGTCCCTAGGTTCTTAATTTTTGTGTTAGATTCACGGCGTTACGGAGGCTGCAAATTTATTAAACGTAAGTACATTTTATGGTATTTTTTTCTTATGCACAGTTACATAACTAATAGGATTTATATATTATATATGACAGATTTTTGTAAAAACACAAATGTTCTGTAAGTGCTTTAAAACATAACATCAATTAAAAAAAGCGTGATAGGTATAAACTTTGAGTTATCAATTGGAAAAAGTAAAATAGAATTGTTCTTTTGAAAAATATTAAATCCAAATCAAGGTGTGGGAACAGCAGAGTATTGTTTTCAAAGATTTATTTTATCGAAATGTATCCAAACATTTTAATTCTTGCATTACGATAAGTGTGTTGACGCCTTATGTCATAGTTAATTTTATTCTAAGTAGATATCTAATAATCGGAAAAGATTTCTGGAGCTCAATACAGAAAACAAAGCTCGAAAAAGAAGAGCTAGCCAAAAAGGCAAGTGACTCACTGCAAAAATGTTTAATGTCCGAAATGTAGGAAGTGGCAACAGAGATTGCATCACGAGATCACAATGACGTCATAGACGAGGCACAGGAAGGACCACCTTCATTGAACAAAATTCTGAAGGAAGTTGATTTAACTGAAGCGACAAATCCTATATATATATATATATATATATATATATATATATATATATATATATATATATATATATATATATATGTATACCAGATCCCCAGCAACACAAGCACGCCCATCCTACTTACTTTAAATTATCCTGACTTATTTATACTTATTTACCAGACCAAATACAAACATACTTATTGACTTTATACCTACACCTTACATTTATTGATTTGTACAATTTCTTACCTGACTAGACGCTTACTGTCACTTATTTTCAATCATTTCATTTATTTAAATATTTACCTGCTCTCGACAAACAGCAGACCACCCCAACATTTACATACATATTCCCATACTCATTCTTACCCTTACATTCACATACAGTACCAGACCTGACAACACATCCACCCACGTCCACAATACACCTGTAATCCACTCCCTTGCCTATAACTACCCTTGTCGCACGATCATTTATACCAAACGTGCTTGGCTGCTTTTAGCACCGAGCTCGGGGATAAATTGTGGAAGGCACGTTGTGCGTCGTTTTCCGGTGGTACTATCCCATATTATTACGTATTTCGTTCTTTACCACTCTCAAACAATAGTTATCTTCCTCTTCAACAAAAGAGAAAAGTAATTTAAAAAGGTTGTAATTTAAACCATCACTATTGGCTGCTCTGCACCGATTTGGTTTTTAAATTCCAACCATCACATTAGTACATCAGCAAAATGGCGGAGGTTATAAAAATACCGGCACGCGTCCCGCTTCTTTCTACTTATACATTGGCTAAATGTTTATTAAAACTTAAATGGTCTGAGAGACCACAAATGTTAGATCTTACAAATAATGAATGTCTTCTTCAAATATAATAACAGATGAAAGAACAATAGATTTAAAAAAATTGATATTTCTTCTATGTTAACAATAGAACCAAAATATGGTATTGTGACTATTTTTCAAGTACTTTTCAAATGGTACGCCTATTTCGATGGATAAAAGGTTCTTTTATGAATTTCTCGAAATGTGAAAATCTGAAGATGCGGAAAACAATTTAATTCTTTTCGGAGTGATCCGAGTATAAGTTGAGAAAAATAATTGGATTTAGGTGATACACGCTGAAATATAACGCAAAGATGCAAACGACATCTTGATGAAAGGATAAACTTAGAGGCGCTGCAGTTGCAAGTGTTGACGGCCAGAATTAGTTTCTTTAATTTCAACTAGTAGCTTTGTTCTAGTTAATGTGGTAAATACAACAAGTTCTTTACAACTTATGTTTACGGTTCCAAATTTAATACTCTATATCTTGGTTAACAACCACAGTTAGTTTTATCGCTATTGCCAAATCGTATTTTGATTTTGATAAAGTGAAATTTTACTTTTATAAACATTCGGTACAATAAGCATCAGTAAATATATTAACACAAGTTAATATAATAATGACAAATACTAACTTATTTAGAATCATGAAATAAGCTATTACTAACAACCTAGTTTTAATGCATTCCAATTGACATTGAGGCG
Source organism: Vesta saturnalis (assembly GCA_036346205.1). Taxonomy (NCBI): domain Eukaryota; kingdom Metazoa; phylum Arthropoda; class Insecta; order Coleoptera; family Lampyridae; genus Vesta; species Vesta saturnalis. Next base: position 3,716,232 of record JARFJB010000762.1, read on the forward strand.
AGTTCTTTGAAATACTCTTAGTATTAGCAATATATGACAAAAAATTAATAAGCAGGTGAATTTTCTAACTAGAAACATCTACTTTGCTCCAGTAGATGCTCTGCAGGTACTTTATGAAATCTCAGTTATTTCTAAAAACAAATAAGCATTAAAATCATCTTTAACTCAAAACTATACCATTATTTCCAGGATTATTAGAATTCCTATTTCGGTTATTAGCATTATCAAAATTTTCGCCATTATTATTTCCGTTATTATTTATAGAACTCTCTATTACTATTCCGTTATTCCGAAAATTATTTTCATTACTATTTCCAGAACTTGACATTGTATTTAAAGTAACCTCAAACAAAAGCATGGATTAAAAGTTTTTATACCAAAATTTAAAGCATTACGGTAAATAAATAACTCACAGAACAAGAAAATCGTAATTGCTTTCATTATCTTGTTATATTTTGCAATTCTTCAAATAACTTTTACCAACTTACCTCTAAACTACTTAAGTATCCACATTTAGAGGAACAAACAGTTTCACTTATGAAACACTCTTTTAAAGTGTCTACAACCAAAACACAAGTTTATCTACATGCAATATTATGACGTAAGATATTAGAACGTAGACAAAGAAACAAAAAGAAGTTAGCAAATACAACAGACGGTAAGTCCTACACTTATCTGCTGTTAGAAATACACCGTCTAGCTCATAGCAGGCGGCGGGGTCAAGTATTTATTTAACAGGCGCTAGGGTTGTTTCCCGAAGTCGAACGCAGTACTATCCCAACCCTGGATAGTAAGGTATGTGAGGTAAGTACAGGAAGGAAAGGTAACATTCACAAAGGACGGGAAGAATAAGATAATGAATCTCTCGAACGTATCGTTATATTTTGAAGTAAAAGATAATTTGGTTTAATGGTAGTAGTGAACAACAAAAAATAATAACTCGGCTATCTGCGTAGTATAAACAACGCCTTGAGAAAGTTTATAAATATAATTACAAAATCATTAACCGTTAATGTTTCCCAAAATTATAACCCAGAACATTTCCAAATAATAGGTATACTATATACTATATGGGTACACACCACAGAAAAATATTAATTTAATTAACTTTCGCAAGTACTCAGAGCGGATTTAATCCAGCTCATAACCGCTTTACCAAAAAATAAAATAGAGATAAAAATACTTACAATGTTGAAAGAGAAGCTTAAAAAATTACGCTAACAGCGTAAGAAAATTATTTACAGTTACCAAAACAGAAACTTGCTGCCGCTGTACACCAAAATTATAACAAATACATTTTAATCGGTAAAGTTCAAATTTACACCCAAAATCAAAATAATCGTTAAGTAACCTTTATACGGAATGATATACCTATAGTCATACCAATTTACAGTGCGTTAAGATAGCAAATAGCGAGTTTTATCTTAAAGTATGAAATAGCAGTTAAATTATGATCCTAGTAGCTTATATTGAATACAAAATTCCAAATATATTTACAATGAGAAGTAACAAATAGTGAGTTTTATCCTAAAGTCAAATTATATTCAAAATGAAAAGTAGCAAATAACAAGTTGATAGCAGTTCTACAATAACAGCTGCATAACGGTGTTAAATATTTATATCTTTATCACGTGAGGAGTCGGCCTCTGAACAGTAGTAGATATGCAAATGGCCCCAACTCAACCCACATCAACGATGAGGTTTGCATTCCAAAAGAATATTGAAACCCGCAAGAGTAATGTTACCAGTAACGTTATATGAACCACTAAAATATTTTATGTCTGTGTTGAATATTAATAGTACGTTGAGATTTGCATTTGCAACTAGTAAGCGTAGGTATGTATATTTATAGTGTGTACTTCTAGTCAACTAATCAATTGTTGTTTTAGTACCTTCGTATCATTGCAAATGAGTTATAGTATAATGAGGAAGTCATAGATGTATACGAAATAAAACATGCACTAATCTGACCTGTTAACACCAACAGATTACGCTGGTTACCTCACACCATTCCATAAATGTAAAATATAACCACTAGCCCGCAAATAGTTAAACAGCACGCATGAAGTAGATGTAGTTACATATAACCCAATTTACGATAATATCCGAGAAGCCAGTTTCAAAATATGTGACGATTAATAAGGTTTCCTGTTATTTTTATTTTTCGGTTTCTATTTTCGCTAAAAAAGGAAAAGGTAGGTAAGCACGAAGATAAGAGAAGTTTACGAGCTTACCACTACGTTGTAAGACGTGCAATAGATGTAAAAACAAACGAGCCTACTAGGTTCGAATCTAATATTTTATACTGTAGATTGTATGGGTTCCGTTCCCTAAGAAGGAAGATTTTAAATTAGTACCAAATGAGAAAACTGTAATTCTTACCCTTATTGGACACTATTAAATTTTGTTTATAATCCACAAACTTTGCGATCAGTAGGACTAAAAATTTGGTAGAAATTCCTATTGGTTTGATATCTTTTACCAGAATCCGAAACAATTTCGTATATTAGCAAGTGTAAAAGAAATCACAGAATTTTCGTAGTGTCTCCAAAATGGCGGAGAAGAAAGTGAAAATTTTTGTTATCAAAATCGAATTTGTGATCTATTAGATTTATATTCAATAAAAACGATTTTCCTATTGGTTATTTGATACATTAAACCTCGCCCTCTTACGAGAATTTCGTAAACTAACTTAAAGTATTGGTGTTTACAACCATTGTATAGTACAGAGTTTGGCTACACGCCGACAGATGTCATACCTATTTACTTTTGATAGAATTATTAACATTAACCAGATTTTTGTTAAATTACACAATAAAAGACATGTAAATTACTGCAATGTTTTAAATTATGTACGAATTGTGCGTTTAGTACATATCGAAAGGAAGTTAGAAATAGATAATTTTCTAGCAATTAACAGAATTATGTACCAATGAATTTTGTACGTTACAATATCACTATCGAATTTTAATGCTGACTGTCCTGTACCATTAATAGTTTAAGCAATGCTTATAGAAAGAGGTATTCTCATTCATTTAAATTAAGCACCACGTAACAGACAGTGGAATGTATAATATAATATTAGGATGGCCCATAAAATGACGTTTTTTTATGAAAAACATTTAACGATAAAATAACAAATAAAAACTTTTATTCACTAAAGTATAGACCATTGTAAAGTAATATCTTTCGCCATCTTTCTGAAAGATCTTCAATGCCACGACGGTACCATATAGCATCTTTGAATTAAAGAATTCTCGGCATGCAGCTTCAACTTCCTCAACACTTGTAAAATGTCGTCCACGAAGGTAGTGCATCATCGATCGGAATAAGTGATAATCGGAAGGCTCAATGTCCTGGCTATAAGCTGGATGAGGAAGAAGCTCAAATTCAATTCCTAATAAAAAGATATAATAAAAAATTTTAAAGAAACGATCGTTAGATACTAAAATGGCTGTAAATGTTTTATTATACCTTTTTATTAAAAACTTTATATTCAATTATTCACATAAAGCACATACTTAACTTAGTACCACATCAAACACTAAAAATCCAAATAACTCGGAAACGCACAGGAATTTCGAAACAGAAGAAGGTACATTATTTTTGTTAAACTCAATGTAGATAATGAAAATAACAGTTTTTAAAAATAGTCATTGGCGTAGAAGTTCTGTTTATGAAAGGGGTTGAGCCACTGTGCAAGTTTGTGAACATTCTTATCGCTTGTTTTATGCCCCTTAATAATAGACATTATTCCCCAACATGAAAAAATCTAAGCATTCGTTTATGAGTTATAATGAAAATTTGAGAAAAAAAATTGTATTCAACACCCTGTATCTCGGAAACGAAACCTTCTACGACATATGTTTATAGGAACTTTTCTTTTAGAAACATGTGTTCTATCTCCTGTTAAAGTTTGTCTACAAAAACTGACTAACCCTGTATATATATATATATATATATATATATATATATATATATATATATATATATATATATATATATATATATATATATATATATATATATATATATATATATATATATATATATATATATATATATATATATATATTATATATATATATATATATATATATATATATATATATATATTGCAGTTATAGTAGAAAGTTGCATTATAAACGAACACATTCTGAAAATATTATTGACTATATAGAGTGTTCCAGAAATATGTGGCTATATTAACTTACATTTTTTAAATGGATCACTCTGTATTTTATTACAAATTTGAATTCCCACGTTCAAGACCTTTTCAAAAATATACGGTCTTACTAGGTTATACAGGGTATTTTATAAGATATGGCAATAGTGTACAAAAATTATCCCGCCAGTCACTAAATGTAGTAAGATTTTTTCATTTGGTTAATATTGTGAGGTTATTAGGTTTTTAGAAAATAGGTTAGATCGGTATTTCGTATCTCTTGTAATACAGGGTAAAGCAAAACTCCAATTAAAGAATATCTCAAAATGTTTGAATGGAACACCCTGTATATTGTATTGTGATTTGTTAGCGATTGCAATAATCTTTCAAACTATATAGGGTTTGTTTGGCCAATTTCATTAAGCAGAATGAGAATGTCATTAAAACTGTAAGAAAAAAACAACTCAACCATAAATTTGAAAATAAAACGCTCTGTATAGCTATTTACTAACAATATAATTTTATTTCTTTTAAGCACTTATTTGTTCTTCTAAAAAATGAATTTCGAACGTTATTTAAAAGTTCAGGAGTAATTGTTGCAAATGCATTTCTTATTCTTGTTTCAATATCCTTTTTACTAGTAACTTCTTGTTTATAAACAATATCTTTTATTTTACCAGAGAATAAAATCCATTGGAGTGAGACAACATGAACGTGGAGGCCAAAGAAATGGTCCTTCTCGTCAAATCGAACATCCACTAAACTTTCTATTTAAATATCTCCGAACTCTTCTGTCGTAATAAATTGAAGCCCCGTCTAGTTGAAAAAACATTTTATTTCTTATACTTAATAGAATATCTTCTAAAATTGACTGTAATCGGTTTTTTAAAAAATCAAGGAATTTGGCTCCATTCATGTTCCCATAAAAAAAGAAAGGTCCAATAACGTTATCCCCTACAATACCACCCCACAAGTTTGAGGACCACTTAGTCTGGGATGTTGTTCTAAAACCTTGCAGGTTTTCATCACAATCGTAATGAAAGTTGTGTCTATTGACGAAGCCATCCTTGGAGTGTAGTTTCGCCTGAAAACAAAACATATTTTAAAAAGTCTGGTTCAGTCTGCACTTTAACCATTGAGTATATATATATATATATATATATATATATATATATATATATATATATATATATATATATATATATATATATATATATATATACTCAATGTTTAACTCCAAACCAATTACAAAAGCTATTTCGTTGGCATTTACCTAATATAAATACCATGTCCACCATTTCTTCTTTTGTAAAATTCATTTTGTTTCAAATTAATTAACCTTCATCAAGAATCTAAATTGATGTAAGAATCTACTGAAGTGACTATTACATAATATTTATTTAACTAGCAGTATTTGACATTTGTCATTATTCCATAGCACACTTTAAGATAGCAACAGAGAATGCTTTTGTTAATTTTTAAATATGAAAATAAGAATCAGAAATGCATTTGCTGCAATAATTATTCCCGAATTGTTAAATAAGTTCGAAATTCATTGGTAATAATGCCATCATACAATATCCACACAGTAGGTTACAAATGCAAGGAACCAGTTGGATATTAGTAAAAAAAATTAGTGATAAAAAAGTATAAGTTTCATCCGTATAAATTGCAAATTCTCCAATTAGAAGAACAAACAAGTGCTTAGAAGTAAACGGTAGGAATTTTGAACATTTGTTAAAATGAAAAATAATACATAAATAAACTTATATTGTTAGAAAATAGCTATACAGGGCGTTTTATTTTCAAATTTATGATTGATTTGTTTTTTGTTACAGTTTTAATGACATCCTCAATCTGCTTAATGAAATTCACCAAACAAACCCTATGTCGTTTGAAAGATTAGTGCAATCGCTAACAAATGCCAATACAATATGCAGGGTGTTCCCTTCAAAACTTTTGAGATATTCTTTAATTGGAGTTTTGCTTCACCCTGTATTGCAAGAGATACGAAATATCAATCTAACCTATTTTCTAAAAACCTAATAACCTCACAATATTAAACAAATGAAAAAATCTTCACACATTACTACATTTAGTGACTGGCGGGGTGACATATTAGGGATAATTTTTGTACACTATTGGCCATATCTTATAAAATGCTCTGTATAAGCTAGCAAGATCATATATTTTTAAAAACCTCTTTAACGTGGGAATTCAAATTTGTAATAAAATGCAGGGTCTTCCATTTAATATAGCCACATATTTCTGGAACACCCTATATAGTCAATCATATTTTCAGAATATGTGTTCGTTTATGGTACAACTTTCTCCTATAACTGCGCAATATATTTTTCCCTTTCGTTTCGTCTCCTCTTATCTTTCTTCACCTTTTCCATGTTTCTTCCATCCAATCCTTCATTTTTCCTCTAGTATTTCTTCTGCGGTCTTCTCCTCGTCCTTTAACTTCCTGTATTCTTTCAGCACATGTCTGATCGTCTCTAACTCTTCTCCGCAAAACCTACATTTTCTTTCTTCTTTGTTTCCATCTACTCTTCCCATTTCAAATATCCCAGTATCCCTTCTCCCTTAATGTTCCTTAGCTTAGATATTATATTAGGGTAAAAGCCCCAGTTATTGGCATGCTAAGGAATTTTAGCTGTTTGAACAGCTGTACTTATGTTAATAACTAGAATATTTAAGTCAACGTATTTTGCTGAAAAGCTAAAGATTTATAGAATATATCACGTTCTTAAGTAGATTGATGTATTTACACAAAAAAAAATTAAAAAGGTTTTTACCCAAAATGTACCAGGCACTAGTTATTGGCCGTATGCCGTAGTTATTGGCACACTACAAGCCCCACTGCTACTGCTGTAGTAATTGACATATATTTAGTCTCAGTTCTTATCTAATTTAAGTAGTGATTGGTATCCAGTCAGATGCAGTTATTGGCATAGAGCAATAAAAAAAATTAAAATAGGTATTTATTATCAATTGAGAACCATGACATAAAAATTTACCAACTAAACTACATTGTGCTCTTCCTCTCTTTCGGCCACAAAAGTGAGTTATTTTATTAATTATTACAAAAATAGGCGTACCTTACTTTGTTAAACATTTTTTACATGTAAACAATTCTCATATATATTATGTTTCACTAAACACTTGTAATGGTAACATCTGCTACACTGTTGACATCCAATAGCAAAGTTAAGTATATTTGCATTTGTAACACATAAGATGCAGAAACTTTTATTTTTTATTTTATTGTTTCTTTGGGGGGAACCGCACTGATTTTCAATATCATCGTGTTTACCATTCGTAACAGACATTGTTTCTTTAACCGTATTTTGAGAGGCGACCGTTTCTTGTAGAGTAGAGTTTAAATTCCTTACATGTTTGTTTTTTGATATTTTTAAATTTTTGATTATATTGTTTTGTTTTTTCTTCTGTTCTGCTTTTAATTATTATCTTCTTCCATGCACTAGATGTAATTGCATATGGTAATCTCACAGTCTCTTTTTTACCTTTTAGTTCAGGTGTTTTAGGATAAGGCAGATAATCTTCTAAATCTTCTGATGTCTTGTCTTCATTTGAAACTGTTTCCTCAGGTTCATAATACAGCTTTTCTTGTTCTTCTGGAGATTGAAGTTGGTTTTCAATCTGATCTATTCTACAATTATGTTCTTCACTGAAGAAATTTTCTTGAGACCGAAGCAGAGGATATTGGTATCAAATAATTTAAAAGTATTGGATCAATGTTCTCCTGGCCTTGTCGATGGCAACAACTAGGAAAATAATTGTTTCATCAGGTTCATTATCCTGGATATCTAAAATTAATGGCATCAAACGATGATTATAGATTCATTGCTGTGATCTGATGATCTTGGTTGAACACTTGACTTTTAAACCACATAATATACCTCTTAAATCATATATACTAATACTTATTGGTGTATATACTTAAAAACCATGATGTAATAATACATCTTCAGAAAGCCTTACCTTTAACCTTATAAATTAGAGAAATAATTACAAATCCCAATAACAGGGACAGTGCCAACTATTGAGTCCTTTACCCTATGTTTTCCTTCTTCCACCTTTGTCCATCTTTCCTGCTTTCGCAAATTCTTGTCCATTCTTATTATGTCCTATCTCACTCTCACTCATTCCCCTCTTAGTCTCTTCAATTCTTCCTTCGCATACGCGTTTCTTTCATAATATTTTATTATCCCTTCTTTTATTTCTTTCCAACATTCTTGTAGTATTTTGCGCTCCGTTCTTTCTCTCTTTCCCTCCTCGTACTTTAATGCTCTGTTTCTTACCTCTACGCTTATTTTTTCTTCTTGGACTTCTTCTCTGATGATATACTCTGTTGTTTCTCTTTCCCGTCCCAGTACCCACTACCAGTATGTTTCTTGTAGCCCCTCCACTTCCTTCTACTCTTTCCACTCCCACACTATCGTCCCATACCACGCCACTTTTATTAGTTTATCAAATAATAGTTTCCTTTTCCATAAGTTCATCCCAAACAGTCGTTCCCCCACACTCCATACTTGCCATATTAGTTTATTTCCTTTTCTCACTCGTTTTTTATATGTTCCCCATCTTTGTTGTATTTCCTCATCATATATCCCAAGGATGTGAATTCTTTCAGCTTCTGTATGGCCTCCTCCCTCCATTTCCACTTCTCCTTTTTCCTGTTTCCTCCCCTTTTCTCAACACCATTACCTTCGTTTTGCTTACATTTACTTCCCAATCTTTTCTTTTAAAGTATGTGACCATCGTTTCTATAATCCATTTCGTTTCTTTTTCTGCCTTTGCTATGCTACCAATATATATTATGTGTAATAATGCTAATCAATATGCAGGTGAATGTGACCTAAAAGTTCATTCAAAATCTACGAGTAACTACTATTAATAATATTTAATAAATATTAAGTGACCGTATTGAGCTGGTATGAGCATGCGGGCTGGACATGATTAGAACGCTAGAAAATTTGTTGAAAAGCAATTTGATATGGGCTAATAAGGCCTTGTCGGTACATTTTAGTTATGTCCGCCGGGACGACAAAGAAGTATTGTCAATAGTATGCTTCTTGTACAGTAAATCGTTTATCGAGACACGGGTTGACTCTGGAAAAGAAACGTCAAAAACTCTTGACTTCGTAGTTAGACTGCCTTCCTTTAGTACCCCATGACGGAACAAAATCATTTCACTATCTTTAGATTTAGTAACCTTGGACGTATGGACGAAATAAATATATTTTCATGGAGCTTAGCTAACAGCTACAAAGGGTTTGATTGTTTATCAGTTTACGTTCAAGATTGTAAAACCTTTTTAAGGATTGTTCGGTGGTATCACTTAAGTGTCTTGAGTGAAACGAAAATAAGGAAACGTCCATTTTGATCCCTTTTACATGACATGAAATGATTCTCACAGGACATTTGCTCTTTTCATGTGGAGATTTTACACACTGTTCCATTTGGCAAAATTTTTGGATTTGATTGTTTGTCACTGTTGGAAGTTAAGTTTCAACTACCTCGCTAAGTAGATATTTGTGTCTGGTTTTTTGGATTACTGTACCTAAATTTGGTGCACTAAATTAACCGATACAAATCAGTTGCCAAAATCTGTCTGTTAGAGTATCTATTTTTGATGGTATGTAAAATTGTGTTGTGCTAACTTTAGACCAATGGGAATATCCAAACTCTAAGGGTGTCTTTAGTAAAAGGCATTTAAGATTAATAGAAAATATGTTTTGCAGAGATCGAATCTCTAAAATGCACATTGATTTTCTGCTGGAAACTGTTTACCGTATGCCCGCGATTGCGAGGTTGATATATGACTAAAGAATGACATAAATGAGAGGTATTGAAATTTGAGTAATATCCACAGTTTAAAAGTGTTCTGCAACTAAAAGCGTTACTGTGCGCATCCATAGCTTGAATTACCGCAGTAGTCAAAGGTTTTTGAATTTGCACATGGTTGGAAAACCTAAAGAGCGTAGGTTGCTATGTAGTGAAAAGCTTTTGGCGGAATCTTGAGCATTAGAAGACTGTCGGGATTCTTCGCACTAGTACCAGAAAATATGATGTTTTGATTAGAATTGTCTACAACTTTCAAATTTGCATTTAGAGTTAATGACCTGAGTGTAAACAATTCGTGCAAAGTTTTGCGTGACTCTTCGTCAGGCAACTGTGCTCCTCAAAAGCCAGTAGCTGTTATAAAAATTATTCAGTGCATATTTTTTTAATAAAAAAATTTTTAAACCTAAATAATTTCTTACAATTCAAATAAATATTTTTAAAATTAACCAAAATTAAAACCTTAATTTATTTTTAATGAATGTGTTGGAATTGAATATTAAAATATCTTGTGTGTAACACGACACGACCTTCCTAGCTACAAAATGGAAACTAAAAGAAATGAAATAATTTTTTTAGAATAATTATGCAACCTCTTTTATAGTAAGTTAAACAAAAATATGTAATATTGTAAAAACAAAAACAATCTATGTCAAACAGACGTTTAAAACTTCATGTCTGACAGGGGTTAATAGAAATCTACACCTTTTCTACGTGTAATTCAGAAAATGTCAATTATAATTCTAATTAGTCATTTTTACTTCAGAAAGTGTTACTTGTAATTCAAAATAGTTAATTTAATTTCAGAATCCGTCATATGTAAATCAGATTAGTAAAAAATACTTCAAAAAGTGTTAGTTGTAATTTAGATGAATCAATTCAATTTCAGAAAATGGCAATTGTAATTCAGAAAACATCAGTTTAAACTCAGTTTCATAGAATTATAATAAATAATAAAACGAAATTGCGCAGAACGTTATTAAATAGGAGTACTTTTTATTCTTCCTATCTTTTTAATCTCTTTATTCTATGCCACATACAAAAACACACAACAATGTGAAAACATTAATTAAGACTTATCGATACTATGTATGTATGTACACGACACTAATACTACATAAATAAATTAACGGCCCACTAACATGTTGTTCATTGCTAAAGCAGCAGCATGATGTATCGTGGTGTGCTGTACCACACATGCACAGTCACGTCCTGTTATACCATCTTTCGCTTGGTCAATTATTTCCTCCAAGTACGTCAGTCTTTGATTTACTACACCAGGCGCTGCAACTAAGGGGAACTTGTAAGATGATTTTGACGTATGTTTTTATTTTTGACCAAATGGACTCTATTGGGTTAAGCATCGGAGAATAAGGCCCTAGTCGCAGCAACGTTACGGCTGTATTGTTAGCACACATCTCCAGCTGCGAATGACTTGGCGCGTTATCGCACACGATGACCAAGTCAGTTAACTGGTTACCCATTTCTTGCCATTTTTCCATCATTCTCGTCACCCAAGCATTTGATGTTCCTGAAGCGAACGATCCTCCTCGGCGATCCATCATAACTACTCCTGCTGCCGATATTGCACCTATTGGATGAACATTAGCGCCTCATTCTGATGGAAGATGCTAGACTGCTCTTGTTCCAGCACGAGAACGACCCGTTCTACGACGATAAAACAAGTTAAATCTGATCCATCCAGATCACTTGTTTACGTTCTTCAATGTAAAGGTTTAGTGGTCTCAGGTAATCAGCTCTCTTTCTATTATTGCTTCATGGTGGACTTTGTGGAATTGTGTAATCATGTTTTTTAACTGTTTTAGCGTATAAGTAGATTTTTCTTCTAACCATGATAACAAAATGTTTACTTTTTGATCGGAAAGAATTTTTTGTTTAATACCTCCTTTGGCTAACATGCCCGTGCGTCCAGACTGTATCCAGTGATAAGCTGTTTTATATTTAACACCCAATGTTCCGGCTAATTTTACCCAATCGTCTCTGTTAGCGCACATTACTATTCATACCTTATGTTGATTAGTGTTTCTGGAGTCTTTCTTTCATATTTTTCGAATTGTGCTATTACACCTCTGAAAACTGGACATAATACTTCGGGAGTATTGTCAGCAATACCCAACGGTTGAGCACAGTTGTTATGCAATAAATACCTACATGGAAGTATACGTATTACACTTTATTCATTATAAAGGTTTTATAAAAAAATTATACAGCACGCGTGTTAAACCTTCTGTAACGAAAAATGCTACATTCTGAGGTTTGTTGTTGTTGCTATATTATTTGTTTTCACCAGTCTCAATGGTATATTGATATTTTTATAGACTATTACTTTCTGAATTACAACTGATATTTTCTGAATTACAAATAACGGTTTCTGAAATACTTCTTACTAATCTGAATTACATTCATTAGTGTGAATTACATATGGAAATGGTGTAGATGCTAACTTAAAATATCTGGTGTGGAACACCACATGACCTTCTAACCTACAAAATAGGAATTAAAAGAAATGAAACAATTTCAATAACATTTTTTTAGTATAATTATGGAACCTCCTTTATAAGAAGTTCATTACGAAAATAGGCAACATTACAAAACGAAAACAATAATCTATGTCTGAATGACGTTTAAACTTCTCGTCAGATAGAGAGTAATAGACATACATACATGTTAACGTGGAAAAAAATTCCAATGCCTCCGCCTCTAAAAATATTGATAATATAGGTACAGCATTTTTAATCATATTTATTTAATCTTTACATTTATTTTTTACATTAAAAAAATTTATAAAGAAAACTTATGTAAAATTAAATATCCTTTAACAAATACGTCTATGCATTCTCTTTCAACTAACACTTACATTCTTCCTTAGGAATCCTTTTGACGCAAAATTACGCGTCATACCAAACCATAATTAAACGATAAGGTTTATATCTGTGTATATTTGTATCTATGAAAGATGAAGCTGTTTTAGAAATCTTTGATAAAAAATGCCCCTAATAAACTCCCCTCTCCACCGCTGGATTTACACCAAAACCTAGTTAGCTCTGAGCCAAATGAAAACAAATTTAAATGCAACATTTTGAATACATGGGTATTTTCGTTCTGGAGTTGTGTATACTTACATACATACATCCATACACACACACACATACCCGCACGCAAACGCGCACCCGCCCACGCCCGCGCCGGCATCAACACCCCACGCACAAACTCACATACAGACACACACACACACACTCACACACACACACATACACATACACATACACATACACATACACATACACATACACATACACATACACATACACATACACATATCACACACGCATAGACGCACACACGCACAAGCTCACGCACACGCACAAGCTCACACGCACGCGCACGCACACGCACACTCACACGCACACGCACGACCACGAGAACGAGCACGAGCACAAGCACAAGCACGTACGCACGCACCGAGGCACCGACGCATCGACGCACCGACGCACCGAAGCACCGATGCACCGTCGCTCCGACGCACCGAAGCTCCGACGCACCGATTCACAGACGCACCAACGCATTGATGCACGCACGCACGCACACGCACACGTACACGCACACACGCACACGTACACGCACGCGCACACGCACACGCACACGAACGCGCACACGCACAAGCACGCACAAGCACGCACAAGCACACACGCACACGACGTGACAAGGGAGAGGAGGGAGGAAGGAGGGAGGTGGGAGAAAGAGAAGGAAGGAGGTAGGGAAGGGAGAGAGAACTAGATTGATTAATTGATTGATTGATTGATTGATTAATTTATTTAACAAACTCGTTCGGATTAGGTCTTATAAGACCTCTCTTACATCCTTACGAGAACACCAACATATAGTACATTTATATAAAATAAATACAGTTCAATTCTTATAACAATAAAACATACAACAAATTAGGTATGACTATAATGAAACAATTGAAATGCCTTAACTAGTAATAAAAAAAAGTAACATGTTTTATGTAAATCCTAACAACACAAAAACAATTCCATCTTAATATATATGTTAGCAAACAAGAGACAAATATTGAAAATTTGAAGTTTACATTATATGAATGAATAGATTAATTATATTTGCTTAGTAAAGAGTCCTTCAGTCTTTTTTTAAAAATTACAACATTATGTGCAGTTCTTATATTTTCATTAACATGGTTGTATAACTTAATTGTTTTGACTATAAAAGACTGTGCGTACGATTCTGTCTTATACCTAGGTAGCACTAAAGTTCTGTTTTGTTGACGAGTACCTCCAACAAAAATTTTTAAATGTTCGCTTAAATACACTGGGGATTTATTCTTAATTCAATAGATCAGTTCTAAAATCCTGAATGTCCTTAATTTTTAACATTGGCAGTGTTCCATACTTATCATAAATTATCTCGTCTATCTTCAAGTTTAGGATGTATTTAACACAGAGATTTTGAGCTCTTTGTAGCCTTAGATGCTGTGTATAGTTTAAGTTAGACATGGCGACAATTCCATAAATAAAACTTGGAAAAACTGCGGCGATAATAACTGTTATTTTAACACTAACCGGAAGATAAGAAAATACACTTTTTAGCATGTAGATCTTGCTATGCACACGATGACATACTGAATTAACTTGCTCCGTCCATGACAAATTATTTTGGATTGATAGGCCTAATAGTTTAATTCTATTTACACGATTTATAAATACACCTTGAAGGGCTAGAGATGGTATAGCTTCATATCTTAAATTACACAAAAGTCTGTCATGTCCAAAAACGATGTATTTGCACTTATCAGAGCACTAATCCATGATTTTTGCTCCAAATGTTAATAGTATTCAAATCATCTGGTATTTTCCTCATTGCGTTATCTATATTCATAATATCTGTTGTTATGTAGATATTAAGATCATCCGCAAACATTACATGGTTACAGTTCCGGATTACATCCCGTATTCTGTTTACATAAATTATAAATACCAATGCAGACAATGTTGAGCCTTGAGGTATTCCTCTCTCGACTGTTCTCCATTCGGAAAACTTTCCCGACTGAGTTCTGACACATTGCGTTCTTACATTTAGATAAGACTTGAACCAAAGTATTGCGGATTCTGAAAAGTTTAATGATTTCATGACGGCCAATAAAACATTACGGTCAATGGTATTAAAGGCATGACTAAAGTCGAGAGTTAGTAACACAGTTATTTTTGATTCATCAAAACTTTTACTGATATCATCCGTTAATCTGATTAAGAGATTTTTTGTACTATGTGTAGGTCTGTACGCAGACTGAAACTTGTTTAGAAGATCATAGTAATTTATGTATTCAGATATTTGGCGAAAAACGAGCTTGTCAATATTTTCCCCAATACCGATAAAATATTGATTGGTCGATATGACGAACATTCAGTGGGGGATTCTTTTTAATTAAGGGTAATATATAACTCTTTCTCCATATTTCAGGATAAGTACACTTATTAATATATTCATTAAAAATGTGATACAACACTTAAAAGTCAACGTGAATTCCATCGGGACCAACCGATTTAGACGTTATACTACTTAATGCTTTATAAACTTCGTCAATTGTAATTTCAGATAACTTAAAAACAGGAGAAGTACTGTTAAAGTTGTTTGTTGCATAATATTCTTGCTGATCAGAATCTGACGTGGAAGTAGTCATATGCAAACAAAAATACGAATTGAGATCATTAACAGGCACTATAGGATCCTCTTTGTTGTTATCCTTTTTAAAACGTTTTAATTTTTTACAATTTTCCAAAATTTAAAAAAAAGTTCTATATTGGAAGGTAAAGATTAAAAGAAATGAAATCATTTTAATTTCAATTTTTTAGGATAACTATGCAACTTCTTTTTATACGTTTATAACGAAAACAGGCTTTGAGGTTTAAAACTTGATGTTAGAAATTAATTAAACAGTATTCTTGACGAACAAAGTGCCAGGAAATACAATTTTAAATTTAAAATTGAATATTAATCTTTACTAAAATAAAGTATTTTGCTTTCAAAACACGTTAGCCTAACTGTACAACAGTTTCATAAATTTGTTTCACAACTTAATTCGTTTTTTAAAATGTTATCATTCACTTAGGACGATATCCGTAATTGTTATCGAAACAATTAAATGTGTATAAAACATAATGAAAATAATCGAGTATAACCAAAACGTAAGAATAAATAATTAATAAACACATTTGTATGTTTTATTAACAGATCTAACAAGTGCCAATGGCCTTTATCACAGATTTTCTAATGTATTAATATTATCTCATCGTTATCTTTTGTCTTTTTACACTGGTAAATAAGCAAAATGTGATTAAAAATTAACCAGCATAACTGTACAGTATGATGAGCCATATGAAATTGCATATTTCTACCTAATATTTAAGTTTAATAAATTATTACACATGCTCATTCTAGAACCGTTTACTTTCCCTCCGCAGATGGTGCGCATGCACTGTGTGAAATCTCAGTTATTTCTAAAAAGGAAACAAGCGTTAAAATCATCTTTGTTTATACTGTAATTTAGACTACTTTTACATAAGGTAAATGACTTACGTAAACCGCATTGTCGCGCACAATTGAATAACCTTCGATTATCATAAGTAACTTGATTAGATCCACAAACAGGGTTGAACTCTTTTAACACAAGAGCTTGACACGAACGGTAACAAGTATCAAAATTGGATGGCGGATCCGTAACGCTCGGTTGTGGAAACTGTCGACCGTCATTTCCAAAATTATTTTGATTATTTCCAAAACTATTACCGTTACCATTCCCGTTATTATTTCCAAAATCAAATTGGCCTGGACGAGGACGCGGTGTACCAACAGAATTCCAATCCCACTGTGAAACTGTAGGCCCCACTTGGTACAGTACTAAGGCATCTATAAACATGAGATGAATTAAACAGAAGAAAAAAAAAACTGGAAGTATGGTTTATGGATTATATACGTATCATCTGTTAGTTTTGTTAGATGGAACAATTAGCAATAATTGGTACAAATTTTAAAATAGATACTCACAGAAAAAGAATACTGCAATAGTTTTCATTGCGTAGTTATTTTAATGTAATATATCAATTCAAATAGCTGTTGCAGACTGAATTTAAATATATTATGAACTGATGGTCAGCTGCTACTTAAATACATAAAGGGGGAAACCAGTTTTGCTTGCGTAACTCTATCTTTAAAATGTTTACATAAAAATCCCAAGTTTATCTACATACTACATCACTATGAGATGTTAATAACAAGAACAACTGACTCATATTTTCATTCATATTACTTTATTTCGTAATGTCAAGGTAGCGTAATTAATTTTACCAATTATCCATAATACTTTAAGGACGAAACATAATTAGAGCAGGGTTATTCTTGTTTTGTTTTTATGTATTACAAGACATAAAGTAAGGTTTAAGGAAGTACATGTAAGGAAAAATAATGGGAAATCCAGTGACGGGGAAATACATTTTTTTATTTATTTAATTTGTGTAATAGAAGTAATATTACTCACATTTTTGAAGCAGTAAAGATTATTATTTGAATAAGTATTAAAAAATTAATTTATTGAGAAATATAATCTAGATTCACATTTAAGTATATTAATAACAATGTTTCATATATAATTCCACTGTTTTAAATAAATATTTATTTCTCAACGCATCAGAGAAATATATAAATAAAATAATAATTAGTTATAGTAAGAAATCATTACCGTACAACAGCAAACTTGATGTAACCTATAATTATATATTTAAAATATCTGTTAAAGGCGAGTTTTGTAAGATCATTAAAGGTGCTTTCTGTTTATGTTTATAAATTTGGAACGCTTCCAAAACATCTAGTTTGTCTTTTTTATTCAAAATATATAGATTTGTAACATTGTTTTGGGAAGTCGTGATTATTTACCATTAAATGTTTGCATAATTTGATTTGTCTATGTGTTTATATTTGGAACGTCTAATGTGTTCTTTGTATCTAATATCAAAGTTCCTGAGTGTTTGCCCAACAAAAACAGAATTACGGGCGTGCAGTTCAACCCAGAAATACCTCAATTCAAAATCTTGAATATTGAATCTTTGGAGTTAAATAAAAGTTTAATAACGGTGGTATTAGTTCTGAAATCTGCTTTGTACTTCTTGCTCTTTTGTATTATGTGAGCTACTTTTTCTGATATTTTTCCAAAATGTGAAATATGTATTTTTAGCGGTTATGTGTTAACTGGGTAAACTTTTGGATTGATAATTTTTGATCTTGATTTTTAAGTGTCGATTATATTTGAACTATTTGCTTGGGCTCCTGGTTTTATAATTAATATCACTTTAATAAAACTTTAGGTGACACCCATTTACATTAAACTGTTCCTAGAACTAAAAATTCGATAACTAGAAGGAATGAAAAATGCTCAAAGAAGATGGATAGAGATAACCAGCATGCTTACTTAAAGGTATTTTATTATAATACTTTACGTGAAATCCATAATATTGAATTTGATATATTTGATAATAACGTTAGACAAACTGTCAGTTACAACCAAACATAAAAATACATCACACAAAGAAGCAAAATTCTAAAACTTATCCAAACACAACATCAATATACAACAAACATAGATTAGAACAATTTCTATAATTTTCACATAAGTTTCGTAAATTTTTCAAATGTTCAATTTAATAACAAAGCATTATAATTCTTTAACAAAAGTTTTAAGTGTTGCTCTTTCCTTATATTCACTAACAACATTAAAAACTTAAGCAGTCGAATACGAAAATTATCTTAGAAATGATCATAATAATTATGCCAAATTTCAAATTGGTAATTTAGAGATTTATTTGAAAAATGACACATTCAGTAAAGTAATATTAATCATGAAACAAATTGCATATGCACAAAAGCAGTAGCTCACCTATTTCAAAACACAAAAAGTACATAGTAGCTTTCAAAACTAATACCAATTATCTTAAACTTTTATATGTCAAAGATTCTACTAACAACATTTTGAAGTCGAGAATTTATGAATTGTAATTCTGTTAATATTGGACAAACACTGGGAACTTTGATATTACATGAACAGAACGCATTATAATCTAAACACACAGACAATCCAATTATCCCGAACATTTAATAGTAAATAATTATCATATGACCTCACAAAACAAAATTACACTTTTTACTTTTTGTAATAAAAAGACAAATTAGGTATTTTGAAACAGAAAGTACATTTAATGAACGAACAGGTTAATCTCATAGGCTAACCTTTAACAGACAGTTTAAATATATAGTTATAATTTACATTAGGTTTACAATTTCACTTTAATGATTGTTACCATAACCACTGGTTATTATTTTACTCACATATTTTACTGAGGTTTTGCAATTACATTTGCAGTGTTGCACTTTTTAAATTAGCTTGTGTAGCGTGCAATAACATTTTTATTGCCCTACTGCACCCAGTGATAACTTCTTACATCAAAAATGATGTAGGAAGTGTTCGTTTTTTGAATGAACAAGTGTTCGTGTTTTGAATGAACAAGTGTTCGTTTTTTAAATGAACAAAAAACACAATGTACATTCCACGCATGCTATTTAACACTATAAGCTACATTAAAGTCAATTAGAAAATTTTGATGAATGGTTGCAGTGGCTAAAAAATTTCAAAACTTGCCCAGTTATTAATCTACAACAGTTAATTAAGTTACGTATTAAGTTTTAATTCCTATATTTAAAAGAGCTGTGTGCATACTTATATCTGGAATATTAGGGCATAAATGCCACTATTCATACCATCGCCTTCTTTTCTATAAGCTATTGTACAGTATTTGATGTTAACTTCTATTATTATCATCACTTAATTAGTATAGAGTATGGAGAAAACAGTGGCTTTAAATTATGCAAGGAAGAATGGTTATACTATGGGAGTCTTACTGTAATACACAAACAGTTGATCTGTGCTTAAAAATTGAAACTTGAATAAGGTTTTTAAAAGGGTTTTCGTCGTACACATCACTACATATATCACATCGTATGCAACTATTTAAGCGAATTTCGGGGTAGTATCTCCCCCTCAGACTCCTTTCCGTTCAATCATATCCTGACTTCACCCATCCTTAATGCCACCATGCATATATACGTAATATCCCTCTCTATAGTTACCATAAAAGACAGTTGATTCGTCCGCCATGTTGGAGCCAACTTTATATGTATGGTTGTGTGTTTTAAGGTGAAAAGGGAGCATTTCTCAATTAACTATTTTATTTATAATGACTGGCTGTTCAGCTATAAAGTGTAATGCGCATTCAAGTAGAGGTGATATATTTCACCTTATCGTCTAGCAATTTTGGAGCATTTGAAACATTGAAAATCGTTGGAACAACCAAATCTGTCAAACGTTTTTTGCCTTCTAATTGATTTTGTTGCAATTGAGAATCTTCAAAGTTAGCCTTAAAAAGCAAAACTAGTTACTATGATCATGTGCTAGAATATTTACACACTATCTTTGTAACAAACCTTTTTATGTATGTTTAAAATTTACGTTCTTATTTATTTCTTTTTATTTATTTCTATTTAGTTCTTTTACTAAATCATTTCAATTATTATTCACTGCACATCCCTTTCCACGCTTTGAGTCATTTTCGGTTATTGCGCAGGGTTACTTTGAGCGTCCTTCATTCATTGCTTGAACTACGTGTTTAAGTAGAAGCCATTTTCGCTTTGGTTAATTTTTTATTAAGAGTGCGACATTTATGTGGTGAGTTTTTAAATTTATTATACTGAAATTTGAGACATTTACATTTTAGGCAACTCAACTTTAGTTATACTCTTACCACTTATTTTACTTTGGGTTTAATTTTGTCTTAACGTTAACTTTGCAAGATGATGCAGTAGCTTTGTTACTGCGAAATGGGGTTTCCATTACCAAATTTTACTTTGAACCGTATAAAGTCAATTCAGTATGGAGGTTTATAAAGAAATTTCTATTTATTTGGAATTAACAGTATATCAATCTGATGTTTACGTCAACTTCCATCAATATTGCGCAATATAGTTTAAAGCGGTGAGTAGACAGCATTTTCTTATATGCTGAAGTTCCAGTGACACCAAAAATGGGAACCCATCGCTGTGGCTGAAGGAGCGTGGAAATCTCCAGCAACCGTTCTTCCTTTCGGGAGGCAATGAAACACATTGCTTTGCTTTTTTGTTTTTCAAGTTCAACATACAGAATACGTATACCTTTTTTATCACTTTTTTCATTAAATATGCAAAGAATGATATGATCAATATAGAGTAATTATATATAGCCATTGAGGTGAATAATCAACAATTTCAATACGTAATTTCATATACATATACGTTTATTTCCAGTAAAAAGTGCAACTTAATGCTCTCTTATTTTTAATTTTATACAAATAATATGACCTAATAACAGTCTAATATTTTATGACTAAATGCGATTGACCAAAATCACGTTCAATTAGTTGTTGAAAAACACGATTAAAATTAAATATTTTAGAATACGTCTAGTAATTGCCTAGAAATAAATGTGGCATAATTATTAATGTGATGTATTATTACACATTTACACAGAATACCTAAGAATAACATGTTAATGCAAACTAACCTTTGAAGTCTTACACGTGCTTGTTTTTTAACACACATGACGGCATTTTTTAAATTTGTACATTAGTTTATTAAAATACAACGCACTTTAATAAATAAAACTGGACTTAACGGACAACTGACGCTTATTAACACGATTTGACGGTAATATGACACCAATATGGCGGAGATCATACCTTTTCTTTCATTGGTTTTTGATATCCGCACCTGTACTAACATAAACTTTAAAATTTAAAATAGATTGGATTTAATCATACGTCTGTCATACATTTCAATAACTAAATGTTGATGATGGAATGCTCTTGCTTCACTACAGTAACTTACAGGAACTAGACACTAAGTTCGTGTAATCGCTTGTTAGACGGACGATCTGTTCTGTGATCGGGCGTTGCGGTGGTGTAGCTGTTGATGCCCAAGTAGGTCTGTATTAGTTAGACACATAATAAATCTTACTGTAATAACTAGGTTGCTACAGTACAGTTGTCGTGTAAAGTATTCCAAAGCTGTTGGAGAAACGGTATGGTTAAACATAATATATGTAAATCGATGCTATATATTTAACCTTGGCCTTCGGACCATTGTATGATTACCCGAAAAGGGCAACCACCTTGTGTGTGTACTCCATAACTTTCAAAGTACTCTTTTTGCAAATTTTTATTTTTTTAGATTTTTTCCTTTGAATATGTGATTAATAATATAATTGTGAGTATGTTTTGTCCCTAACTTTTCAGTAGAACAAGCGGTTTAAGTTATTAGCAAAAAACCGTCACTTTAAAAAACCGGTTTTTCCTAAATATCTCCGGAACTACTTGAGATAGTCAAAAAGTGAAAATACCGTTAGATAGGAAATAAAATTACTCATAAAATCTGTTTTTTGACATTCTTTCGAAAATTTTGTCATATTCGAAATATTTCCAAAAAACTCGATTTTGGAACCCGTCCACACGAGGCGATATTTTAGAAAAACCAGTTTTTCCTAAATATCTCGGGAACTATTTAAGATATTTAGAAAGTGAAAATTCCGTTAGATAGGAAATAAAATTTCCCATAAAAACTGTTTTTTGAAATTTTTTCGAAAATTTTGTCATTCGAAATATTTCCAAAAAACTCGATTTTGAACCCGTCTACACGATATTTTTGAAACATTGGTTAGATAGAAAATCAAATGTTTGATTGAAAAGCATTCTTGTAATTTTTTTGTAAAGTTAATTGTTTTCGAGTTATTTACAAAAAAAAACGTGAAAGTATTGATATAATTTGCAGCGATTTTATTGAAGGTGTAGTGTAATATATAAAGTAGCTAAATTTGTTTATCGTACTTACTAAACAAGAAACTATTTTCAACACAGCTGGCGAAGTCTAGTACAAATTGCCTAGTCCACTTAACTGGCTAGACATTACATATAATAAGTTTATGTCTAAACACAATAATTGTACGTATACATACAAAAGGAGGATAAAATCATAATAGACAAAATAAAGAAAAGAGAAAAAGAAAAAAAAGTTTAAATATCAATCATGTTTACTGGCTCTTAACTTAACTGTAAGGTCAGTACCTAATATTATATACTTTAATTTCTATTTAAACTTCCCAATATTTAAATTTTTAAATTTGCTAGGTAGCTATTATACAATTTAAACGAACTATACGCAAATGAACATTTGAAGGTGGCTGTACGATGGTGGGGCACATTACAATTATCTTTATATCTAGTGTTCACATTATGTAAACTGGACTTCTCAGTAAATTTAGCTTTCAGGGGATTTAATGGATCGGTATCTAGTAAGACTTTGTAAGTGTATGTTCCTAAATGTAAAACTCTGCCCTCTTCCATAGAAAACCAAAAATGAAAAGAACACAAGAGCTTTATACTGTTTGAATTCTTGATATTTCAAAGACAGTTAAACATGGACCGTATAGAAAGTCGCAGAAAGTAAAGTGAGACAGTACCAATGACTCAGATAGCAATATTCTGAGCTCAATATTTAAAAATTGTCTACTACAATATAACATTTATAATGAAGAATATGCTTTTTGTATAAGTTTTGTTACATGTTCTCGAAATCTTATCTGTTTATAGCGGTTTAGCTCCTAAGTTACATGTAATTTCATTTAGATGGATTAATATTAAATTGAATCCTTCTGATAGTTTTTGAATTTGGCTCTATTCTTTATTAATGTTGTCATATATTTCTTTATAGTCTTTATCATCAAAACTTGCGTATAAATGCATGTCATCTGCATACGCTTGAACACGACAAAATGTAACCAAATTTAAATAAAATATCTTCGGTACATATTGTATATAATAGATGTCCAAGAAGATACCCTTTCGACACCCCAGTCAATAATTTTAGTTTAGTAGAATACCTGTTATTAACACGAATTTGTTGATATTTGTCTGATAGATATGAGAATACCAAACAGGCGGAAGAGGAACTAAAACCGAAACATTCAAAGGCTTTAGCAAAGCAACACTAATACACTAATGAGACTACGATCGTGCGCCAAAATCAAATAATCAACAA
The DNA here is from genome assembly GCA_036346205.1 of Vesta saturnalis. Taxonomy (NCBI): domain Eukaryota; kingdom Metazoa; phylum Arthropoda; class Insecta; order Coleoptera; family Lampyridae; genus Vesta; species Vesta saturnalis. Next base: position 3,740,473 of record JARFJB010000762.1, read on the forward strand.
CAGAAGCTAGAGCAGTAGAGGTGCTGTAACCTTTTCTAAAACCACACTTAGAATTAGGCAATAAATCATTAACAGAAAGGTAATTAAAAATTTGTTCATGTAGAAATTTTTCGAAAAGCTTGGAAATAACAAGAAGTAGGCTTATAATACGTATTCGTTATATATTTCATTATATTCATTATATATTTCAAAGATATAAAAATAAATAGATACAGAACTTAAACATATCGATTAATTATGTTTTATGCAATTTTTTGATATGACGTGTAATTTAGCGACAAAAAAATTCCTAAGGTGGAATTTAAGTGTTAGTTTAAATTTTTTCATTGTCTGAATAACGATTAATTTTATAAGAAAAAGAGTGGACGTATTTCTTAAAGAAAATTTAATTTTACATAAATTTTCTTTATAAAGTTTTTTAATGTTGTAGGTAGCGGACTGCGACAATTTTATTATTGTTATAAACGTTTGTCAAATCGCCATTGTTACCACTATAAAAAAGATAATTAGTGGATTTTTAATAGCTTGATAATACGTCGTAATTTACTAATGTTTTCAAAATATTTTTTTTATTTATATATTTTTATCTAAGGAATATAGGATTGTTTGTAACTAATATGTATGTGAACACATGTTAGGGGGTGAGTGTCAGGTGCATGCTTAAAATTGCTTTACCGAAGGGGCGTAACAAATCATTGGAATTTGTCTTGTGCGCGCTCTTGATGTAAAAGTGTCATTGATCTAATGATTAATTGTTACTGGGAAACTCTAGACACGTAAATATAAGGTTGTTACAGACGAATGCATTTTTTGAAAATTAAGGTGTCGTGCAAGAATATTATGAAACGGTTTCAACATAAACTAATGTTTCTTGTTTTTTTTATTACATTTGAAAGACGGGGGTTGATTTGTGGGAAGTAGATATAGTTAGGTTTGAATCGGGGGAGAAAGGCAGTTACAGTTAGCTTGTCAATCGAGCCAGATCGATTTTTGGGTTATAATTAAATACCTTCATTGTAAACAGTTTGTTTTTAAAATAATTCTTGCGTGTACATTTTTCTTTTGAATTCGCCAACACTAAATTGTCTTTTCTTTCGGCGTTAAACCGCGTCTGTTAACGATTTGTGCCTGTGATCAATTAAGGGAATATTTATTCTAGTGTAAGTATGTATTTTTATATAACTGAAAGCTCGCAACAAATCGTTTTAGCAGTCTAGATAACATAATAAATACCAAACATTGTCTTGCAAAAGTATCTTATTCGTACGCGGACCCATTAAGCTGAAATCTGCTAAAATAGAAGAACAGTACAGGGCCCTCTCCCTCTGGTATTTGTGCGAATTAGTATTGTTGATTGTTGGTTTGTCTGTTTTCTTTTGTCCTCGCATTTACCTTATTACCTGTGTAATTTTACCGTTGTATTTTATATGTACCGTGATTTGTTTTATTATTTTATGTGCTTATTTACTTAAAGACCGGCATGATTGGTTTTTTAAAAGGGCCATATGTTTGGTGTTACGATTTTTATTTTGATTATTTATGACCCAATTGTGAGTGTGACTACATGTGTTTTTTTATTATTGTGTTTATGTGTAACTAAACTGCTTTTTACTCATGTTCTCTTAAGGTTATAATTTTGTACGCACTTTAGCTTGATTTAATGGTGTTTTGTTATACATTTAACCCTTTCATTGTTTTTTTTTTGTGTTATTTGATTTATTAATGTACTTGTGCAATTGCTTATTTATGAATAAAGTGGGTTTTATTGGTGGTTCTTTCCCACAATAGTATATTAACGGGCTGAACCACCACTGCGCCAAGTTCGTTGATTTTAATTTGAGTAGTTTGATTTTTTTTTTACCTGTCCCGCATGATGCAACACTACCTCACCCAGATTATCTCATTTAGATAGCATAACGTACCTAACACTGACTTGTAAATAAATTCTAATGTTTTAATTATTACCCGGAAAGTCAAAGTAAGGCAGGCAATTAATTTGAGTAATAGTGACATTATTGTCAATCAAGTCAAGATAAATCACTTAGCGATTGCTTTGTTCTTGAATTTGCATTATTGCAAATAAGATCAAATTACGCTTTTCAAGATAGGGTACCTGGGGGACACTACAATGGAAAGCGAAATAAATGTAAAAAGTAAATAAACATGATTGAAAATGCTGAATCTGTGTTATCGATACTTTTATAGAAGCGGGCCGCTTTGGAATTTATTTTACGTTAACGTGTATTTAGGTCAATTAATCTCTATCTAACATGAAGTTTTAAACGTCGTTCTAACATAGATTATTTTTTGTTTTTACAATGTTGCCTGTTTCCGCTATGAACGTATAAAAAAGAGGTTGCATAGTTATCCTAAAAAAATTTCTTTTAATTAGCATCTACATGTCTATTAACCTCTGTCAGCCAAGAAGTTTAAAACGTCTATTTGACATAGATTATTGTTTTTGCGTTTACAATGTTGCCTATTTTCGTAATGAACTTCTTATAAAAGAGGGTAAATAATTATCCTAGAAAAAATATTATTAAAATTATTTCATTTCTTTTAATTTCCATTTTGTGGGTTGGAGGCTATTCCACACCAGACATTTAAGTAATTATTTTCAATGTCAATCAATTCTTTACAACAATTTTGCCAATGGTCCTGGATGACATATAAAATTTCCTCTTCAATGCGTTGTTGAAATTAAATGTTACGTTCCCTTTCGCAACGTAATTTTTATTTATGCCCATATGAATTCAATCGGATTTAAATCGGGGTAGTAAGGTGGAGGTTTAAGTACATTATGCTTTTCTTTAGTTAATATGGCATCAAATGCTGTTTTATAAATTCGTACAACTGCGGTTTGAGCATTTCTGGAGTAAACGGTAAACTTTTTCCGCCAACCACTTCACCATTTCTTCTTTTTTGGGATAACGGATTGCAGCCTGATCAACTTAAACGTTATGGTAAGGTACATTGTCTATTACTAGTACTGAATTTGGTTGCAGATGCGGTAAACGCTTCTCCTGTAACCATTTTTCATAATTTACCGAGTTCATATCGTCATGATAGTTACCACGTTTCACTCCTAATTAAACACCAACATGTAGTTGCCCAAGAAACCTGGTTCACCGCCCGCATGTATTACAATTATTCGCGGCCCTTTTGAATGTTGCACATTAGTCAATTTACGTTATCATCATTCTACGATTTTAATTGAGTGTGTCTACTATAAACATTGTATCCATATACATAACGAGTCTTTTTCATTCTTGGTAATATTCTATTCACGGTAAGTGTAAAAATTCACAGGGCTCGAGTATCGTTATGTTCTATTAAAAATATCCCATTTTTTACAGTTCAGCGCTACTTGAAATCGAGCGTTTTTTAAATTATTCCTATTGAGGTTGTAGGTCATTCGAGTCCAAATGTGTTTAAAGTTTATCACGCAAAACACTTACTGTCACTTGTGTACCCTCCATTTTGAGAAAGTTGTAGGTGAAGTTTCGGGAAATTGGCTTTTCTAAATTCGTTACATGAGATTCATATGAACGTTTTTTTTCCAAGTGTCAAACATTGAGGTTTTCCTTTTTCAACGTTAGCTGCGCCTTCCTTAATTAGTTTTGGACATTGGCATAACAGACACTTTAATTACAGCAGATGTCATTTCTTTGTGTTCTTTCAAAGTATACAAAGGATTAACAATTTTAAACTAATTATACTCATTGTACATTACTTCGCGTGTTTGGTTATGTATCACTTGTCCGCGTTGGCCTAAGGTAGAGCTGATGATTACACTACTCTGGTACCTTAAACCAATTCATAATTTGATCAGGACGTTCCTTTTATATTACGATCATAATTGGTCTAATAAGAAAATCAAGTTGGAAAACAATAATAATAATAATAATAATAATAGTAATAATAATTCCGGAATGTTGATTGTAAATTTTAAAATTTAAAGTTCAATAGGGTGTGTAAGAGAGAGGATATAGGGGTAAGTAAAGGTATAAGTTTTATATTGAGAATCCGGATTAAATGAATATCTAATGATTTCTATACACCCTTTGTGGTAGTAACACTGAACAGATGTTAGATAGGAATCAGGTTTATACAAGGGTAATAGGGAAAATTATAGGGATATGATTTATACTAAGCTGGTAACGGTATGAGTATTATATTGAGATTCTGAATTAAATGGATATCTAATGATTTCTATACACCCTTCGTGGTAGTAACACCGAACAGATGTTAGATAGAGATCAGGTTTATACAAGGGTAATAGGGAAAATTATAGGGATATGATTTATACTAAACTGGTAACGGTATGAGTATTATATTGAGAATCTGGATTAAATGGATATATAATGATTTCTATACACCCTTCGTGGTAGTAGTTAGATAGGGATAAGGTTTATACGAGGGTAATAGGGAAAATCATAGGGATATCAAAGTATAGGATTACCTTATAATTGGGGTCGAAACCACCATTAATAAAGCAATACTATTCACAATCCTTATCTATCCTTCGAGGTACGTACACCGATAGGGCAGATTTGAGATTGTTTCTCGGATGCTAGGGTTAGACAGGAAAGGGGCTTCGTATAGTAGCGTTACTTCTTGGGGCCGCAGCCACCAGTAGTAGAACCATGTTACTGGGTAACTACTCGTGGTACAAACACCGAGAAAATGCAAACAGCTACTTACGTTTCTGGAGAATTATTTTGAACTGGCACTAGGATATCGAGAGATCAGGAAATATGTCAGGCAGGTTAAAGTGGAATTAATGACAGGCAGGTTATAATAAGCAGGCAGGTAATTTGATATTTACTGGTTAGGATTTCTATATCAAATTGAATTAAATTCGAATTAAAATAGAATAGAATGAGTGAAGGTGGGCGCGGATATTTATAGGGGATTTACTAGTAGAGGGAAAAGTAGTGGGAAACTGATAGGATTTATAAGCAATACTACATTCAGTTTAAGGAAATAAACAGGAAAGAAGTTTTGATAGGAATTTCTGTACTAGGATTGGATAATTAATAGGTGATGAATTTTAGGATCATTACAACTTAAGAATCATTTTGAACAACATGTCGTTAACTTGTTTTTCTATTCCTATATACGTAACACACGAATAACTCTCTACTATGTGTAAATTCTCCATTACGTAATACGGCTACGTAATGAAAATTAGAACTGTTACGTATATATATATATATATATATATATATATATATATATATATATATATATATATATATTAATCAACAGCTAAAGGAAAATTAAAAACGATTAATTTGGTAACCCTGAAATAGTTTAGTTTCACTAAGTTAACCTCAACGTATTGTTTTGGTATGTCAAATATTAACTGCATATTATAATTGTATAGTAATGATTAACATTTTGCAAAATGGATACACTTCTTAATGCAGTTTTGATGTATATAGCACATATATACTATATGGGTTGTGGCCACAGCACTTGGGAGTTCAAGCTGATTTATTCTTTTAATCTAGCATCCACCTCAATTTTTAGGTGTTTTTAAATGTGAATTTAGGCAAACATGTAGTGAACATGTCACTCCACTAAATTATAGAAGTGAAAGGCGTAATGAAATAACATCGGAAATACAGTTTATCGATTGTGCAGATTATTTGATAGATTCTATAATTAGTAGGTGAATAATTTTAGTGAATTAGTAATAGTTTGCACAATATTCCAATTGTGTCTCAAATATTAAACGGAAACTTGTATTTCAGATTAAACATTACATTATGAGTCGCGACATTTGCGCCCCGGGGCACTTGAGCACCCGTACCTTTTGCCGACCCGCTGCAGACATACTTTCACTTTTTGGAACGCACTTACTGAGAGTGAGACGTTTGCGCCTTAATTACCCTTTGGAATTTAATATTCAAATAAGAGTATAGGGGTTTCTCTAGTTGTTGCTCATTTAATTGCAATTTTTCACCCATTTAGAATAGTTCCATGTGTAGCATCACAGGACTCACATCTGTTGTTTACCTATTGCAATATTTCTAAAGCGTACATCGAAAGCACAAAGGGAAAGCCAATGTTGTTATACGAAAGGCATAGCTACAGGAAGAATAAAGTTGCAAAAAGTGGAAATATTCGTTGGATTTCCACCAAAGAAAAGACTGAAAAACGTAGAGGAATCTTAATAACTAGTTCAGACCTTGTCATTGAAAAAGCAGTGGCGCATGATTGCAAACCTAACATTGCGGCTAGCGAGGTTAAAAAAGCTTGCTAATACACGCAACATCACGAAAAAATAGTCCCGTTGCAAAACTTAGGATATGAACTAATAGCTGACGTTCCGTCATATTCCTGTGTAATAAGAATTGTAAACCGCATCCGTCACCCCAAACTAGGATCTATTATGGAAACATCCAACGCAATCGGTATTAAAATTCGAGAAAGCATACTTGAAATGGAAGGTGAATCTATATGCCGATGACAAGTCAGAAGATCGAATAATTATATTTGCATCCCAGTATGGACGAGCTATCTCTTAAACCGCTACGACTTTGTTTATAGGTGGTACATTTAAAAGTTACTGCAAGCAATTTACGCAAATGAATTCATTGCATGTGGACATTGGAAGTAATATTACGGAAACAAACATAATTCCAGTAATGTACGCGTTTTTGCCAAATCAGAAAAGAACAACGTGCTACAGGTTATTTGAAATTATCAAAGGAAAACTTCCCAAGAATCGTTAAAATGGATTTTGAAATGGCCACGATGCTTTCCTTGAAAACCTTTTTCCTTAACGTTCAAATAAATGGTTGCAACTATCACTTCAAGCAAGCTTTATGGAGAAAGGTGCAACAATTGGGTTTGACTGTTGGTTATAGAGAAAATGAAGAAATTCGGTTACATGTGCTCTGAACTCAGAACAACTGCAGGATTTTTTTATGATTTCGTCGGTCAGTGGATTTGGAACAGTGTCATTGATATTAGTATGTGGAACTGCTTTGGTCAGCAGCTCAGAACTAATAACTCAGTAAAAGGTTGGAACTACAGACTGAACACTAGCGTTCATCTCCACGTTTTTGATTTAGTAAGAAGTTTGAAAACAGAAGCTACGCATTCTGATCTTTTGGCAAAGCGAAAATATTTGAATTTAGAAGGGAAACGCCGCAGAACATGTTATGTAAAACTAGATGAAAGAATACAGAAAACACTGCAAGAGTACAAAAGATAAAAAAAACGCTTAAAAACTCTTGCTTACGTGCAAAAATTGCAATAAATCCTGATCATAAAAATAATCAAAAATATAAACATACAAAAAAAATACAAAATCAAAAATAAAAAAAAAACAAAATCAACAAAAACTTTTAAACAATAAACACAGACGATATCCAGTGGATGAATAAGTCTTATACACGCCGACGATTTTACCTTGACAGTCCTAAGCCTGTAAAAATTGTGAAGGAAAGTTAATCGTTATTGAATTCTAAGAACCAAAAAGTACGTACTCCAACTTTACTTAATCTTGGGGTTGCTATCATTGGTACTACAATTTTGATTTTGTGTGTTTCTATGATTATCTCATTACCGATTTGTCGAAGGGCGCAAATGTTTCAGCTACACTATATTATAAATATGATCATCAAGTAGAAACAGGTATGGGTCGGGAAAAGGCACGGGTGCGCAAATGTCTCGGAGCGCAAGTGTTCTTAATCCGTTGAAGGTAAATACTATTAGATAATAGCTTTGAATGTGATTTAATCTAGCAATATGTTACATCAATCTTTATGATATATGTATATACAGGTATGGAAAAATATTATCGGGGGTCTGACTTATAATAAGTAAAACAAAGACAGTACAATCAGTTCACGTGCTAAGTGAGATAGAATACACAATACACAATACTCTTTTGAGTAGGCTAGTATCTATGACATATTTAATTGCTACTGCCAACGAAAATTGAAAATCAGTGTTTTTGCGAGTCCGACACAATACTCATGTACTCCACTGAAGAAAAAATACAGATTATTAAGTGGTATTATTCAGGAAGCACTGCACAAGAAATAATGGGCAGGTTTACTTTTTCCTTTGAAAACAAGCCAATTCCATCAGAAGGTACTTTTATGCGTACTGTTTGTAAATTTGAAAGATGTGGATGTTCAAATAATTGTAGAAAATTCAGTAGCATTGATGGTAATGATGGTGAACATCCTGGTCGTAACTTAAAAGAAGAGCGCGAATTCCAAGAAATTTGAGTGTGTAGTTTAGCAGGAACTAATTTCCCGTGCAAAAGTACAAAAATTGCTGATGAAATGAATATTGAACCAAGAACAGTTCTTGAAAAGGAATAAATACCGTTGCTATAAGATGCAAACTACTTAAGACGTTTTTCCAGACGATCATCAAAATCGTATGGAATTGTGTGAAGATAAGATGAAGCGGGCTAATGAAAATGAAAGATTTATTGAAAACATTTTGTTTACCGACGAGTGTTCTTTTAACTTACATGGCCGTCACAATCCGTCTGTCGCTGTTGGTTACTCTCGAAAACACAGACACTTAGTATTCCTTACCGGACACAATACCCCCAAACAGTTAATGTGTGGGCAGGAATTTTAGGCAATTCCATAATTGGTCCATTTTTTATCAACGGAAACTTGAATGCGGACAAATATTTAGAACTGTTGAGGAACCAGATAGATCCAGCTGTTCAACGTGACGTTTGGTATTAAGAAGATGGCTGTTCTGCTCATACTGCAATAACAGTTCAACAGTTTTTGGAAATTACGTTCCCTAACCGTATTACTAGTGGAAATGGTATTATTAAATATCCTCCTCGCTCACCTGATATCGCGCCGAACGACTTTTTTGTTTGGGGATACGTATCTCAGCAAATTTATGGGTATAGGCATGAACGTGTTAACAATTTGGACGAACTTCGTATCAAAATTACAGTCTCTTTAAACAGCATCACCCAAAAAATGTTAGAAAACACCCGAACTAAATTTTATCACAGATTGGGTTATTGTCTTGCGCAAGGTCTTTTCGAAAATCTTATAAAGTAGAATTTTGAAAAAAGTGTATTCTGTTCATTTTTAAAAATAGTTGGTTTTTCAATAAGAATTATAATGCTAAAGTTAAACCTTAAACTTAAGTTATACTATAAATGTAAATGTTAACGTTCTTGTTTGTAGCTCTCGTAAGTTTCTTCTTGGTTCTTCTTACGAGTAGTAATCTAACCATGTCATAAATTCCCAATTAAAATAAACTACGATGTTTGAGGTATTATGATTTACTGTTTAAGTGTAAGGTATACTCAATAGTTTCAAAGAACACGCAACTTTTCAATATCACCTTAATTACTTTGGTTTCGTTAGAAATGTTGAAGCTAGATAGTTTAAACCAAATATTGAACAATAGAATATAGCTTATGACTTTAATTACTTTGAAAACAATTTAAATAAGTATCTAACTACTTTTCGGGCTTCATTATTTATAATGTTATTCATTATACATCGTTTCTGTAAAGTTTTGTTATATTAATTGAACTAAAATTAACTTTAAATACGTTAATAATTTCATAAATCAAGTGGATATGATATTCACAGTATTATACAAGGCATATTTTAATTGTAATATAAAAGGTTGCTATTACTTGTATCTGCATTCTGATCGATGCAAGTGGTAATCAGCTGACAAATACCTCAGCCATAAAACGTAGCAGAAGGTTGAATTGACAATTGTGTGTAAATAAAGCCTAAACTGCTACTACAACTTAGTACATAAAATATATTGAACGCAGTGTGTCAACTTTAAAACCCATATATGTACCTAAGTCATTTAATTCAGTCTTAAAAAGCATAGTCGATTATTGTAAACTGAAAAAATTTTCAGGTCAATCGCGATCAAAAGGGCATAAGGGGTGGGCCACGCTACTTCCAGATGACCAGATCAATCTCAATCAATCAATCTCGAACAAATCAAATAATTAAAAGTTGTGGATCAAACCAATCAAACCCAATCAAGTTAAGTAATCAATCAGTCAAATCAATTAAGCAAATCAATCTCAATCAAATCAGTTAATAAATCAATCAGAACAACCTCAATCATTCAATTAATCAGATCAATCAATCATATCAATATCAAGCACGCCTTCTAGTGGTGTATTTCTTGGACTAATGAATGTTTTCTGTAATACAGATTGATCGTGGCTCCAGCTAGCAGTATATTTTTAAAATAGCATACACGTCGCTGTAATCGTTAGGGTGGGAAATTTCAAATGGTATTCTAATAAGTGTGGCTCCACCTAGTGGTATATTTTTAAAAGTACATGCAGGTTCCTGTAATTGTTAGGGCAGGAAATTTTAAATAGTGTTCTAATATGTGTGGCTCCACCCAGCGGTATGTTACAAAAAGTATATGCAGGTCCCTGTAATCATTAGGACGGGAAATTTGGAATTGCATTCTAATAAAAGGCGCTCATACTAACAGATATGACAGCTGTAGGACATCTGAAATTGCATTCTAATAAGGGGAGCCTCATACAATATCATAAGGCAGGTATAGGAACTTGTGTTAGGGTCTTCGCCCCTCTTGGTCGTTACCCCTTGGCGGGAAAATTGAAGTAGTGTTCTAATAACGAAGCCCTCATACTATCTCATAAGAACAAGTTCGAGAGTCCTGTGACTTTGGAACTTGTTCTTGAGGCTTAGCCCCTTTTAATTGTGTGACATAATTGAAAGTAACACCCCAAATCGATTAATCAATCAAACAAATCAATTTCAAGTAACCCGAGTTAAAAATAAATAATTTTATTTATTAAGTCGATCTCATCATCATCATAACATAGCAATTATAAAACCGTGCTTCTAAATGAATATTAAATTAGTTGTTTTGTCTGCTGGCCCTAAAGATCGCATTGAAACATCTTTACGCTTCAGCCCTTCGTTAAATTGCTGTATACAATGGTCCTCGGCCTTGAAAAGCTTATGGAAACGCTCGGGTTGCACACATTTATACTACTCCAGTTCCACAATCATCTTTTCACCATACTCAGTTATGATACTCAGATTGAGTATCTTGTATTCTACTTCGGTCACCAAATCCTTAACACTTTTGAATGGGTCAAAACATGTTGACGCATTTAGAGTAGATACATCCATATCTGTAATTAAATAAAGTAAATAAAATAAGGGTTAATCCCCAAAAACGATCACTTACGAGTACTGTATGGAAAGATCTCCTTGGAAGCTTGACTCACGGTGTTTTACTTATGAATACTCAATATTAAGTAGTTATTGGTTTTCCCAATCATTAACATAAAGTAACTACTTTCAAGATTTCTCAATTATGTGACCACAATAACACTTCCAGTATTCCGCTAGTTCTAACGTGTTAGGTAAAACCCCTAATTATCTAATTATGTAAAAGGTACGCTATGTTTAAAATACAAATACATTGAATTTTATAAACTATTTTTAATTACAACACAGTTTTAAATAACTAGGTAATATAGAATTAACCATAGGGGTGGGCGTCGTCATCACTATAATACCCCGTTATGGCCTGCTCGCATATCCGACACAACTGTATTTCACCCGGGACCGTGGGGACACCACAGTCCGAACAGGGGAGCCCCAAGGTATGTGCATCATACAGAGCTGTACTCTTGGTGGCAGCGGTACACTACACACAGCACAACTGACTATAACAATTGTATAAGATTAATAATAATAATAATAATAATAATAATAATAAGTAATAATAATAATAATAATAATAATAATAATAATAATAATAATAATAATAATAATAATAATAATAATAATAATAAAATATACTTATGAATAATCGCTAAGACTTTTCGGCTTGTAGGCACACACACATCGCTATTGTAACACAGGGTGTTGCGCACACACGAATCTTGAGAGTTGTGTATATGTACGTGTGTTACTTTCCTGTTTCTTACATATTTGCACTACAATCTCCTTAATATGTTTTGACTTATAGATTACTTAACAGCTTTACCCATCATTAATTTGAAAGAGACTATTTTCCTGATTGGAACTCGTATCCGATGTACTTTTATCAGAGTCTGAATTCGAACAACCATCTTAAAACTTCATAATCAAATGCTCACATATAGAAATAATGTTTTAAAGAATCCAATTCGGAAAATACTACTTTGATTTTAGTTTAAGATTGTAAAGTCAACTTTCGATAGTATTTATACCGTGTATACGTACATACAAAATTAGTTTTAAAATAAACAATTAATTAAGACCCATTAGTATGACCGAAAAGAATTTGTACGTGTTACGATTAATGCATGGTTTAAGCACGTGTTTAATTTAGTAGATATCTAAAAAGAAAACAATGGGATAATTTTGATAAAAAAGATGCCTAAGATAAAGATAAAAATATACAATTGATTTTTAAATACGCTGTTAAATTCTATGTAATAACAAAGCACAATGGGAATTAACTTAACTAGATTTGTTGTTCACAAAATGAATGCATGTTTTTGTAACTGTATGTATACAAAAATTGCATACATATTTACGTAAAGTCACTATGTTTTATGGTATTACTGTCGTATTGTAAAATCTGCCTTTCATTTCAAAAATATTGTTTTGAGTCAGATTACAGTGTACAAAAACCATCCTATAGTAAAACAATTTAAGATTAATTGAACTCAAGTATTCATAAGAAACATGTTAAAACGTGTAAAATGAGAATGATCAGATTACTCTATCTGAAATGAAGTTGTTGTGTGCAACTTTGTGTGGCTTGTTTTTCCTATATAAACCTGTTTACGTAAAACCCCAGCGTAATTAACTGGTACCTATAAAAGATGCTGAATCATATTCTAATTTCAGTTACACTTCATATATCGTGCTAAAAACGGTGTTATAACGTCAAGCTTATCAATGTTTACACTTTTGAACATTTTTGAACTGGGTTTGATGTCCGAAGACGAAATCATACTTATGTACTATCATATTATTCAATGTGTTGTTGATGGTGGTGAGACGATATCGGAGATGCATGTAGGGCGTTTCCAAAGGTCACGTTATATTGTGAAAAAAATTCAGTCTGAATTGATCACTGTTGTGAGTACCATTTCAGCTTTAATATTTGTTAATATTTTTTTATCATTCTAAATATTAGATAAGGTAAAAGGCCGTGTTAGCAGTGGTGAATGTGTTGGTGGTCCACCACCATCATCATCATTTAGAAACGCTGGATGTGACGCAGTAAGTAGAATACATTTTATAAAGGGAAAACCGTATTGTTTGCTATACAATTCATCATGTTTTAAATGTTTACGTAATTTTAAGTTAAGAATCGGTGTATTGTTTTATAAGCCGTCAACATCTACAGCCGCCGTTGATATCCATATTCAACCGTCGTCTACACGTGAAGTCGTAAGTACCAACAATACGCTTTTAAAGTGAAGTAAGTGCATGTATTTAAAGGTATTATTCGCGTCTTAATCTGTATTTTTAATTACCGGGCACATATATAGTTATGGCAACAGATGTCTTATATGACGGTGTAAGTGGAGGTGGTGACGCAATACACGTTGACGACAATCAATATTTTCAAACGGTGTTTACGGGAGAAAAGTACATTAAGAAGTTTAACACCACAGCAAGGAGGGTTGTGTTTAAATTTAAAGATGCTGATGCCAATCAATCACCAGTTACATGGCATAAGGTAACCAGTAATAAACTTTTTTATACTAAGATGGATTTACTACGATTACATTTTGTTGAAGGACTCGTTACATACATTGAAATTAAGAGCGTGTGCAAAGTTTAATTCATCAGACCGGGTTGGTATGGTGTTGACTAACGACAATTTCCCCGATAAGTTCTTAGGATTTTCTTTCGTGCAGATAAGCCGAACCCCACTGTGATGCCTGTAACACTAGAGAAAATCTTACAGAGTAATGTAAGTTTCTTTAATAATGATTTAGTAATGCATTTGCAAGTAGACAGAGCTGTTTCACCTGTGAGTTATGGCCCATCACGTCAGAAAATGACGGGCGTCATTTTTGCTGAGTTTCGCGAACGCTGCATGTTGAATTGAAAAACACAAGTGGTTTATTGTATCAACACCAACTCATCCCGGTCTAAACCTATTCTAAACTTTCTCCCGATTAACACTCACTTATATTAAACCGTGCAGTGTCATGGATGTATATTTTTGTACATCGAATAAAATAAAAATACATCATTGCTTTTACGTTAGTAACTTTCAAGCTGTGATTCCGTCAACAACTTAAAACCGATTCGCCGTGTTATAAACCTGCAATCAAGGATATTCGAGATTTTGAGGACTTAATATTAAATTATTATTGCATAACAATCCCAGAAGATAAAACCACAGAAGATGATAAAGAGATGAGTCTGCGAGAGGGGACAATGTAAATCCCGACACAACCGCCGGAAGTTAGATGAAAAGAAGATCTAACAAATCAGAAGGAGGATGATGTTGCTGTTGATATATGAGATGTAATCTTAAAATTAGGATTACTTGCAATAAAATATTGAAAATCTCTTTATCTTTTTATTATCGATAATCACACTATTACAAAAACGTTTATTAGTTTTCAAAATACAACAGTAGATGGCGCCACAAACAATCGGAGGTACAAGAGAAAGTTCGAGAGTTTCTTTTGGGATAGTACGGGGCCCTTATTAGAATATTATTTAAAATTTCCTGCCAAGAGGGCCACGACAAGGGGGCGAAGACTCTAACACAAGTTCCTATACCTATCTTATGAGATAGTATGAGATCCCTTATTGGAACACAACTACAGGAGGCCTACAGCTGCCTTATAAGGACCTGCATGTACTTTTAAAAATGTACCACTAGGTGAAGCCACACTTGTTAGAATACTATTTCAAATTTCCCGCACTAACGATTACAGGGACTTTTACAAATATTGCGCTAGGTGGAGCCTCGATCAATCTCTATTACAGAAAACATTCATTCATGCTAGAAATAGAACCACCAGATGGCGTATCTGATATTGATTTGATTGAGATTGATCTGATTAATTGAATGATTGAGGTTTATCTGATTGATTGATTAATTGATTTGATTGAGGTTGATTTGCTTATTGATTTGATTGATTGAGTGATTAATCTACTTGGTTGAGATTGATTGATTTGATCCACAACTTTTAATTATTTGATTTGATCGAGATTGATTGATTTAGATTGATCTGCTTGAAATTGATCTGATTAATTGAATGATTGAGGTTGATCTGATTGATTGATTTAATTGAGATTGATCTGCCTAATCGATTTGATTGATTGAGTGATTAATCGACTTGGTTAAAATTTATTGATTTTATACACTTTTAATTATTTGATTTGATCGAGATTGATTGATTGAGATTAATCTGATTGAGGTTGATCTGGTCATATGGAAGACTGTGACCCACCCTTAGGCCGTTTTGATCGAGGTTGGTTTGATTGGGATTGATCTGGTAATCTGGAAGGAGCGTGGCCTACCCCTTAGACCATTTTGATGGAGATTGATCTGATAGGTTAATTAATTGATTTGATTGAGATTGATTGACTAATTGATATGATTGAGATTGATATGCTTGTTTGACTTGATTAATTGATTTGACCCTTAGGCCTCCAATCAGAACACAAACTAGGCGGAGTCTTAGTACCAATTAGAAACCAGTGGGCTCGGCCTACCCTAAGGCCTTCCAATCAGAACGCACTGTCCGGGGCTGTATGCGCGCGCACGACCAATCACCTGAAAGAGGCGTGGTCTAACCTTAGGATCTCCAATCGAAACACACGGCACAAAATGGGCGATAAAACAAAAATGGCCGACACGCCAAGCTCACAAAATGGCCGACACCAATCAGAAATCAGGGGGTTTGGTCTGCTCTTAGGTCTTCCAATCAGAAGCTTGACCTGAGGCTTTATGCGCGTGCACAACCAATCAGCTGGAAGTGGGCGTGGCCACGTGGAGGTGGGGCGGTCATATGGCTAACCCCACTCCTACCCCCGCCACTTTTATTTGTGACGTCATAATTAAAAATAAAACGGCGGCGGAGCTGCCCTCATTCCACTAGTAATAACTTCTGTTAATAAAATAAAACTTCATTCCATAGTTAACCATACAAAAAGCGAGGTTAATTTGTTTAATTGCAAGATAACTTATAAAACCAGTGGCGTCAGCTAATTCCATTTATTTTACATAGTTCGAAGTTTTCGAACTTTTAACGTGGTAATTGAAATAAACCATACAATCCTGTAATACATGTATACTATAATTTATTTTTATAGGATGGTTCATTACAATATTAGGTACATATGTAAAACGTTCAAACATTATAAGCATATTAACGAATAGTAGTTACGTGTTACTCATACGTCACTGCTCTTATTCTGTATAGGAGTAGAAAAAGCATACTACACAACTCGGATGGTAATGCCTATTACCACCCTTATTGTGTAATATACTATTCTCACACATTCTTTCACAATCTGTGATTGTTTTGATACACGAGAGAATTTAAATATTTTGAATTTCTTCAACGAAATTATGTGTACAGGGTATTTTGGTTGTCCTCGCAGGGTATCTCAGTTATTAGCAAAGATACAGAGATGCGGTTTTCGCGAACGTTGGCTACTTTTTTGTGAAACGAAAGATGACACAAACATAATTACTCTAGCTCTTCTCATTTTTGAGATACAGGGCGTTTTTGAAAAAGTTGCATTTTGAGACAGCCCCCGTATCTCAGCTATACGATAACTTATAGAAAAAGTGAAAAGTGTTCTTTATATAATTTTTTCCGTAGAATGCAGTGCTGTTTTCAAAATGAGTATACGGGGTCAGGTCAAAAAGTTATCGGGATCAACTTCATTTTTTTTGAATGGGACACCCTGTCTATTTTCTCATAATTAAATTTTCCTTGTTCTAAGCATTTCAAATATGTATAGCATTCATCATTTTTTATACAAATAGCGCAGTATTTCAAATTATTAACTGGATTTGTTAGTGGCCTTTGGTACTGCAATTGTTTTACCATGGCAACTTCATTTTTTTGACATTTGTCAATGTTTGCAAATTTGTTGATTCTTGAGATCCTTATTGTTAGTAAAGTTTTCAATATTCTTTTCGTTATTTTGAATTTTTACAAAGTTTCAAACCATGGCGAATAATTTAGGGTACGAGAACTATGAGAAATTAGATATGATTGGGGTTTATTACCAAACAAATTTTAATGCAGAGCAAGCGAAGGAAATATATTTTGAAAGGTATTTATATTTACTGGAATGTTAGTCATCATTTGAGTTAAATAAAATGTGAATATTATAGATTTCCGGAAAGAAGGCAACCGTGTAAAAAACATTCATTAGGTTAAAACAAAATTTGGAAAATCACGGATCGTTTGAAAGGCCACGCGCCAAAACATATAGAAAAGAAAACGAAGAAAATAATGAAATAAATGTCCTTGCTGAGGTCACTGTTAACGAAAATTATACGTCTTGCAGAAAATTAGAAGAATCGGTGGGCATTTCAAAACGAAAGTATCAAAATATTTAAAAATACCATTATAAACCATATATACCTCAAGTCATCCACCACTTGCATCCGGGTGATGCTCAATTGCGTATCGATTTCTGTAGATGGTATATTCAGAAAAGTGAAGAAAATGGTAATTTTGGTCATTTAGTTATATAGTCGGATGAAAGCCATATAAGCTCCGCCGGAATTTACAATCGTGCAACGAATCGTTTCTGGTCTAACGAAAATCGGCATGTTACCGTGATCCGTCAGCAGCAAGGCAGGTTTGGGTTCAATGTGTCCTGTTTCATTTTAGGAGGCAGATTAACATTTTACATGTTTGAAGGCAATTTGAACCATCAACGATATTTGGAAATTTTGGACATTTGCCTTCCAGAATTGATTGATGATATTCCGTTAGCCCAGCTAAGAGAGGTTTATTTTCAGCAAGACGGGGCACCTTGCCACAATGCAAGACTAGTAAGAGATTACCTCAATACAATGTTTCAAAACCATTGGATTGGTAACAATGGACCAGTTAATAGGCCAGCAAGGTCCCCAGACCTATCAATTTTAGATTTTTTTGTGGGGCTACCTTAAAATAAAATTCATCAAAGACAGTATGAAACTCAAGAAGCTTTGATGAATGCTACAAGAGAAGCCTTTGAAGAACTACGTTTAAGACCCTATTTTATTAAGATCCATTCAAGAAATTCTTCGGAGATGTAGGATTTGTCTTGACCATAATGGTCAGCAAATTGAGCAATATTTATAAAATTTTAATTCTTCTTATTTTCGTTTGTCTCTAAATTTATAAATAAATACATCCAATATTTATATGAGTTTCAAATCAACAATTCTGGAAATAAAATAAATTATTTTGCCGAAATTTGTATCTTCTTCAATGACATATAATTACATAATGATGGTTTTCTATATTAGGCACAAAAAAACAATAGAAGATTACGAATTCAAAGCCTACTAAGAAATTCAGTTAATAATACAAAATACCACGCTATTTATCAAAATAAGTGATAATTGTTATATATATTTGAAGTGCTTAGAACAAGAGAAATTTAATTATGAGAAAATAGACAGGGTGTCCCATTTAAAAAAATGAAGTTGATCCCGATAACTTTTGACCTGACCCCGTATACTCATTCTGAAAACAGCACTGCATTCTACGGAAAAAATTATATAAAGAACACTTTTCACTTTTTCTATAAGTTATCGTATAGCTGAGATACGGGGGCTGTCTCAAAATGCAACTTTTTCAAAAACGCCCTGTATCTCAAAAATGAGAAGAGCTAGAGTAATTATGTTTGTGTCATCTTTCGTTTTACAAAAAAGTAGCCAACGTTCGCGAAAACCGCATCTCTGTATCTTTGCTAATAACTGAGATACCCTGCGAGGACAACCAAAATGGGACAACCTGTACAGGTTGTCCCATTTTCGTATGTTTTATGGGGTATCTCGCTAATTTTTTAGGTTAGAAACTTGCGGTTTTCGCGACACCCTGCTACTTTTTAATGAAACCAAAGATGCACTAATCAAATTTGCCATAGCCATCTTAGTTTATGTGCTACTGGGTGATTTTGGAAAAATTGCATTTTCAGTCATCCTCTGTAACTCTGTTATTGTCAGACATATTAAAAAAGTAAAAACTGATATTTGTAGATTTTTTACGTAGAATCCAGTGGCATACTCAGATTTTCTTTAGAGGTCACAGTTTTTGAGATATTGACATAACCTACTTTTTTTATGGGACACCCTATATGTTTTTTTAAAATCTTTTTCCCCTTGCCAAGAGCTTTTCAAAAATATAGCATAGTCTATATTTATTTTTATAAATAACGTGACAAAATAATTTTTTTCTATAATTTACATTGATAAAAAACAAAATAATTAATTAATCACAAATATTGTCCAAATTGCAGACCATTATGTCTCCTACAAGTTTCACAAAGTTTATATATTCTTTTAATAGCATTTTCCAAAATAGATGATTGTCTTCGTAATTCTGCAAAAGCATTTTCCGTTGCAATTTTTAATTGTAGCATGTTGGCATATTGCCTTGAATAAATTTTATTCTTTAAATACCTCCACAAAAAAAAATCCAAAACCGAGAGATCCGGTGATCGTGGTGGCCATCGAACAGGTCCATTTGTTCCAATACATCTCCTGGGAAAACGTTCATTTAGCCAGTTTTGTATTATTTTAGCATTGTGGACTGGTGCCCCATCCTGCTGGAAGAATATATCGTTCAGTTCAGTTTTTTCTTGTAGAATTTGCAAGTACCCATTAGAGTTTAGGTTTTCTTCATAAATCTTGTAAACTATTTTTCGGTTAAAAATAAAGCAGCAGACATTAAATCCGAACCTGCCTTGACGCTCTCTAGGAAAAATCACGTGGGTGTTTTCTTGACTCCAAAACCGCGAGTTGTGTCTATTAAGAATTCCCGAACTTGTGAAATGTGCCCCATCTGACCAAATTATTTTTTTTTCAAAATTATTGTCCTGAGTTTTCATATTTATAAACCAATTGCAGAACTCTACGTTCAGCATCACCAGGGTGCAGATGATGAACAAGTTTATACTTTTAGGGTTTGAATTTACGTTATTTATAAAAATAAATATAGACTATGCTATATTTTAGAAAAGCTCTTGGCAAGGGCAAAAAGATTTTAAAAAAATATATAGGGTGTCTCATAAAAAAAAAGTAGGTTATGTCAATATCTCAAAAACTGTGACCTCTAAAGAAAATCTGAGTACGCCACTGGATTCTACGTAAAAAAATCTACAAATATCAGTTTTTACTTTTTTAGTGTGTCTGACAATAACAGAGTTACAGGGGATGACTGAAAATGCAATTTTTCCAAAATCACCCTGTACCACACAAACTAAGATGGCTATGGCAAATTTGATTAGTGCATCTTTGGTTTCATTAAAAAAATAGCACGGTGTCGCGAAAACCGCAAGGTTCTAACCTAAAAAATAAGCGAGATACCCCGTAAAACATACGAAAATGGAACAACCTGTACATATATTAGGCGTATCTTTTTAATTGTTTGCATTATTTATGCATTCCATTGGTTACAATGAAATTTCACAACCTTTCTAAAAATAGTTTGCATAAGACTGTGGCGTAATCGGATTAATGGTAAGGTGAACTGAAACAGTTAGTTTGACTTTATTGAGGCACTTTATTTATTTTTTTTATGGAAAAATCTAATTAAGGCGTATGATATTTATACGTATTTTTTACGGCTAGTAATGTATAGTATAATATAATCATATTATTTAGGCATCTATCGTGTCACCAAATAATCAAGATGAAAGTTATGAACGTTTATTATATGTATCATATGGTGAAAAACATACGTAAAAACAGTAGTATCAACTCTTTAAGTCAGCAGGTCAAGCTAAATAGTATAAATGATTGATTATAAGTATGTATAGTTACTATGTAAAATGTGTTGCTAGCGAACACGTGTTATTGATTAGAATAACTAAATTCAATTTTGACCCAAATTTAAAATTCCAAAAAATTTTTCGTTGGATACTAACAAGCGCCTGGAGAAGCTTCAGATATCTCTAAATTACAAAATAAAATTAATTCACTGATTACAGTTTATAAATACTTTACTTACGCCAACCACACTGTTGAGCACATCCCAATAATCTTCTATTATTGTATGTCATACCATTTGAACCACATATCGGATTAAATTCCTTTAAAGTGCGCGTTTGACATTCTGCATAACATGCATCAAAATTTGCTGGACGATTAACTTGTCCACCACCATTATTCGAATCTGGAAAAGTTTGTTCGGTGACTTCCTCGAAATCGTCAAAGAAAACTTGTTTTGTAGATGTTATTGTTATTTGACAGAGGCAAACTGTTGCTGTAATCAGAAATATAGTTCTTTGAAAAAAATTTTAAATGGATGCGTACTTAAATAAACAATTATTGCGGTTTTCATTATTGTAAATACTAATTTAGTTGTAGCTAACGCGCGAAATAGTTTTAGTGAAATGAAGTTTAATTTTACTTTTGGTAGAGGAAAGATTCGTATATTTCCGATTTAAGCTTTATTACTAAGCGTCGTATCTCAGCAAATCAAAGTTCATTGTAATGTAAATTGTTTTAATATTAATAATACCTAATTTTGTGTTCGTTGCACATAAACAGACAATACCAGTTAATACTTAACAATAAAGGTATAGTAGGTACCTACAGTTCCAAATTTCCAGCCATAATTTTCATGTAATGTGGATCAGAATTCCAAGTACTAAAAAAGGTCATTTTTATATATTATCAACTAAACAAGTCTGAAAACAGCCAAATTCCTATCAATTTCATGTAACAAATAAAGTTTTTTATAGACTGTGCGTGTTTTATTTCGACTGCCTTCACACTCTTTCCTCCGTCATGACATAAATCATTTCATGAACAGACAGGAAGCTACCGGCAGACGCTTTTTCAAGATACCACTAGATTAATTAGGGGTTAAAAGAGAATGGTTTGATAACGAGTATCAAAAGTAATGTTAGTCCAGAATGCGTTGCTATTATTAATGTGTATTCACAAAATCATACGTGCATAATGCGAAATATGACGTGGAATGGTTAAACGTTGAGTTGTTTTGATTCTCTAGACTGTAGTTAAGGTTATGGCCGTAATTTATTCTACTTCTAATGGACCGCTGCCTACCCAATTAAGGGATGGCGTGATGTCTACACTTAATTATGTATAAAGCAATAGAACATCATTTTATATTAATAATTAAATATCAGATCAGATTTAATAAAATGTTCGTAGGAAATCGTGACTAGGGATATGATTTATCGTAATGAAAAATTGTTCTACTAGGTATATATATTCCCATCAATACTTCTTATTGGTGTACATTTGTGTAATCAAATTAATACCAAATGCCCAATACACATGAATGTCTTCATATTGCTGTATATCCTTTACTTACCAAGTTAATTCATTTAATTAATTCAATGAACACAATTACTTGTTACAAGATTAACAAATAATACCAATCAAATCAAAATTTATAACAGAATGTATTTTCATATACAGGGTATCCCGGGAAGCATTTTTATATTTATCACACGGTATCTCGAATCGGGCGAGCCCGAATGCAATTCTTATCTATCACATGTTATGCCAGCAATCGCATCCTACCTAGCACACGCGGTCGCGAAAATAATTAAAATTGTGTGTTATTTTGTCTATAACGCTTAACTTTACAGTTATCATCTAATTTATTTGGACATTTCTTTAGAGTTGACTTGTCAACAACAGAAGAAGGGGTTGAGTCATTTCAAATAGAACACAGAATAGTTTTTCGTTAGAGGTATAAACGTTGCCCCTAATCAACAGTTATCATCACATTGATTCCTGTATTGGGCCTCACACTTGGGTGCCATTTTGTAATGGTTCTTTTGTTATCCCTATTGTTGGGGGCTATTTTGTAATGGTCGTCAAGTTGGGGGTCGTTTTGTAATGGGCCTCTATAATGTTTGGGCTCAATCTCAATCTTTTACAATTTCGAACTTATTGAGTAAAATTTTATATCGTTTTTATGAAAATGTGAAATGGTTTTACATTAACTAAATGATTTTAATTAATAAAGATAACACTCATTAACTAAACTTTACCTTTATTGTAATCACATTTCCGTTTGCCAAAATGAACTTTAATAATTACTCAACAAATTCCTTTCTCCTTTTTATCGGGACGCTCCAGCTAGCTTAATATGGGTTAAATGGTTATCGTTATCATTCGTCAAAATTATCCTCAATCTGAGGTTATACCTGTACCTTCCAATTAATTGAACTTGCTTTCTTCGGTATTGACACACGCAGTGTTTGTATAAGCTCTTAAGATTTGCAACAGCCAATAATAAAAATGAATCAAAAATGATAATATTTAATTAAGTCAAATTCTAAATGCAGACTGTTTCGTTTACAACATTACATAAAATTGATTCTAATTCTGCTAGTTTTTTTTTTTTTTTTTTTATGATTGTGGACCTGAACAGGCTAAATAAGACCTATCGTGCTAAAGCACTCAGGAACACTTAGGAGGATGGATAGAGGGATAATGAATTGCCAATAGATGCCTATGAACAGCTACCTTAAATTTTCTCATATCATAAGTGAGAGGAAAACAGGAACTAGGGAGATCATTCCAAAGTTTAGAAGCCGTGTAGAAAAACGTGGATTGCGCCCGTTTGGTACGACAAGTGGAGATTTGTACTGCATACTGATGATGTGAATGAGCGAACCGAGTGTTTCTCGCATAGATAGCCGGAGATGGTATCAAAGAATGTAATTCAGCAGCACAATAGCCGTTGTAATAATGATAATACAAAGAAAGAACTGAAACCATCCTTCTATGCTCAAGGGACTGTATGTGAGAAGTTAAGAACGGGTCATTTAGAAGCCTAGTCGCTCTCTTTTGAATACGATCAACGATATCGAGAGCGTATTGGAGAGCACTAACCCAAAGGTGAGAATTATATTCCAGATGAGGCCGAATCTGGGACTTATACAGCAGGAGTTGTCGAGAGGTAAAGTGCTGCTTAGATCTGTACAAAAAGCCTATTTTACGAGCAGCTGTTTTGGTAGCTGACAGAAGATGGTCAACCCATGAGAGATTTGAAGATAGTCATACCCAACAGAGCACCCTTAACGCTAACATGCAAAAACAATCCTTTACAAATGATCAACGAAATACATTTTCAGTTAACATTGGTATCCGAACATAAATGTTAGAATAAATAAAACACCAATTTTCGTTTATTTGTACTATCAAAACGTCTTACTTGTTATCACTTTGTTGAAAAGCTGATGATGTAATACTTGCGTTCCTCAGACCGATCAGAGGCCTCGCATGGGTGCGCCTCGTCCTCTTTATTCTTTTTACTATCTTCTTTGGATCTTTGTTGGGGACGAATACTATTCTAATTTTCTTTCATCAATTAATGATTTTAGGCAATAATCGCTCGATATATTTACACTACGGTTTTTATTTAATCGTTCAGTTTTAACTACATATAGCCTGCGCAACAAAATGCAAGCTATTTACAAACCGCGAATGCTCCTTTATACTTTGATTTACCAATTTGGATCGATTACTGTCTATATTTATTTTTCACTATTTCAGCACAATTGGTTACCGTTCTGACACATAAAACGCGTTATCATCACTTGTTACTTCACTTTTAGTCCGTATTTTAGATTATGGTGCAATCCTCCTTATTTCCGCCAACTCGATAACAATTGCACTTTATATTATTTTAGCTTTTCCTCGCATTCATACGAAAAATACCATTTATATTCTCTTCTCTTTACACAATACTAACTGACTTTTCGTTATAGTTACACAATATTAATCGCAGCCCAACAAAGCTACAGAAATCGCTTTTTCACACGTTTGGTTAACTTCGATTCGACCTTGATCGCTTACTTACTGCGACCCTTTCTGTTCGCTTTCTTAACGCGACTGACCACTAATACACCTCATTATGACAACGTCTCTACTTGCTCTCTTATACAAAACAGTCATATCCTCAAAATGCTGCGTATATTTAAAAGCTTTCCAATCTACTGTACAAATACTCATCAAAACAAACTGTATCTTTTTATCTTAATATTAATTACATTTATACACAAATAACCAATAACCATTTAATTTCATATTACAACGCGAAATTCGAATTTCTAATACCTCTATTACAGTACCCCCTCCTCAAAAGGAGGGGGTGCTCAGCGATATACAAAAAAATTCGTTACTTTCTCACTCAGAACAAAAATATGATGATCGGGCCACCTAACTCTAAATACTACAGAAAAAAACTAACTAACTTATAAACATTGGCGATTCAAATCCGTTATCGACAGGATCCGATATATTTCTGCCTTTTTCTTCGTCACCCCTTCTCGTTCCGCCTCTCGCTCTTCTGCCATTACTTGCCTTCAGAGTTAATTTGTCAACAAAACAAGAAACGGAGGTAAGTTATTTCCTCGCATCTTTTTGTGTATGAAAATACCTTCACTAGTTGGTTAAGGCACAAGTCAGGTTTCAATTAAAATTTTGTTTACAAGTGAATTAGGTAAACAAGTAATGTAGGTGACATAACCTAGAAACTAGGAACTAGGGATGTGCACAAGATCATTCAGTTGCATCAGCGTACCACAGCTTCTGTTTTTCAAAAATGGAAGAGCATGGCGACACATATGAAGAAATAATGGCGACACAAAATTTTCCAACGAAAACTGACTTTTCAAATATATGGCAGAAATATTTCCAAGAATCCTTTGGTTCGAGATCTGGAAAGGATGCCTTAGAAACCCTGGAGAAAACTTTATCCAATCCCGATACTTTATTCAAAATTGAACAAATCTCTGAGCACCACGCCATATCCTTATGTACTCCAATGATGCAAAGAGCGGCTTATTTATTGGTTCAATCGTCAGAAATATTGTTTGTTGATATAACTGGGAATTGTGACGTCGAAAACTACAAATTGTTTCTCTTTGTTACCCAGTCCTCTATTAGGGGAATTCCAGTTGGATGTGTCATTACAACATCTGAAAAGCGATGTTTTCAAAGTTACCGTGAGAAACTTAATAGCCATAATGCCTAAGAAAATATGTCCTGCAGTGATTATTACTGACGACGACCTCAAAGAAAGAAAGGTACTCAAAGAATATTGGCCAAATGCTACGTTACTGCTTTGCACATTTCACGTTTTGAAAGCAGATTGGAAGTGGCTCTGTTCATCCAGAAACAATGTACACATTAATTACAGACAAAAGTTTTACAGGTACTTCAGAAACACACTGAAATGTAGCAGTAGTGAAAAAGAGGTACAGGAAAACATTTCTATACTAAACAATAGCTGCGCTCATTATCCTAAATATATTACCTATGTTGAAAGACTATTTGAAAGAAAAGAGGAATGGTGTTTGTGGTACCGAAAAACAAGAGGATCGAATACCAACAACATGATAGTAGTAATCTTCAGACTATTCAAGGATATACCGCTAGAGAGGACTAAAGCATATAATCCTGTACAACTTGTGGATTTCATTGTCATTAATTTTAATTGCTACTACAAACAGAGGCCACTTGATGTAATTATGAACAGAGTTAGAAGAAGTAGATACACCGCTGACGACAAAGATGTCGATCCGGAAAAAATGTGGAGATAGGCACTCTACAATATACTGCTTTGAGTTCCGGAGCAAACCTACTTGGTAGATATTGAAATTTGTATGTGTTCTTGCCCCCAGGGTAGTACAGAAAAATGTTTAAACACCAAGCACCGATCATTAAAAAGTATAATATCATCAACGCCTGAAATATTCTGTCAGAACAACAGAAACACATAATCCACAAAATAGCGACTGGCAACAAACCTCCTGCTCATTTACTTGGACCGCTTCTGTTAGCTACAAAAATAACTAATGTAGAACACAATATACCTTCATCGATAGTAGAAATCCGGAATTCAGAGTCCAGTAACATTTTTTCGATGCAATGGAAGCAGGAGAACAAGGTAATGAGGCAACCGAGGCCACAGGCATTTTAGCTGAATGGAAAACGTTACTACACGAATTTGATCTTAACGTCCAACAAAATGTCTTAGATGATCCTGAGTATTTTGAATTATAAGAATTATAAAAAAAACATTAAGAGTTCCTCGTCTCTTCCGTGTTCAGTTCCAAAAAATTGGTCGCACTTAGTTAAAATTTTGTGGATAATTGATCTTTACTCTCGTTACCAATAATACCAAACTTCAGCTTAAAATAATTAAAACTGTATAAATGCTAGAATTTTAATGTTTAATTCCGTAAAAAAAAAATTAATTGAGTCGTTTGTTTTTTGATGACTTTATGGACCCATAGCAAAAGTCACCAGTGGAAAAATGAGCATCATTTTTCTTTCGACAACTTTTATCTTTTCGGTGCCATTTCCAGTAGCCTAATTAATCTGTAATATTGTAATGAACTAAACTATCAATGTTTGTGTGTGTTATACCTTTGAATAACAATATTTGTCAAAAGCCACCGTCAGTTCTCAAAGTGCCCACCTCTTTGAGCATTTAGCTGAAATTTTGTGAATAATTAATCCTAATTATCATTAGCAATAATACCATATTTCAGCACAAAATAATTCAAACTGTAGAAATGGGAGAATTTTATTGTTTAATTCGTTAAAAAAAAATTAATCGAGTCGTTAAGGTTTGTTAAATCATTTATTTCAAATGACAGTAATCATAATTTCTCCAGTTTTGCAGGTGTTTAATATTGATTGTAGGTGATTGATATTGATTTAATCTGAAAATTACGTTGATATGAATTTTACTAAAGAAGAGTTCGGGGACATACATTTTGTTTACGGGTTGGCAGATAGAAATAGTCGGCAAGTTGCGGGACTGTATGAAATTAGATAGGTAAGGTAGGCACTGTTAAGGCCTATTCAGAGTTGAATTTCAGTAATAATTGAGCAAGAAAAATAAACTTAAGGGCATAATCATTGTGATTCATAGTGTTGCAATAATAAGTAAGGTGTAAGAAATATGCCGTAAGATATGGTTTATTTCATTTCGTACATTAACGCTTACCGAATCGGGCGGAATCGGGCCTAACCATTCATGAATCGTTTTTGTTGGCGTTTAATCAAGTATGGCAATTTTCTTTTCGGCATTATGTGAGGTGTTACTAATCTCAGAAGTTTGTTGAACGACTGAACGGCCATTCGCGTACACTTAGAAATCATAGCACCATCATTGGCTTTCACTGGAATGAAATAAGATGCATAAAAGCCCAACTGTTTTCTATAGCGGTTAATCAATCTTGTCTCATAGATTCGCCGATTCTTTTGACCTTTTTTTAATAACAAGCAAAGTAAAAACGCTGCCAAAATAATTAAATCATCATCCATTTCAATTAGTGAGGAGTACGGAACGACAGAAACTTCAAAAATAAAAAAGTTTGGTTAAATACTTAAATTCTTAAAGCCTACATTCTATAAAACTATGAATCATACCGTGCTGCTTACGTTTACTGCCAAAAGCATATTTCTTACGTATTATTTCTTACCGATATCGAACTCTGAATGGGCCTTTACTGTACTGCTAGACTTCATTATAAAAATACGTAACCTTTGGGTTTAAATGGTATATTTTTTATTTATACATATTCTATATAAATTTTAATGTTTCGATAACAATTACTGTTATCATCTTCAGTAAGTGGTAAAATCGTTAAGAAAGTACTTTAGATGTGAAATATGCAAAATATGAAAACGAGTTTTCATATTTTTCAGGTTTCATAAATTTGTTATAACATCTCAAGTAATTTCTTAAAGATTTTACCACTTACTAAGGACGATAACTCTAATTGTTATCGAAACATTTAAATTTATATAAAATATAAATAAAAAAATGCACCATTTAAACACGAAAGCTAAATATTTTTATAATGTGTAAATAATTGTAATGATCCTGCAAATCCTTTACAAAAATTGCCTATCCCAGTACATAAATCCTATCAAACCTTATTTCCTAGTTATTTCCACAACTGTATTATCATTGTTTATAAAAGTTATCAGTTTCCATTCCTATTCCCACTGTCTGCATTTCCCTATAAATACCCGACCACCTCGCATATCCTTTTCACTTTTAACTTTTAAGTAGACTTTTATTTATACTTTTAGTTTAACACCAGACCTGTCACTTGTTATTATTATTACCTTGCACTCATACCAGACCCACATCCTTTATTAAATAACCAAACTTGCCGCCCCCTTTTCACACCACAACCATCCACCAGCTACGTTCCTTAATCACATATTCTTATAACCACCCTTTTCGTAGTCACGTATATATAAAGCGCTCTTGGCTGCTGTTAGCACCAAGTCCGGTATATAAACAGGAGGCGTCGCCCCGTATTACCAACTGTAGCGACCCCCAGAAACTCCCTACCCTTGGATACAACCACCCTCAACAAAAGAGAAAAGCATTGTAATTCAGACCAACGATGTAGTTATTTCAACGGAGGTCTTGCCCCGAACGTCTAACTACTTCCCTCAAATCAATCCCCT
Source organism: Vesta saturnalis (assembly GCA_036346205.1). Lineage (NCBI taxonomy): Eukaryota > Metazoa > Arthropoda > Insecta > Coleoptera > Lampyridae > Vesta > Vesta saturnalis. The sequence continues at coordinate 3,770,146 of JARFJB010000762.1, forward strand.
TGAAACTTGAAAACCCCTTTTTTCGTTGCCGGCAGTTAAGGCTCAGAATACGATTTCACCTGTCCTTAATTACCCTCCAACAGCGTCTATTAATACCCCAAGCCTTACGTGCACCCTCTCTTATCCCTAACTACTTAATTATCAACACTACCTGAGGATCATCATAATTAAAGCCGATATTCCCTCTGTACATGTTCCACTATCATCAAAGTACACATAACTGCTTTATACTTCATCCAGGCATACATAATTAATATCAAACTACTCAAATATACAACTTCAGAAACCCCAATTTCAAAACTACATGGTCCTTATCCTAACCACAATTTCGTACCTAATTCAAATGATAGTAAATTCACTCACCTGTTGTAATATCCAGTGTAATCTCCAAATCACATTACCAATATATTGACGCACCCGCATAACACACACCGTTCTAATTAACATTTTTTTAAAAGCATTTATTTCGGGTGTAAAAACATTTAGTAATTAGCTACTTTACACTTGCACCCGTAGAGGGCGAGACGAGCACGACGGAAAATTGCCAGCGTCGTGCCTAGATGGAATCGAAATAGGATCAACCAGAATTACTGTTTATTTCATTATTTATTGTTTTGCCATTTACCCAGAATGTTTTGGGTTTAGTTCATTTATTATCTAGGATTTTTATTTCTTTTATACTAATTTGCATAATAAAAACGTTTATAATCGATTTGTTAGATATTAATTTAATTATTCACAAAATAGCCAGTCGTTTCAACCTCGATCCTGAAGGTTTCAGATTCAAGGGCTACCAGAAATGTGTTTTGTAGACCTGCAACGCTACATAATGGTGAAAATTACATTTTCATATGCTGGACTTTACTTTACTTTACATTTTGCGTTATTAGTTATTCACATGGATGCGAAATTTGACTGTTTCAAAGGATTATAGGGATTTTTATAAAAGCTTCAAGATGGCAGAGATTTTGAAGTATGGGTTACGTTGGTTCCATTGTAGTTCATTTTACTAACTTGTGTGCCAACAAAGACGTGATGTAGAAACTCTTCTGGGACAGGCTGCTTTGGTTTTGGCGCAATAAATATGATAACGCAAAATGAATTCCTGAATGTATATAAGGAAAAGAGAGGCAGAGTAAAGACAGACATTCGGGCTCAAAGTGATACATTTTGACACATTTAAGAGGGCGGTCGGGCGCAAGTATTTTATAACGACCTGTGTTAAGTTTTTATTTGTAAATAATTAGTGCCGCATTATATATATATATATATATATATATATATATATATGTATATTAAATGTTGCAAAAACCAATTTTGGGGATTTGTAATAAACAGCAATCTTTGTATTGAAAAGTACCATGTATAAAACCGCGTGATACACAGGAAACATTTAGTGATCCTTTTCATAACTTAATAAAGGTATGGTAAGTAGTGCCGCAATATATATATATATATATATATATATATATATATATATATATATATATATATATATATATTAGATTGCAAAACCAATTTTGGGGATTTGTAATAAACAGCAATCTTTGTATTGAAAAGTACCATGTATAAAACCGCGCGATACACAGGAAACATTTAGTGATCCTTTTCATAACTTAATAAAGGTGTGTCAAGCTTTATGAATCGAAGTTGACAGTATTGAACATTAATATTACTCAGTTAAATATATGTGTAATTAGTAACAGCACTTAATCAATCGTTTATCAACAATCAAGTGTAATTAAAATATTCTGTGAGAAACAGTTAACAGGGAATTCGGTAAATCAAATTGCCAAATTTTTACGCGCGTTTAAAGGCGTGAAAGAAAACGGTCATTTAAGTTAACGTATAGAGTGGAGGCCTGTGATTAGCGATGACGTATGTGTAAGGATAGTTTTAGTTATCTGTTGAGTGCTGAACTGTTGATTTGTTACGTAAAGACGGCAGTGTTATTATGGTAAATTTTAATTAGGCCTTACGGGCAATCAATTCCGACCACTATTTTTTATTGTTTCGTTTTTATACACTCTAGAACATAAGTAATAGTAAGAATTTTTTTGTATGTTACTTTACGGAAGCAGCCAATATATAAGTAAACGTTTCTGCAAAATTGGTTAATAGAGTTCGATCAGTTAACTTACTATTTTATTTAAATTATGGCAAACCTCGCTATAGTTTTATGTAAGACTTTATTAAAGTGATGGTTCAATCTACAGTATAAAGAGAACTCTTGTCATATTATTAGATCTCATTGTTTTCTTTTGTGTGTGAAGTTACATAAAGAATTACACCGTTTAAAAATAATAAAGCTTTTGACATTTCGGACACATGATTGATCTGAAAATTGTGTATTTTGAGATTGATCGAGTACAAAATTTACTTTGCATTCATTAAGGGTCATTGCGTACACATACAATACTGGCCACGGTTTATTTATTAAATGGAACCTTCAGATTTGAATCACAGCGATTCATTAATATTTAAATACATTTTAATGATAAGAATCACAAACAGTATTAAATATCACGTACGATTTATACAAGACGCACTGATCGTTACATTTTTCAAGGCGCAGGCACTGAAATTGGCCTCAGCGTACAGCAGTTGGACGTTCGCTCTAGATAATCTGTTTGGCTTATGGAAGAGTCGCACATTAGTCAGCAAGTAATATAAGTTGAACTTTGATTATACACTTAACAGTGTTTTTTTCACAAAAAGACACAACGCGAAAAAAACCGGCAGTAAAGGAGCAAAGATAAGAAGCTGGACGAAGTTGATCTAGCCATGCTCAAGATTATCGATAAGGAAAGTGGGGATGTTAGTGGATTACATATTACAGACAGTGGTACAATTGGTGATGTTGACGTTCATCTTGAAGACATAGAAATTAAACCCGTGGTTTTTATAGAAGGACCCATTAAGTCAACAGTTCAATCTTCACGATGCCAGCCAAAAAACAGAAATATCAAGAATAACAAATATCAAGAGTTAAATGAGGAGCTGTTAGAACTTAAGATATAACATCGTAGGCTGCCGATACTGAAGTTAGGAAGAGAGTTAGATACCGCGGACTCTGGACACACAAAGCGGATAGTTAATAAATCATTTATACTTTTAAGCTTCTTGTCAATTAAAAAATAAAAAATAATTAACTTCCAATAACACCAGCGGAAAAAATTCTACAATCTCTCCATTCGTTATGGATCTTCCACAAAATTGTCTCCCTGTAAATCGTCAACCCCTTCGTAAGGTACATCTCTTGCATGTACATCTTCGTGTGTGCAAGCGATATTGTGTAGCACAGCATAAAACGTCACTTCAAGAGCCGCACGTTTTGGGGCTAGCTTCAAATGAATGAGGCACTGAAAACGTTCTTTTAAAATTCCAAAACAATTTTCTATTAAACACATTTATTGGAGGGATAAGCCACTATTTCAATCCATAAGCGCTGTCCCCAAAATTATTACCAAGCTTGTTCAAAACGGTCAGAAATCAATGAATTTCTCTCAAGTCGAGCATCGTGAACACTTCCTGACTAATCAGCATTCACAGCACCAAATTTTATATTGAGACCACATATCATTGCGTTTAATCAATGTTTACCATGTCGGTTGAGTCGATCGGCCTATTTTCAGAAATTATATATATATATATATATATATATATATATATATATATATATATATATATATATATAGGTGGTTGCACAGTAGTTGGAGTCAATGGGTTTCATTTCCACAGTAGCTTGGCTTATTGGACTTTCTGCTAGTGCGATGAATGTGGCTTCTTTGAGTTTCCGGCGAGTTGTATTCTCGTCCTTTGCGACTATCGGTATGTAATCCTATTGGATGCGATGGTCTTCTATCCAAACCTACACTACAAAACCAATCACCACAAAAATGTGAAGTTAGGCGTGGCAAAATGCTTGTACGATACAACGAAAACAATATGCTCAAAATAAGAGGACCTGAACAAATAAAAAGGGAATATCACTAAAACACTCAAATAAAATGGCTACCAAAATCTAACACCTAACCTAAACATGGAAAGGGTGACCGGAGAAGAAGAACCTCAATATACAGCGATAATACCATATGTACACGGTACCTCAGACACAATACGAAGGATAGGCATCAAATAAAAGATACGCACTGCCTTCACATCGAACGCTCAGGGGAATACTAACCAAAACCAAACCACACTATGAAGATTAGAATTCCAAGAATTGTGTACATAATCTACCATGCTAGTGCGACAGGGCATACGTAGGAGAGAACAGTACACCACTCAAAGTGAGAACACAGGAACATAAGAATAGAATAATCAAGAATCGGCGAACATGTCTGTAACGAAGACCACCGCACCCAATGGGATTACATACAGATAGTGGCAAAGGACTAGAATACAACTCGCCGGAAAAATATACATTGGATTACTCACTGACTCAGTGGAAAAGGTTTCAGACTCGTAAGTGAACAGTCCTTCTCAGGACTAGGTCTGATGACGGAAGCAGAGTACGCTTCCGAAACTTCACGCTCAAAAAGCAATAACTGTGAAAATAAGCCGATCAACTCAACTAATACGAAACCACAGTTACAAAATACTTATAATGCAGGATTCACTATGTCGATTGATATATTGCTGTTCGTTTATTATTTGGGTATCTATGTTTACAATCGTTCCATCTACGCAGCCACATACCGATATAAAGCCTCCTTTTCTGAAAAACACTTACGCAATGTCTATATTGTTAGGCCCACATACAATTCGTCTAAAGAGTCTGTTGACTATGGCTTTGTAACACGCTGCACCACTCTACATACGGAAGACTTAGAAATTCCATGCATCGCCGCTATGCCATGATATTAGTCACTGTTACCGAACCAGCGTAATGCTAGGAGAAGCTGCAGCTTTATTGTTAATGCATGCTTTCTTCTAGTTCCTCGGTCAAGATCTGGCTACAGCCTAAAGTACCACTCCTACAGCGGGTGTGGAAAGACGAAAACTTTCCTTGAATTGGAAATCTGTTAATTGATTCAAGTTTGTTCAGTTCAACAAAGTTCATTAAAAATTTTAGAAATTAACAATTCATTTTTATACTACATATCACACTTAAAACTAAATATAATAATAAATGTGTATTGTGTTGTATGGTAGTGGTGCGCTGCTCAGGAATCTTCTTCCTCTTCAGCGCGTGGATTGCGAAGTTGTTAGGTTGCGTGTCGCGTGGATTTCCTGTTGACAGTGTTGTGCTTTGCATTGTTGGTCGTTCGGAAAAAAGATGAGTTGTGGAGATGTGGTGGTATTGGAGTATGTTGTGTGGACTGTCCTGTTGTCGCTCGGTTGTGTCTGGTTGCTGATTTCCTACGTATCTGAAATAATAGAAACATGTGTTAGTTGTGTGAAACATTTTCGGTTTTAACAGAACAGAATAAATTAAATTGTCGATACTGTATACTTATCTGGGGCACCAGACTTCGCTCCGAACCTTTGTATGATTACGCGAAAAGGGAAACCACCTGTGAACCGTGAGAGAGGATCACTCCCCACAGGTCCATCGCAGTTTGCGCCTGAACGAGCGCCGCTGCCACCTTACGGATGACAGGTAGGGCCTTCTCCATATCGAGACCTCCGAGGACGCCCAATATGGTGTCGAACCCTAAGGCGGGTTGGGCTGGCGGGGTAACGACAACGGCGGTAGCCGTTCTCGGTACTTCCGCCTTCTCAACCTTGCCTTCTGTCGCTCGGGCGTAACTGACGCCGGTCCGGGTTGAAGAAGGTGCCGCCGTCGGCGGTGTCCTCTTCGGTCTCTGATGTCCTTCCGTCTTCTCTTCCGTTGCGGAGGTCGAGGGAACTTCGGGTATTCCCTGTAGCTGTTAACCCACAGCAGTTAACACACTTTGTCCGGTCTATACGGGGTTTTGTGCATTCCCTGCTGTGGTGATCGCCGGCGCACTTGACACAGCGTGCTGCCGCCCTGCAGCAACGCTGTGCGTGACGGAAACCTTGACACCGGTGACACTCCCTGATGCCGATGACTAGGAGGCGGGCGACGTGCTGCACCTCCCGGATCTTCTTCCTGTCGTCCTCGGACGGCAACTCCACCATCACTAGGGGGATCGGGTGTCCTCGCTGCTTCATCCTAAAAGCAGAGAGAGCATTAATACCTTTTTATCTCTGAGCTAACGTCGACCTCGCATAGCGCTACGGGCACGCCGCGTATCACCACCTTAGTAAATCGCCCTCTCTTTACCTGGTAGGTGTGATACGGAGTACCACACCTATCCATATACCTAATCAGCCTGTTTCGGTCCTGGAGTGAGGCAGGCTGAATCCGGATTCCCTCGTTGAAGGCCTTGGCCCTCGTGAAGGCGATCCGCTGTCGGTCCATTTCACGGGAGAACGCGATCCAGTTCTCCTTCTGACGAAGGATTACCGGAGGCACGTTCTCCCTGGCGTCTTCTCTTGCTGCCTGCTCCATCGCTGCAGGGCTGTCCGTGTAGGGTTCGAGGGCTTCGAACCCGTTGTCGGTAGGCGGCGGCGTAGGCTGGCGAAGCTTCGGCGTCTTCTTCGGCTTCTTCTTCTGTGTCCTGAAGTCGTCGTCGGTGGATCCCTGGCTCTGGTTTTCTTCTCGGATCGGTGCGGGTTGTGCGGCGGCGGACGTCGTCGGAGCCGTTCGTGGGGCCACCACTAACGGGGCGACGTCTGTCAGCGGCGTCTTCTTTGCTCTTCTCCTCTTCTGTCGCTGTGGAGATGGTAGACGGCTAGGCATGGCGGATCCATACCAAATCGGCGCGTCGGTTTGAATGTTCAAACTGCTCTGTGTTAATTGATCAAAATTAACTTGCTCTTTAAATTATCTTCTAGGCACATCTTCATCGTCACTTTCATCATTTTTTACCGTAAACTTTACGCGCTGGCAGGTGATAACACTCAAAATATACAAAGTAAAGCTGAATAACAAACGAAATGCTAAGTTGACTAAAATATTTTATGAATCAGATACTATTTGCACTTTTCAAAGTTATGCAAATGAAAAGTGAAAAGAGAAAAGTTGCAAAGTAACTTTATGAGACAGGCCATTGGTCTCAAGTTTATTAACATGATAAAACAAATTTAAGTTCTTGTTCATTTAATGTAGGTTATATTTCAAAGAGATTCTGGTTTGGTAAAGATAAGAAAAGTTTATATTATGTACATTCATTTGTAATGATACCTTTTTACAAATAACATAAAAGAAGAAACTCCTGAAAGAAAGTATACATTTATCAGAATTTAATCCTTAAAAGAACTGCAGAAACCGGAGAAAAACATCTCTAAACGCAAATTTACAAGTGTTTGTTTTCAATAAAAGATTTCTTTCGAATTTTACTACGCGACACAGTTATCGATTGTCCAACGATTGAAACTAATTTGATTTACCTTTATTGCATGCAGTAAACATTTATCTTAGCCTATAGCACATCGAATATTGTTAAATGGTGTTGCCCTACCTCAAAAGTGGTGTATGCTCATTATACTTAATGACAGTACCATTAAATGGTTTGTAACCTAACTTTGATAAAAACTAATTTTGAAGTTGTACAGGAACACAAATATTTGGGTAACAAATCATAAAGTCAAAAAATATTCAATCCACTATCTAATGGAGCAGAGTAGCGATGAAAATGTTGCAGACATCTACATTCACCAGTTTACTGAAAATCATCATAATAATCAACCTAACGTCAATCGTGACACACTCCAGTTGCCCTGCATCATAATTGCCTGCTATTGGTTTATGGTCATTTTTTCCATTAGTTTGAGGTCAGCTTTACTTCCTTTATATGTGGGAATTAGTTTCATTACACATCACATACCAGATCATCTCATTCGTCAGATGTATAACTAACATTGCTCGTTGCATCCCTGGTTAAGTTACTCGCATTATATTTGCTGACCCTCGTGGCAACGTTAAGTCCATAGACCTTAGAATAATATGGACGGAGTGTTGATGTAGCCATAATGCGTTGAAGGGTGATGCTATTAAGAGAAAGGAGATGGCTAATCACAATCTATGGTAGTTAGTAAAGGAGGGGAAAAACGGCACGGACGACAGGCATAAACCGGTTTTTTGAATGGAATTTTAAATACTTTATGAAAATAAAACTCAAATTACAGAATTAATAGTTCATAAAAACACACAATCTATTAGTTATATATACAGGGTGTCCTGAAAATATTAGGCCATCCGTTAACTGGAGATTATCTACGTTAAAATAAGCCGATTGACTAAATTTACCTTAGTCCAAAAGTTGATACTAACGGAGTTACAGGGTGTCAAAATTAAAAAAATAAATCACATTTCCTTTAATATCTTTCGTCTACTTCCAGCTAACAGCACCCCATAAAAAAAGTACAAAGGGTTTAAGCAAGTAAATCTTCCTGGCCAACGCACAGGACCATGAGTTCCACTCCAAGATTCTGGAAACCACCCATTCAAATATTGTCTAATAATTTGCGCATTGTGTGGATCTGCTCCATCCTGTGAAACCACTTTAAATTTCTTTAGGTCACCAAAGCTACATTTTCCAGCATTTCTTCAAATTCATTTTGAAGAAAACTTAAATACGATTTCCCATTCAATCGTTCCGTTAAAATATAGGGTACCAGAAGCTTATTGTTTATTAGGCCGCACTAGACATTAACAGAAAACCGAATTTGCGGCCTTATTTCCTGCACCAGATGTGCATTTGCAACCTCACAAGAATGTTTATTTCTTCTGTTAAACATTCCACTGTTTGTAAATAATATGTTTCGTCGGTCCATACGATTTTAGTAGGGAATTCAGCATCTTCCACCAGTTGATTGCGAAACCACTGGCAAAATTCAAGCCTGGATGAAACTTTTGTACTGGTTTTGGACGCCAGATTCTGACAAATTACATTCTGCAGCAATTTTGCGCTGAGATGTTCCATGATTCATATGCACTTGTGCCAAATCATTAATTTCATTTACCTCACCATTATGGACAGGGTGTCTTCTAACATTTTTTAACATTCCAACCTCCTCTAGGCGATTGAACTAACTTTGGAAAATATTTCTGTTCGGTTGCAGCCTTTCGGCATACATATATATATATATATATATATATATATATATATATATATATATATATATATATATATATATATATATATATATATATATATATATATATATATCGTTTTGAAGATAATTGATTGAAACTAGGGATATCCTATATACATAATAAGCGGCACTTTTGACACAATAAGCGATTTTTTTCATTTCCGGTTTCGCCGGAGATGACACTAATTTTCGATCTTTAAAAGGAACGTTATGGAATTTTTGAATTCTGCATGATTTTCTGAATCCAACGATGCCAAATAAGTGACATTTCAAACGTCAATATTTTTTATAATGTAATTTTTAGTTTTCCATTTAAGTGTGCCATGACGGTTCCGATTTATTCTAAATGACCCGTGTAATAGTAGAAAATTCCGTCAAAAATACTAAATCACTTGATGTATGAGCAAATAATGTTCATCAAAATGGAACCATATTGGTACCGTGGTGCCATTTATTAGTACTATTACTAAGGAACTTATTCATATGTCGTATTAAAATGTGCGATAAATACAAACAAAATTACAGCTAAAAGAAAAAGAAAATACAATTTATTTATAATTAAATATTACAACTCTCTGTAGGGAAGATAAGAAGTAACCAAGGTGGTTTTGAAAACAATGAAAACTCAGCGTGTCAAACATCTGTTGGTTTATCGGTGTTTTTATTGTGTCTTTAAAAATTATTTAAAATTATTGTTAAAATGCCACCAATTTATACAAGAGATGAAAAAGTGGACATGTTAATTATTTACGGGAAAATGCCGTAGCAGCTAAAAATCTTTATGGCGAACGATATCCTAATGGACAATGTCCAGCGAGAAATTATTTTAAACGTCTTGAAAATCAATTTCGAAGAGAACCTAACAATGATCCCAAAGAAAATGTCATTGCTGACGAAGGAACGGAAATTAATGTTTTGGCTCGAGTAGAAGTTGATAATACTGTTTCTTTAAAGCAAATTGGGTTTGAATTAGAAATCAGTCACCATACGGTAAGTGGAATTTTGCACAAATACCACTGTAAATGTTTTAAATACGAATTGCACCAGTACTTGTACGAAAATGATCACGAACGTAGGATTATTTAACGGACAAAATACAAAATATTGGTTACAAGAAAATCTAAATTTATTAAGGGAGGGTAACTTTCAAGTGCGGTTCGGTTTCAATGTTTGGCTTGGAATAATCGGCAATAGAATCATTGGTTCAATAATATTTGAAGGACCCCTGACTGCTGCCAGATACTTGAGATTCCTGCAAAATGAGATTGAGGACATTTTAGATGTGTTACATTTGGATTTAAGACAGGGAATGTATTTCCAACAAGATGGCGCTCCTCCATAATTCAAGGATAGTAATTGATTACGTGCAACAGAGATACGGAGAAAACGTAATTTCGACTAATGATCCTGCGAGGTAGCCGCCAAGGTCACCTGATTTAACAACCGTTGATTTCATTATTTGGGGCCATTTAAAAAACATTATCTACGCAACCTCCGTTACAACCAGTGAAGACCTAGAGCTACGTCTAAGACGGGCAATTAATAGCATAACGGCTCAGCAATTGGCGAACGTTCTTCGAGATACGGCGATATAAGTTCAGAAGTGCATTGACGTTAATGGGCAGTATTTTGAACATCTATTGTAATGTTTTATGTTCACTTTTTGTATTCGAAAGCCACCTTATGTATAACAAGATAATTATAAATAAATTGTATTTTCTTATTTTCTTTTAGCTGTAATTTTGTTTGTATTTATCGCACACTTTAATAAGACATATGAATAAGTTCCTTAGTAATAGTACTAATAAATGGTACCACGGTACCAATATGGTTCCATTTGAAAAAATGAGTTTTGCCCAAAACCATTTTCATGAACATTATTTGCATTATTCACAAATCACGTAATTTAGTATTTTTGACGGGATTTCGATTTTCTACCATTACACGAGTCATTTAGAATAAATCGGAACCGTCACGGCACCCTTAAATGGAACACTAAAATTATATTATAAAAAATATTGACGTTTGAAATGTCTCTTATTTGGCATCGTTGGATTCAGAAAATCACGCAGAATTCAAAAATGCTATAATATACAGGGTGTTCCATTTAAAATCGAAAGTTAGTGTCACTTCCGGCGAAACCGGAAATGAAAAAAATCGCTTATTATGTCAAAAGTGCCGCTTATTATGTATATAGAATATCCCAAGTTTCAATCAATTATTTTCAAAACGAAAGGAGAAAAGTGGGGTGTATTATGATCCTGTTACACCCGGTATATACACACACAGGGTGTCCCTAAATTGCATAGCCAAAAGGATAATGAACATTACTTACGTGAAAATGCACCGATTTAACTAAACTTGCCTTAGTCCAAATATTGATAATAACGAAGCTACAGGGTGTCAAAGATGAAAAAATAAATCACATTTTCTTTAATATCTTCCGACTGCTTTGAGCTACTTTTATAAAATTTCTTATATGGGGGTTTCTTGGGATGAGAAATTCAAATTTATCATCGATTTTTGTGTATTTTCAAGCGACCATTAGGACATGTTTAAAACTTTTTTGTGCTACACTGTAGGCCCTTTTAGTATGGAATAATAGTTTTCTCTACCTTTTTTGCTTAAAAAAGGTATACCTTCTTGATATCACGAAGAGCACCGGTTTCCGAGAAAAACGCATCTAAAGCTCACTATACATGCAAATTACCGAAAAGTATAATAATAATTCATAATAATAAGAATAATTCATGAAGCCGATTTATTGAAAAAAATAAAGAAGAATGAAGTTTTGTAAGAACAGTAATTATTGAAGAAACAACAAAAACAATAATTAACAATATGAACAACAAAGTTAAACAATTAAATTGCATTATTATCAACCAACAGCTAAATAAAAATTCAAAAAATAAAATTATGTTATGTAAATTCTGTTTGAGCAAATGCAATTGATGTACTTTTCTTGAAGGTATTTAGTTTGTTAATTCAACAACTGTTCAAAATTTCTACAATTTTCCTGCATGCTGTTACGGTTTTAAAGATTAAAATGTCAACAGCTGCTTTCCTAAGCCCAGTTCTGAATTGTAAACAGTGCAAAAAAAAAAATCGTTTTTACTGATCTTATAACAAAGCTAGTGACAAGAAATACGCTGTTAAACTCAAAATATTTCGTAAGTTGAACAATTATATTTATTAAGGTATGCTGTGTAACGCTAAAAAAAATCTAATTGCAGAAATTTATGATTGCGGAAGTTTCACAAGCAAAACCAACTTTATCTTTACACTATCTGATCAGGTGAGGCAAAATAATAACCAGTATGTGAGATTACTAAAATAATCAGCTACAGCTTGCAATATATAGTTACAAGATTAACTAGCTCTAATCACTTGAATGTTTATAATTGTAACCAAAATTAATAATGGACCTTTACTGAATGTTTCACTGTGTTTTCAAGAAAGGAATGCACTCACAATCTCCAAATGAGTTTAAGACAAGCTAAATTCAAACCATTAACGAGATCTCCAAGTAATTTCCACTAAATTTTCAGGTAATTGGTAATGTAACCAACACCAGCAATCAGCTGTTCATACTGAAGTAGCCGAACCGTAATCGTAGCAGTAAAACGTAGCTAATTCAATTCGTGTGCGTGTCGTTGTCAACAAAACGGGAAATAATTTATAACAATCTGACCTAAATATATGTGGATCCAAAATAAGTGACAAGGTGTGTATACACAACCCAAGGTATGAGCAGTTTACAGCCGGAAGGGTGGTCCACAGCTATAATTATGAAATAAAGAGGATATGGTCGGGCCGGCGAGAGGTGTCTTTTGAGTCATCTTTTAGTAAAGCATGGTTTACGATTTTAAAAACGTATGTCGTTATTGGTTCATATAGTTAGTAATTTTGAATACCAACAAAACATCGTCAATGTTTCTAGGATATTTTCAAATTTAAGCCGCGCTGTCAAATTTAAATAGCGAAAATTATTAGCGTACCTGGATAATGGAAGTTAAAGGTAAACTTGGCCCCCCGTTATCGTGTTCCACCTCGAAATAATGCAGTATATTCATTACCATTACTTGAGTTTGGCTTTTAAAAGATTTACCTTTTAATGCCATCATTATTTGCAGCAAAATAAATAAATGCATTCAATCAATTGGAAATACATTTTGCATTATAAACTTACCTCGTAATAGTGAATATTAATAATAATAGTTTTGAAAAAAACTGTTGTTTACAAATGCAATGGAAACTAATAAATTACGAAGCGAAAGATAAATTATTATAACTACAAAACACGATGCGATTATACGAAACGAAATACGAAGAATAATTTGAGGTTAAATAGCCAAGAAGACATCTGACAGCGTCATGCGCTTTGACTTTAGAATCGACATACGTTTTTAAGTCTTGCATTTAGAATATATAACAGACGTATAAATTTTAACCCGTCTTTCTTTAAGTGGGAACTTCGCACTAAGGTAAAGGGAAACAGATGCATTTCACAGTAATAATTATATCCCCATTCTCGAGTCCGCCATGAAACACCTCTCCCCGGCGCTACTTTAAGCTACTTTTCAACTAAACAAACCTTAACTATTGGAAAAGGCAGAATAATCCAAGAACGACTTACTATCGAATGTCGATGAGTGGAATTGGTGTGATGTAACTTCAATTAGCCCAAGGTCCCAGATGACAAAAAGTTGAAGCTTCCTAATCCGTCAATGGAAGTAAAATTAATAGGGTAAAAACACAAGGTAAGAATCACCGATAATTAATTAAATTTTTTTCAGTGACGCTTATAAATCCTGCCAATAATTTGCAGATTAATTAAAAAGGTTCCATCACATGAACTACCTCAACTCAAAAAAATAACCAGCAAATAAGGTGAAATTTTCCAAAGTTGATAATAGACAGGAAGTTAGTTCCAAAATCCCAAAAATCCCTAGGCCGCAAATCTAAATAGTGGAATTTACAAATTTATGCATATAGGCAACCCAAATCACACGGATGTTAAAATGGAGTTGTTTAACTATAAGAAATTCAAACGATAAAATGTCATTTTGTAAAATTGTTCTAAATAAACCTATTTTAAAGTAAGCTAAAATTTGAAATGTAAGTTAATTGTAAGTTCATTCTTTTTAAAAAATTACATTGTACTCTGGACAGTACTTCAGGACTATTCTTCAATAAATTGGCTACATAAATTATTCTTACCAATAATTCTTCTTGCGTATTAAATGGGGATGCATAAACTTTTGAGGCACCCAACAAAAAAAATCGTAGGGTGTCAAGTACTGTGATCGAGCCGGCCAGTTCACAGGTGCATCACCTCCTCTTCCAATCCAGCGCTGTAGATATACCTCATTTAAATGTTGCCTTACATTTAAAGTAAAATGAGGAGTTGGGCCATCATGCATAAACCAAAGGTCACGACGAAGGAGTAAGGTCAAATCTTCCAATAAAGTAGGTAAATTTTGTATTAAAAAAAAGTTTAAGTACCTATCTCCATTCAGGTGATTTAGCAGTACAAAGGGACCAATAATAAAAGTGTACAATTCCAGCCCAGATATTTACTTGAAATTGTTGCTGGTAATGAGGGTTTTCAACAACACAAACATGTTCATTATGAACATTGAAAATATCGCATCTAGTAAAAGTAGCTTCGCCCGTGAACAAAATTCTTTTACTAAAATTTGGATTTTCGATTCTTCTATGAATATTAAATCGACAGAAAGCTAAACGTTGATCAGGATCCATGCGCAATATGTCTTGACCTTTTCGAATATGAAAGGGGTGCAATAATTGTTCTTGAAGAACTCTATGAACTGATGATTTCGAAATTCCCAATTGCAATCCTACACGTCGTGTGCTGGTCTTTGGATTTATTTCAACAGCGTCCAAAATTTCTTCTTCTATTTCCACTGTCCTTATGGTTCGCTTCCGTACAGAATTTACACGACTTGGTTGAAACTTCTTTCGATACTAGCAAAAGTGTGTCGATTTGTAGTTCTACGGAAAGAATATTGTTCCCTATAAATTCGTGTACTTCTGCGATCGTTACAATGGCAAAGTCCATAGACTTAAAGCATATCCACCATTTCAGAATTAGTGAAACTGTGAGCCATAGTTATGCATCATTATCAACGGAAAAGAGACAGAAAAAACTAATGTTTGATAAATAAATTCAACTGTCAGTATGGTAACTAAAAAACAAAGGCGACTAAAATTTTTTACCTAAGTAAAAGCGCTTGCGCAAATATGCAATGCATTATAAAATATTTTCTCCTGGCTAAACCGTTCGTCTTATCCAAATCTTTCGCGAAAGAAAAAAGATTCAAAATTAATTGAAATTAATTAAAACTAATCGTTATTGCGGAAAAAAATAGGATAGTCAAATCAGTTATTTTGATACTTTTGGATAATTTGCATGCATCATGGGCTTTAAATGCGTTTTTTCTCGGAAATCGGTGGTCTTAGCGATATCAAGAATGTATACCTTTTTTAAGCATAAAATGTAGGGAAAACTATTATTTCATTCTAAAAGGCTCTGCAGTGTGGCGTAAAAAAGTTGTAGCGGTTTAAACATGTCCTAATAGTCGCTTGTAGCGCCCTCTAGGAAATACACCGAAATCGATGATAAATTTGAATTTCCCATTCCAAGAAACCCTGATATAAGAAATTTTATAAAATTACCTCAAAGCAGTTGAAAGATATGAAAGCAAATGTGATTTATTTTTTTAACTTTGACACCCTGTAGCTTTGTTATTATAAACTTTTGGATTAAGGCAAGTTTAGTTAAATCGGCTTATTTTTTACGTAAGTAATCTTCCTTATACTTTTAGCTATGCAATTTAGGGACACCCTGTATACAGGGTGTTGTCAATAAGTTTACGCAAAATTTTCTTAAGCTTTAGGATAGATTTCCACTTCTGTCTTCCACAGGCAGATATGATTTATTTAACATTCCGCATAAGACTATTTATTTTAGAAAAATTTAAGATTGTGGTGGCGTCTAGAGACTGAACATTGTGAGTTGGAGATTGATGGTGAGTTTAAGGTGTTTCAAACTACATTTCAATCATTTTACTCCTTATATCGACCCCGCCCATTTGCACTGTAGCTGGCTTGGCAACCCGCTTACTTCGGTAATCCTGCACTATGCCTAGTGCGGTTTGGACGTGTAACAATAGAATCCGTTTTAGAGTTTGTAAATGCAAGACAAAATTCAATTGAGGTATTAAAACTTATCACTAATTTAGATGTTGTAACTAACCTCAGCATTGACTTAAGAATCTTATTGACCTTGCCAGTAAGTGTGGTAAGAGGAGAAAAGAGCTTTTCTAAATTGAAAATAATTAAAAATTTCTTACGTTCCACAATCACCCAAAATTGGCTAAACGTTTCAGCTACATTAGCTATAGAACATGAATTAGCAGAGAAAATTAATCTTAAAAATGTATTTAGAAGTTTGCTGAGTTAAAAGTAAGAAACAAACACTAAGTTTTTTACGTGGTTATTTTTTCAGTATTGCTTTATTGTATGTATAGTTTGTTTAATATATGTTACGTTCTTTAATAGATATGTCACTCACTCATTGTACGTACATTTTATAGTACTATTATTACTATTCGTGTTCAATATAAATAATGCTCAGTACCTAAATATAAAAAATTTAGCTGTCTGATGCTTAGCGTTCCTTCTTCCTTGTTGAAATCTTTCATTCTTGGGTTATTGTGAGGGGTGTGGGCATGTTACGTTTTACACCGGGCGGCAAAGCTGCCAGCACCGGCTCTGCATAGTACAGTAGTCCCTCTGTAATCCAACATCTCAGCATTCCGGCACTCCCAGTAATCCGCCATTTTTGAAAGAGACGCATAACAGAGGATCGACACTCAGTCGGTCACTGTCACTCGGTGCCCTCGCGCCGCGCCTCGTTCTCAGTCTGTGCTGCTTGTTACGTGAGGTTATTTAAACAGTGTGATTTCCACATCAACATAAAAATTGTGTGTTGTGAGCTGTGCAGGTTAAACGGAAATTTAAAGCGGCTTGAAAAGGTCGATAAGATAACTAATGTTTCTAACGAATATGGTGTTGGTCGAGCTACGATACACAATATAAGGAAGAATCGCGATAAAATAAAGTCGTTCTTTAAGAAGAATGAATATTTGAAAAGTAAACGTCAGACATTAAAGAGTTGCAAACATTCAAACAGCGTTATGTTGTCAGATTGTTGTGTACGACAGGTGAAAAACTGCCATGTGACGTAAGCGCTGTCGAGCAGTACACAGAAAGGTTTCAACAGGTTATCCAGGAAATGGGTTTATCACCTCACCAAGTGTACAACGCTGACGAGAGTGTGTTGTTCACCGCGAAGAAGCTAGTTCTCCTGGACGAAAATTAGCTAAGGATAGGGTAACATTCATGCTTTGTTCGAATGCAAGTGGTACACCTAAGATGACCATGTTAGTCGTAGGTAAGGCTAAGAAGGGCATTTAAAAATGTTAAACTTCCGGTTGACTACAAGAACCAGAGCAACGGGTGGATGAATAAATCCGTATTCGCTGAATGGTTTCATTAACTATTTGTACCCTCAGTTAAGAAAGAGAAACTGGCACTAAAAACCTTGGTTATTTTAGATGACTGCCCTGGCCACCACGATGAAGATGAGTTGAACACATCAGACAGTTTTACTTGTGTGATGTTCTTGCCACCGGATGTAACGCCGCTCTTACAGCCGATGGACCAAAATGTGAGTCAAACAATTAAAATGTATTACAAAAGAACCTTTTATACAATGTTTTATCTAAGGACGAAGGTGTGATAGATTCAGTAAAAGCAATCAACTTGAAAGATGTGGTGTATTCAACGCTTGGGAAATACTTAGCGAGAAAGTAATCATTTGCTCTTGGAAAAGCTTATGGTAGAACATGGCACTACTAGACTAATACAAAAAAGATGGTCCAAACACGGCAGCCCCTGAAGGGAGAAATTAACCTACTGCGAGAAATGGCCAACCAACAACTCGTAGATTCACCGGATAACAACCTGACAGCAGATGATGTATGCGTATTGCGTATCGGCGAAGAAGACGAAAACCACCAGTTACGGACAGACGATGAAATAATAGAGGAAGTGAAAAGAGAGGAAGAGGAGGATGAGTACGAAGGTGGGGGAGAAGTGACAGCTATTAAAGCGACTCCTCACGATGCGGCCATAGCTTCGTTTGCAACGTCGATTTCCCTTTACTTCAATTGAATAACGTAAGTTCTACGTATTATGTACTTATTTTTGTATTGTTTTGCATTTTTTGTAATTACAACTAAATTTTCAATGCTGACATGGGTTTTTTCGAAATTTTCCAGTAGTCCGGCGTTTTCGGTAATTCGGCAGTGCTCCGTTTCGATATCTGTCGGATTACCAAGAGACTACTGTACTTCAAACACTTACCAAATGCCTACAGATTGTTCCAAATCTAAGTATCTTAAGTGTGAGTGATAATCGAGAAAGCTTGCATTTTCACAGTACTTCAGAAACTAAATGCCTACAAATTCTTCCATTACTATCTATAATTATTCTTAACACTAGAACGACCGGTGTTGGGCCTACCATAAGAACGATCATGAGGAGTCAAATGACCCCTGCCTGTTTTTTTGTTTATATCGATTGTTATATGGGTGTGGGTCGGTAGGATATTGGTAATTTTGATTAAGGACGAGTGAGGGGTCAAATAACTCCCGCCTGTTTTTTTGTTCATTGATTAAGGACGAGTAAATATCATTCTAAAGCAGATATTTATTTATTTTTTTTATGTATTTTTATGAAGAATACAAAATATGTCAACTGCTTTAGAAGTAAACGTTTAAAAAAATGGCAGTTTTAATCACGTGGAACATTAAAAACGAGTTTACATCAGGTTGATTTGTTTGAAAACAACATAAACATTAAAACGAGTTTTTGTACAGTGGTTTAGAGCAGGGCATCCAGCCAGAAGAGATACCTGCGAGTGCACGTAAGTTGCGTTGTAAAAGACACTTTTGCCTACCACTGCAAATCTTTTACACTGAATATTCCTGCATTTACAGGATCTATTTTTTCCTTCAGGTTGCTTATTTTCTGCACAATGGAGATGTTTTTGTAGTAAAATATTTACAAAGTATTAAATAATGTGTTAAGAATAGACCTACCGGTGATGCAATACAATCAGTAAACCCTATTCTGCAAGATCACATTTGGCGCACTTAACGCTTTTGCTTTGACAATTTCCACAAACCTTCTTTTGACATGTATTGCAAACATCATTGGTTTTGTTGCCTTTGCAACCAACAAGTATTTGGCATTTTTTGCGGTTACCTTCTTCTTTGTTACCAACATCAACAGCAAAATGTAAGTATCTAGCTTTTCGGGTAACGACATACGGTTCAGCTAACTCATCACAAATCTTCAGAATAAAGTCCCTGCGTTTAATTTTTTTGTTTGTTACGAGTTGGAAGATTGTGTGAGCATTAATCATGGCTAAATCTAACATATTGTAAAATACATGTACAGCCCATCTGCGTGTCGAAGCTCGCACACTGTATTTTCGTGACATCTGATCAATTACATCAACCCCACTTTTAGTCACATTGTAGTAACAAATAGTTTCAGGGAACTTTTTTACAGTGTCGTTTTCAATATCACAACCAGTGTGTGTAGTACTTAAAACTAAAACATATTTGTGCGTTTTTCCCTGGTAGGCAGTCAACAGATTGTCGCCTGATTTTAGAAGTTCAGTGGAGTACAATGCATTGTTTTGCCTGACTGACAGGGGAACTTCTCGTTTAGTGCGTTTTAGAGTACTCACTAAACTGGTGTTTCTTTTTTTCAGATTTTGTGCGAGGCTTGTGGACGTAAAAAAGTGGTAATGTTACGGCCCTTGTCTCGGTATTGTTCTGAAAGCTTCAGTACTACGTGTTCTCCGAGCGAACGGTTTGCTGACCTCTCTTTATCTTTACGGAGATACGGTGATCCATTCAGCACATATATGTTTTCAGCGTCGCACAAAAGCAAAAATTTGATGCCGTATTTGTCCGGCTTACTTGGCATGTACTGGATAAAAGGACAACAACTAGTGGGATATAGCTGCTCGTCGACGGTCATGTTTCCCGTAGGTCTGTAGCACGCGAGTCAGGAGTCTACGAATTTTCCCCACAGATGTGAAGCAAGGCAGAATTTGTCTGCTTCTTTTCGCTTGGAACGGGTTGACTGAATGTCGAAGCGTATAAATCGCATGATTTCTGACAATCTGTTTCTTGATATTGTTTTGGGGAAAAATGGGGGACCCCATTCTTGATCCCATAGACCATATTTATCGTGCTCCCTTGAGCCAAAAGCTCCTCGAGGGTAGCATACAGCTATAAATGCTACAAGCTCTTCCAAGCTAATAGTCCAATCGTCTACACCCAACTTTGACCGAGCTTCTTCTTCAGTGCATGTTTTCATCATGATCAGCATTGAATTCGTAATAAACAGTCTCAATGCACTCGCGGGGGAATCATGTTCAATGTTTCTCTTAGCATATCCTGTTGGACCTGAAGTTTCTTTCAGAACGTTTTGTTGGCCTCTCCTACCTGAGGTACTGCCAGCTTCAACATAGGTCCAAGGTATTCCATCAAGGCTGAGCTCAACATCACCAACGTTTCTTTTAGGCTATTCGGTAGACTTCCTGCCTCGCCCCCGCCAAAGGGTTTTTGGTTGCTGTACGATTTCAGGTGTACCTGAAGAGTGCTGGTTCAAATTGTTGGTCACTGCATCTGGAAAAAATATTTTCTTTTGTAAGTAAATGTATATTTTATTCCACTCATTCAAATTTAAAAGCTGCAATTATTTACCTTCCTCACTAGCGTCTACATCTTCAGTTTCTGCATACTGTTGGTTGTCTTGACGAGAAGATGAATGACTGCTCCGTGTACGTTTCCCTTGCGCATCCGTTGATTGTCCAGGTCCAGTCTTTTATTTTTTTGAAGAAGGCCGTGACCTGCTTGATTCCTCTGTTGGAACACAAACATACTTTATTAGTGCGCAAAGCATGTTCATAATTGAGTATATGTAATGCAATATATGATTTTGTGTGGGAAAATGATTGGAAATTGCAAACGTGTGTTTCATTTACCTTTATCGTTGACAGCAGAACCTCCACGTCCCCTTTTCCCCGGATTATCCACTTGGACGTCAACACGCACATTTTTGCCCCGCAAAGATGTGCGTTGACGTTTATGGTAAGAGAAATATGTCGTTACCACTGCGACAGACTAAATTCTAAATTTAACACTAGAAACTAATCACTCAATGTACCAAACATTTTGTGATGTCGAAATAAAAAAATACGGTACTTACGAGTTGAATCAGTAACATATTCATCATCGTCGCTTGAAGAACTATTACTAGAACAGTGAAAACTTTCCTCTGAAATATCGTTGTCACTCTTTGCGCTCTCCTTATCTTCATCGTCACTCTCCACTTCAGACTGTGCAGGAGAAATATTCTTCATCTCTTCTAAAATCTCTGCCTCAGTAAGCCCCCTTCTTCGAGCCATACCAGTCACACGCTCCGATCATCCGTAAACACAACGCGTTGCGGCCGGTCAATGTGTACGCACTCGCAGTCAAAGACATTACTGCCGCTGTCCCCACAGCCATGCCACGCCATCAGTTTGTACCTTACCATTGAGTATATATATATCACCTTCTTTGAAGTGATCTTCACACAAATTTATTTTTCAACTTATTGTTTTCTATTGCTAATAAATCGGCATTTCCACAATTTTTAACCCATTCTTTTAACCGCTTTGGATCTTTCGGAAATGTTCGGAAAAATGTTTTTTTTTGTTTTAATTCTAGTGTTATACCAGTCTGAATAACTGCAACGATGACCCGCGTTAGGCATATCGGCTAATCCGTCTCTGAAACGTACTTCGCTACTACGCGCGATACTACCCCTTTCGTGTTTCGCACAATAATGAATTTTTCAAGACACCTAAAATTCTCACGCCTAGTAAGGCCATCTAAATCTCATGACACCCGCGGAGCTTCAAATACACGCGTAAGGTTGCGTCTCTTCCCAATATATATACACAATGACCTTACTGTTGCGCGTACGCTCAGCGACCTATGCCCATACCGCGAGACCTACACGGGCAGAGGTAGTTTGCTGCAGAAACACCCGTCTGCGCTCCGCTACGATTGACTTACCGGTAATTCAATGTTGCTGCGACGCATCAAAAAACAGATTCAAAACACAATTCGATACTGCAACACATTTCTTTACTGCTTATACTTCGATACAACATAATAAAAAAAACACACATCCATATACTTGTGTTTGAATCATACTGATGACTACCAGTACTATATGAAAATATATAGACTTTCCGATCGTTATACAAAAAAAAAAAATTACACACTGCAATATAAATTATCATTCCAAATTCATCTGTACTCCAAATATAAACTGTCTGGTCAAGTTTGGGTAAAAACATGACCTACGAATTCATTATTCATACATATAAACACTAAGGGGTCATTTGGCCCCTAACGGTCGAAAACATAATAACTACATTTTTTCCGAAACTGTTCAGAATAAAAATTCTAAATTAAAGGAATAAGTTCTCTAACCAAAAATATTAACAACTAATAGGAATGGTCCTACAGAAAGGCAAATTTCAAAAGGGGTCAAATGACCCCTTCCGGTCGCTCTAGTGTTAAGAAATAATTAACATTAATTACTAAAATGAATAAGTTGTTACTAAAGCTTTTCGTATATTCTATTAATAAAATGAATTGATTTATTAAATTAGTCTGTGTCATACAGGCAGGAAGGCATTTGCGGCCCTTAGCCGCCTAGTCCTCCGTCATCGACTAGCCGCGGTCCAGCAAATACCTACCTTCTTCCCTTAATAAATAATGTACCATTCATATCTTGGATTCTGGTTAGAAGATTTGATAGTTATATAAACTGTATCTGTTTATATAAGTATGGTAACATTATAAATTAAAAATATATAGGTATTGGATTATTTGAGTTCATGTTGCATAATGTTGATTATGAATGTATCGCATATTTAATGTCAGAGCTAAATCTCACAATACAGATTATAAACACATGATTTACGCCCTTGTAACATGAATAATATTACACCTGTTAACAAGTTGACATTAAAATCCCTCTTTATTAGTGAAACAAAAATAACGTTATAGTTTAGCTTATGAATTACACACTTTTAATTAATGCTTTGTAATTTTTTAGAATTCCACAATTATGTATTAAACTAAAAATTCTACTACATTCTAAATGCTATTAAATTTTTAATGCATTAAATATATACTTTTAATGATTCCAGATATTTTACGGCAAAGGCTCCTGAAAAACTTTCATTCCTGTATCGTTTTACACATAAATCTTTTATAAATTTTTCAATAGGTTCAGTAAAGAATGAAATGAATAATAAAGTTAGATATTTATGTTTAAATAGATAGATATTAATTTACTAATATACTACAAGCGGTAATTTAAACATATAAAATGTTCATTAAGGATTCAATAATTAGCTCAAATCTTTGGTATTTATTATTAGTAAAATCCAACTCTCCAAAAACAAAATGGAATTTCCAATTTCGGCGTACTGTCATTTGCATATATCGAATGTTATCCGCACAGAATTTCGTAACTAGGCCTGCAACATCTGTATTAAAATAGAATTCAACGTTTATTGGGATTTACAATCATTTATTACTGATAACTTGACCTTTTGCTTTTTATAACTAATTACAAATTATATGTTAATATAATTAATGATATATCCACGCATGGAATAGTATAATTGAATATGCAATTTATGTAAAAGGAAAACACTTTACACTTTGTTAATTCCATTTAGACAATGAAATATAAACAAAACCTGGAATTTCCCCCTCTTTAGTTGGCTATATTTAAGAACGGTGAATCAAGAAATTCCAGTATTAACACACGTACTCTCTGTGATTACTTCAACACATAACAATGATTAAGTTAATTATTTATTTTGTCTGTGAGTATTAATTACTTAGTCTAGTATATCAAGGATTTCCACATTTCATTACATTCTATTATTTGTTACAGTGTTGTTAATTGTTTGCATGAATGCTAGACAAATTATATTTGAAGATTACGATTTCGATAATGTTAATAGTGGTAATAATCAACAACCGACAACACCTCCAGCGGGTACAACAACTACTACAGCTTCACCGCGATATCAAAGATGCTTTTCGGACTGTACATCACGTGTAACACCTCAATATAATCCTGTATGTGCAAGTAATGGGCAATCTTTTAATAATATGAGATTACTTAGATGTGCACAGGATTGTGGATTACGTAAGTATAATCAGTGAAAGAATGTTTTCTATTATTTTGAACCTTTATAGAAGCTCAATATGTATCACCTGGCACGTGTGGACCATCAGCAGGTGGCAAATAATTTAACTTATGGACAACGGAGCGTAAATTAGACTGAAATATTAAATTAAGCTCAGCGGTTTCAAAGTGACAGATCTCTATTTAAGATAATTTATGTTCATTAATTTAAATAAACATTTAAATGTACATGAAGCAATTTTATTTTAATCAAAATATCAAGGTTACTATAAAATATTTTACATTTTGAGGGGTCAATGTGTTGAGAATTCAAAGGTTCATATAACTTTTACTGGTCAAAAAATTCAAAAGCATCAATTACAGGTAAAAGATTTAAAACAGACATGAAATAATTGCATGGGTAGCTCAATAGCTATTTTCGGTATAAGTGAATAAGACTGTTTTTTCGTGGATAATGAATTATTTTATGTGGAGCAGAAGTATTACTTTTCATGGCGTGCCTGTGTTTAGCTGCCGAACAAAGTGAGGTGGCTAATACAAGGCAAGCCATGAAAAGTGATTCTCCAAATAAAATATGCTATTTTTTCTTCAAACTTGCGCAAATTTACCCAAAACGCAAACGACAGGTTTTTAAGGGATTTATTAGCGTTCGTTAAATTAAACGCCATTGTCAAGTAGGTAGGTTTGTTTTCGTAAATATGCAGAGCCGGATTAAGATAAAAGGGGGCCTGGGGCTAAAAATATTGAAACCTAGACATTTGCGACCCTCGACATTTGCGACACCGTTGAAAATCGAGACATTTGCGACACTGTAAATGGAACTGCATTTACTGCCGAGACACTCATCAGAATAGTCGTTACTATAGTACATAGTTAAGAGCAATTAACCAATTTCAAATATCTTTACGAAGTTTTATTTATTACACAACAATAATACATATACCGGGTGGTGACTCGTCAAGCGCACCATAGTAAACCATGTAAAATATTAAATTGCTAATTATTGGCTCTCCATACTATTTTAAACTTTTGAAAATTGGTCCCACTATTGAAAATAAATTAAGATATCATACTTTTATGCTTTACAAGTTATTGCATAAAGATTTATTGCAAAATCAATAATTAAAACGAAAAGTTATTTATTTTCAAAAATCACATTGCCATGCAATTTTGAAATATCTATTTCATTGTCAAAAATAAAACAACGCTTTAAAATTAATTTATTAGTTTTGAAAAACATTATTCGATGAAAATAATAATAAACTTATTTACGAATTAAATGTTCAAATATTCCACCATTGACTGCCAGGCAATATCCTAAACGATCGTAGAATTCTCGTCTGACATTTGCTAACTGGTATCGTGATATTCGATCACACTCGATATTGATACGATTCTTTAATTCTTCTGTATTTATAAATGTATGGCCATCATAAATTTTAGATTTTAAGTGTCCCCAAAAGAAAAAGTCATTCGGCGATAGATCTGGTGATATAGCTGCCCATTTTATTTCACAATTTGGACCAATCACTCTATTATTAAATCGATTGTTTACAAATTCTCGAACCCTGCGACAATTGTGCGCAGGACAACCATCCATTTGAAACCAGGCTTGAACATTTCTCGCCGTTGCGGCCTCCATGAGTGCCGGTATTATCTGATTTTGGAGAAGTTGCAAAAAAATTTCACCTGTTAAATTACCGTCAATGAAAAAGGGACCGATAATTTGATGACCAAAAATTCCAATCCACACATTTACTTTACGAGGGTATTGAGTTCTTGTCGTCACCATATTATAAAGATTTTCAGTGGCCCATGTTCGACAATTTTGAACATTAGGTTCATTATTTAATGTGAACTTGCATTTAACCGTAAAACATATGCAGCTTAATAAATTTCGGTCAGCATTTATTCGTTCTACCATTTCAAAGCAAAACTCACTTCTATTTTCCATATCTCTTGGTAATAGTTCTTGATGATGTTGAAACTTGTAAGAATGGAATTTTGCTTTTCGTAAAATTTTTAGAGCGTTTGTAAGGTGCATGCCAAATTGTTGCCCCAATTGCCGTAAACTTGTATTCGGGTTTTCGATAACTCTTGTTACAACGTTGATCTCACTATCCAATTCCATATCAACACCATGATCGTTATTAATCCTATTGCATCTGCAATTTGAAGCAATACTTCCTGTCCTTTCGAATTTCTGTACGATCCGAGTTACGGTTGTGTGCGCAGGTATTGGCCTATCTGCATACTTAACGCTAAATAACGCACTAACTTGTCGAGCACTATTACCGGCATAAAACAGTTTAATCATTTCTACTTTTTCCGATATGGAATATGAATTCATTTTCAATTATTTATTTAAATCTTGCAACACAAAATGAAAACTGTTTGACGTTTGTAATTGAAATTGTTAGATACTTCAAAATTCCATGGCAATGCGATTTTCTAAATAAATGCGAGTACTTTATTTTAATTAATTTTTTGATTAAATCTCGAAATGTAAACTAAAGTATTTCAAATAAAGTATTTAAAATAACATTTAATTTTATTTTCTACAAGAGATACAAAATTTTGAAAATATAAATTAAAATGGTAAATACGCTAACGCAGCGCACATTCTAATATGAAGACGTATATCGGTACCCTCTGTATAGTTTTTCACTAATCCCAGTTCTTGTACTTTGCGCCACAGACACTGACAAAAGTGAAAATTGCATCCTATGATAATGGCCATAGGAAACACTTCTTTTAAGGACGACATCGCTGCTACCTTGAAATGCATCTTTATGTGTTTTGGGCTCCAACCAGATAATTTGCTCTTAATTAATTCATAGAGTCGGTAATACGTTTGCTTCTTCTTGTTTGGAAGTAACGCAAACAATACGGGAACAATATTACTTTCCATCGAATTACTTCCTAATTCAACATGAAGAGAATAAATTTGTTTAAATTGCTTTCTACAACTTTTAAAAGTGCCATCGATGAAAATATCTTGGCTTTCCCTTAATACTTCGATACACTTCTGGGTTACAAACACTAAAATGCGTTCTTCATGTCCATCATCCAAGAATAAAAACGATTCACCATCATTTGTTAACATGAAATTTTCACTGAGTTGAATCTGTGCAGCAGTTGAAGGCTCCCTGAAGAATACGTCGTACTTCTTGTTGAATTCTGTTCAACGTACGTTTAACTGTATTTCTGGAAGGAATTTCCGCCACAATTTCATATCCACGATCCAATAAGGGTACAATCTCTTTATTGTACAGTTCTGCAGATGTAACACTATCTTCTTCTCTGGCTCTCTTTTTGGCTTGGAATTGATGCTTAAATACCTCGGTGACAGCCAGATTGGGTTCACACCAATGCTCAGATGTGTGTAATACTTCATACTCTTTGTTGGTAATAATGCTTCCTCGACATTGTTTCACTTCTTCTTGAACACATAACCATCGGATGTTTTCATTTTTGAACTTTCTATGTACGCGGTACCTCGATCCGTTCAACAACAGACAGGGTTTACCCTTCGTTGTCTCTGTAACTTGAACTTCAATCGACATTTTCACAAACGAATTGTTACACCTAGTTACAAAGAACAATCGGTACTGATAACATTTACTTGCCATCTGGCTTTTAAAAGAGCTAATTAGGGAAAATCACTCCCCACCCGAAGGTCAGTAATCCTGAATTCCTAGTTTGATATGCTGGTGAAAACAGCTTTCACCTTAATTTACTAACTCCAATTTTTCGAAAAAATTTCCTTAATGGGCTGTAAAATAAACATTTATAAGAGCACCACCGCTTAGGTGATGTTAATGAGAGAGGTATTTGAAATTTATTTTAATCACTTAACGACTTTAATATGTACATACTTATTTCTTAATTATATACTTTAAAATAAACATTTATGAGAGCACCACCACTTAGGTGATGACATACTTATTTCTTAATTATATATTATTTTAATGATGGTCGCAAATGTCTCGGCAGTAAATTCAGTGTCGCAAATGTCTTAATTTTCAACGGTGTCGCAAATCTCTAGGGTCGCATATGTCCTGACACGAAAACCTAGGGGGGCCCCCCCCTAATTTTTTATGTATTTAAGGAAAAAAAAACAACTAGCAAATCACATAAAACTTTATTATTATTAAATAATAGATTACATGCATTTACATAGATTTTTTTAGAGCTTTCATGGTTGAAAATTCTTCAATTAAGTCATCAAATTTGAGTAAAAACAAAAGATCATATTCTATACACATTAAACTTAAATGAGATAATCTGGCTTCACCCATGGTAGATCTGAATTTATTTTTAATGAAAGAAAGTTTTGAAAATGATCTTTCAGTTTCAAAATTAGTTATTGGAATACATAAATAAATTCTTAAAACTATATAAATTTCCGGAAACACTTCTAATAAATCTCTTTCCACTAAAAGGTTGAAAAGGAAGGGAATACTGTTTACAGGCTCATTATTTCTTAATGTTTTTAAATAGGCTGAAAATTGAAGAAATTCACTAACCAATTTATGTCCTAAGTCGTCTGAATAATGAAATATTAAGTTTTCAGCATCAGCAGTGATTTTTTCTGAAGGAAGGATAGTCAGCTGACTAATGAAACCAAAAGTATCGCTTACTTCTTTGTAAGCTGTATTACGTTTCTCAAGCTCAGATAATATTTTATCTATTATCGGTAAGTACGATTCTATGCGAAATTTATCTTGACCTTGCCGTGATATTTCTTCTATGGAACCATAAGTTAATTTTTTATTTCCTCTCCGTTTAAATACATCTTGGTATCAACTATTCAAAATCGAAGACATAACTTTGGCTTTTTCCTCTAAAGATTAAAATTGGCCTCGTAGATCGCAAACAAACTCGAGTAGAGACGCTAACAATTGTTGTCCTGTTATGACATCAAAACCAGGTTTTTGAAGGTACTTGTTTGTGGCATCAAATCGCCCCAATTCCAAAAAGTTGTCATAAAAGCTGTTTCAAGTTTCGTCATTTTTTTCTTTAAAGTATCTTTTTTTTCTAATGGGTCATCGACTAGTTCTTTTAAGGCATTATAAAAATTGCATCAAAATAACTGGCAAGGGATCTCACTCCTTGTTCGCGACAGGACCATCTTGTCGCAGAAAGTGACTTTACAACCAATACACTATGTTTTGTATGTTCACTAGTTCCTTCGTTTTGTTTCTTGATGTTTTTCATTAAAACTTCCCAGCGATGAGCGGATGCAACAAAAAACGCATATATTTTTTGCAAAAAGCCAAAAAAACTTGTAGCTTCTATACATTCATCAACACTAGATTCTCCAACTAAATTGAGAGAATGGTCTGCGCAAGTCCTGCCTGAAGTCCTTTGTACTTTCCAGATATGCTGCTAGCATTGTCATATGTTTGCCCTCTACAGTTTTCGATTTTGATAGAGTTGGTATTCAAAATTAACGAAATTTCGTCTGCAAGAGATTTTCCTGTATGGCTATGAATGGGAACAAAGCAAAGAAATCGTTCCAGAACTTTCCCATCCAAACAGTATCTGAATACAACAGAAAGCTGATCCACATGTGAAAGATCAGGTGTAGAATCTACTATTATCGAATAATATTTTGCATCCTTAATTTCAGTTATAATTTTATTGTAGACTTTTTTTTGCCCATACATCTAATTAGTTCTTCACATGTAGTCTTGGAGAGGTATGATACTCTGCCTTTGCCCTTCTGCCCAAAATTTTCCAAATATTGGTATAAAAATGGATCAAACTTTGAGATTAGTTCTAGAATTCCCAAGTAGATGCCATTATGGGGAGAACCTAATATTTCGTTATCACCTCGGAAAGCCAAACCCCTTTCGGAAATAAATTTGATGGTTTCAATAATTCGTTTAAAAACATTTCTCCAATATTCGATTTCTCTGTTTAATGATTTGGTCATTTCTTCATCTATTTTGGTAGACGTGGAATATGTTTTCCAAGTCAAAAGATTTTTGCGATGCTCTACACTATTTTCGTGAGATTTAACTTTTTCCTCTGCCCTTTTCCAATCGGAAAATCCAGTTGTAAATACACTTTTATTATCTGAACCAAGCAATTTACAGACAAAGCAAAAAACGGATCCATTTGATTTTGAATACATAAGCCACTCTCTTACATATGATTCCCCATTCGATTGCCGACTTTCAAACAGTTTTACTGATAATGACCGATTTTGCTTTTCGTATTTTCTTATTGATGCTTCAAACTTTCCATCATTATTTTTGAAGTAATCCGGACCCCTCTTCAAATAAATTTGTCTCATATAATCAGTAATGTTTGATGGCCATAATGCTGGATCTTGTTCAATTCGCATTTCTTCTGAATGACATCAGTTTCCAATACCTGTATTTTTTCTAATTGTTTCACACTTTCCTCTTCTTTATTGTCCTTTTCGCTTGGAACAGTAATATTGCTTGAGGTTGAACATGTAGGCAGGTCTTATCTAACTGAGAATTTGAACTTAAAGCCGTTGAAAGGGTTTCATTTTAACGAATTTGGAAAAAGTCTGTAACTTTGGGTAACTTTAAATTTTTCTTAATATTTTTTTCTCGAATCTGTAAATAAATATTTATTTGTGGAGATTTTTAAACATTTATTCAAATAAAATAACAGGCTTTTCATGAGTATAACATCTAACAACTCAGTTAACACGTTTACGACGGGAGCGTTTTTGTAAAGATTCAGCCACTGACGGCTTGCATCCCCAGAGATGCAAGTCAAATCTTCTTTCAAAGACGGCTTGCATCGCTAGAGATGCATGCGAATAGTATTAAAAAGCATGTTTTTTATTATAGTGAATCACTTTTTTCCCAAAATAATGTTTGGCATTCGCTTCTCATATATGAATTATCTTAACTTCAAGCCAGGAGCAGTTACTTTGCATAATTAAAAATATTAAAGGCTAATAACGAATCGATTCAGCTGAAAATTTGTAAAAGTCAAAACTGTTGCTTATCTGACTTCAATACAAAAAAAGTGCTTTGGAGAACAGTATAAAATCAATTTTTGTAGAATAATGTAACTTAATCAGTTTATATAGCAAAAATAAAAAGTAAACAACAACAGAAATATTTTTTAGTCCAAAAATAAAATAACAATTTTTGAACTTAATTAGATTTATGTGCAACATTAAAACAGTCTGTATAGTATCCAGGATTACCATCACAACTATCACAATATCCGGTGCTTTACGAACCGCTACACTAGCACCTTCGGTTTTACTTATGTTTTTATAACAAAAGGTGCACCTTTTCCTTTGTTTGCGCCCAGGTCCATCAGGTCTAATGTATCTATGAATGGAGCGCTTGGGAAGCCTTATCGGCTCTACATTTTGAATAACGAGTGACTTTATTAGTGACTTTCTGAATTCCAGCATTCCAATTTTTGAAGATGCGGCCATTTTGTATACAATCCAAGCGTTGACCACTGCGGTTCCAAAAAGCAATTCAGAAGCCACTTTCCGGTACCACTTGAATGATTTTCGTAATACTGTAAAATAAGATGCCATCTGGTCGCTAATATCCACGCCTTTTTTGGCTTCGTTATAATCTAAAATAACTTTAGGTTTTTTGATAGGGGCACCAACTCTGTTGAATTTGCCAGTTTCAACTAAAGATGCAGTGTGGGTAGGATCTGTTGTTATCATAAGGACTGGCCTTTTATCAACCCACTTTATAATCCTCAAATGATTGCCTAATTGTTCTCCATATATTTCTGATTTGCCCATTTTTTTCCCGAAAGATTTTGGAATACCTTTGCGATTCGCTCGTAGGGTACCACAATACAATATTTTCTTTTCATAAAGAGACTTCGCTAAAGGCAAACTTGAATAGAAATTATCGGCATATAAAATTCTGCCTTCCATAAAATCAGTACTCTCTAACAATTTTAAGACAATTGATTCTGCATGTGAGGAATTCTGATTTTGTAGGGTACCTTTACCGCAATATACAATCAAGTTGTGTGTGTAGCCGTTTAGAGTGCAAAGTTTATACAGTTTTACACCATATTTGTGTGACTTGCTTGGAATGTATTGTCGAAAAAGTAGTCTGCCTCTGAAAGGCACCATACTTTCATCAATTACCAGTTTTCTGTCTGGAGTTAAAATATTTTTAAATCTATCCAAAAGCCTATTGAGTAGCAGTTCCAATTTGTGCAATCTGTTTTGTATATCAGCAGTGTTGTCGGCGAAATGTATATTTCTCAGAAGAGAGAGAAACCTGTCTCTCGTCATTGTAGATGATATAAAATTATTGTGGAACATTTCATATTTTGACCAGTACAGTGACAAAGATGGCATTTGGAGTATACCCATGGTCATTACAACAGCAAAGAAGTTTTTGAGTTCATCTACAGATGTGTGCTCCCAGGGTCTCTCATCAATTTCTCCATCGATTTTAGTTAGTTTAGATCTACAGTGGTCTATTCGAATAGTTTTCAACTAACCAGATTTGGTGTTATTCTGGTTTGCATATCTATTCGTTTCTTTTGCAATCATTTCTAATAATTCATCAGTATCGGTGTTGATTTTTGAAGATTCACTATATAACTCAAAATTTAGCTCTGAATCTGTTATAGGGGTCCACTGTTCGCAATCTGTCCATGTTTCATTATGAAGCTGCATTCCTGTTTGTGTGACGATGTCTTCAAACTCTAGGTTATTCAAATTTTCTGACTCATCGTCGGTGTCTTCTGTTGACTCGTTTTCGTAGGGAGGCATATATGTCTTGTCAGCGACCGAATCATCGCTGTTAAAGGGGTCGCTTTCTTCACTGCCGCTGGACAAAAATGTAAGTAAACTTTTGTTGCTAAAAACGTGTCTCGTTGAATGTATAGTAGAATGCGAATTAGTTTAAGCTGGGTCTTCGTCTGATGTTACCAAGTCATTTATTGTATCAATTGTTGAATCAACAGGCAAAATCTGTTCTTGTACACTGTCTATCGGCAGAGAACTAATTGATGTTCCTGCCTCCGAATCATCGTAATCTACTAGTTTGGGTATTATCTCAACAATTACACGTGCTTCAGGAGACGGAGGAGACTGTGGAAGTTCATTTATTTCTTTAGCTAATTCTAGAATTTTGTTAGTTCTATTACTCATTATGCACTCAACAACTTTATCACTCCCAAAAAGTACACAAAACAACTAGCGACCGCTCGAGATGCATGCAGTATAGTGACAATCTTTATAACTGGTATACGGCTTGCATCGCCGAGGATGCATCCTTAGATAATTCGTTTGCACATGCTCCGTGTTGCGCCAATCACAACGCTACTTGTGACGTGCCAGTGACGTAATAAATAAGAGTTTTATCACGTTCGTTAGTTTATGAATGTTGGCTGAAAATCTGGTCGTTGGAAAGGAAATGTCGAGTTGCATCCTCGGCGATGCATACCGTCACTAACGTGTTAATAATGCAATTTTCTTTAAATTTTGGTGGTTATTGTATACTAGAAAAATGAAGTATTTGGAATCTAAATTGTTATCTAAAATTGGCCCTAATATTATTTTCCCAAAAAATCAACCCTTTTTTAACTCCCAACGCCGCACGACAATGGTAAAAAAAATGTTTACTATGCCAAATACTTCATTTTTCTAACATACAATCACCACCAAAATTTAAAGAAAATCGCATTATTAATAACTGAGATATCATACCCATGAAAAGCGGGTACTCATGAAAAGCGGGACACACTGTATATGCATACAAGGTGAGCAAAAAATCTGTGTCAAACAAAAGAGATGTATTTTTCAGAATTATATATTATAGTAACTTCAAATATAAAAAAATATGTAGGAAGTTTAATAAAAATGAAAAATGATGCCTCTCCACTTTAAACAAAGCACCGCACCGCCGCACCGTGTATATGCAAAAATATACTTAGTAAAACAACACTTAATATTAAACTAGTTAATTGAACATTTTAACCACCATTTTATACTTAAAAAGCCAAAATGGTATATAAAGAAAGGTAGAAAGGTTTTGTAACAGCTTATATTATGTGACCACCTTCTATGCAACAAAAGCAATAATATAAAGTTACGAGCATAAAAAAGTTTATTTTTTATTTGCTAACAGAATTATTTAAATATTGATTTAATGACTTTTTAATTATATACATAATTACTTAGGTTAATCAGAACTACGACTTACCCTACGTTTACCAGACCCACTAAGATATTTTCTGTTGCCTGACATTTTAATTTGATTATTTCAGGATTACCTATAAGTTTTTATTTTACTCTTTACGGCTTTACCACTATCTATTGTCACTAATTAGTGTCATCACATCACATGCCCGCAATATTGGAGTTGTCTAATTCAAGTACCGACGAACAATATTAACAATGAATGCATGCAATGCATCCAAGAAAAAAAATAAGTATATTATATTTTAAATATAAAGCAATTTTACTAAGCCTAAAGGAATTTCGAAGGCAGGCCTCCACGTTGCCAAATATTTTATGAAATTGGATATTATGTTCTCGTTTAAATAAAAAATTACGTAAACCACAAAGAACTCTACAAACGTATTCTAACAGCCATACAATAAAAAAAAAATGCTTTAATTACATTATTACATAAAAAGAAAGAGGTTTTATTTATTTATTATTTGAAATACATTTGTATACAATAAATACACTGCTATTATATAAAATATTCACTATCTGACAACGTAGATGGCACCAGCGGCGGCAAGCCGTGCTGGTTTATGATTGACTGGTTGGAGTGGCGCGGTAACAAGCATAACTGTTTTAGCGGGTGTTGCTTATTAGACAAAGACAACATTTCTTTAACGATTGATCAGCGGCGGCGCGCATTTTTATTTTTAGTTTCATTTTGCCAGCAAAATAAATAATCTTATCGATTATCTAGCTCCGGGAAAAATTTGTTTGAACAAATTTACTCGTTTTCAGGGTCCTTGAATGATTACTCAGATTGTTTTATTAATAGAAGTAACCGGCGCATTCAGATGCAACGAGATTACAAAAATGAAAATAGATGACATTGAAGATATGGGAAATTTAATTCTAATAAAAATTCCCGATAGCAAAACGAGAAACGTGCGATCGTCCGAGAGATACGCAAGTGAGAAGATTTTTTCTTAATTTTATCTAAATGGGAGTGCTATAGAAATGTTCTAGGGATTAATACGACCAGCGCTGTACCCGGAGACGTCGCTAAATTTCTAAAATCAAGCAATGTTCAAGAATAAACGGGTCACTATTTAAGGCGTACTTCTGCTACATTACTAATCGATAGTGGAGGAAGTATGGACTTGTTGAAGAGTAACGAGGGTTGAAGGTCGACTTCCGTTGGACCTCGAAAATTTTATTATTGTAATAAACGTTTGTCAAATCGCCATTGTTACCACGACAGAAAAGTTAATTAGTCGATTTTTTAAAATCTTGATAATACGCCGTAATTTGCTAATGTTTTCAAAATATTCTTTTATATATTTTTATGTAACGAGTATAGGATTATTTGGAACTAATATTTGTCTAGGATTGTAAAATACATGTTGGGGGTGAGTAGCAAGTGCACGCTTAAAAATGCTTTACTGGAGGGGCTTAACGAATCATTTTAATTTCTTATGCGCGCTCTTCATGTAAAAAAAAACCGCATAGACCTAATGATTAATTACGACTGAACAGAGCGCAAATCCAAAGCGATTTTTGTTTGATACGTTGCAACCCGAGACGTAAATGTAGGTTTTGTTACGAACGAATGCATATTTTTAAAACTAAGATGTTCAAAAATTAATATGAAACTGTTCCAACGGAAATTAATGTTTCTTGTTTTTATATTACCTTTGAAAAATGAGAGTTGATTTCGGGAGTAAAGTTAGTTAGATTTGAAATCGGGGGATAAGTTAGTTACAGTTAGAGTAGAGATAGAGCCAGATCGATTTTTGGGTTAATTAAATACCTTCATTGTAAACAGTTTGTCTTCAAAATAATTCTTGCTTGTACATATTTCTTTTGCATTCACCAACACTAAGTTATCTTTTCTTTCGGGGTTAAACCGCCATGTTAACGATTTGTGTCTGTGATCAATTAAGTGAATATTTATTCCACTGTAAGTATGTATTTTTATATAAATGAAAGCTGGAAGCCAATCATTTTACCAGCCTATGTAAAGTATTAAAAGAATTAAACATTGCCTTGCAAAGGTATCTTATTCGTACGCGGACTCAATGAGCTGAAATATGCTAAAATAAAATACAGCACAGGGCCCGCTCACTCTGATATTTGTGCGAATTAGCATTGTTGAATGTTGTTTATATTTATATTTGTGTAGAGGTGAGCGGATGAACGGGTCATGATACCGCTTTGGTTACTTATTGTAAAAGGCAATTACCAAGCGTGTACGCACTCCCGGGATCAGATAACCATTCAACACCTCGAATTTTATTTTTATTGTTTTTATTGTTATATAGATGAATGTGTAACCTGAGAAAATAGCACTGTATCTCTCTAACGCCCTAAAACTTGTATATCGGTCAGGATATTGTGATTTATTTACAACTTACCCTTGTAAGGCTTTGTTTTAATGAGTTTTTTGTCAGTTTATTTAAGTAGAACTATTTACCTGCGAACTCATTTCTCTTTGTATTTGCTTTATTGTAATTTGATTGGTGTATTTTGTGCTTTGGTGGTCACTAAACAATTGGGTAATTTTTAAATTCCTTGTCTGTTTTCTTTACCTTATTATCACCTGTGCAATTTTATTGTAGATATATTTTGCATGTACCGTAATTTGCTTTCTTGTTTTATGTGCTTATTTACTTAAAGACCGGCATGATTGGCTTTAAAGGGCCACATGTTTGGTATTACGATTTTTATTTTGATTATTTATGACCCAATTGTGCGTGTGACTACATGTGTTTTTTTATTATCGAATTTCTGTGTAACGAAACTGCTTTTTATTCATTTTCTCTTAATGTTATAATTTTGTACGCACTTTAACCTGATTTAATGGTGTTCTGTTATATATTTAACCCTTACTTTGTTTTTTTTTTGTTATTTGATTTATTAATGTAGTTGTGCAATTACTTATTTATGAATAAAGTGGGTTTTATTGGTGGTTCTTTCCCACAATAGTATATTGACGGGCTGAACCACCGCTGCGCAACGCTCGTTGATTTTAATTTGAGTAGTTTCGTTTTTTTTTACCTGCCCCTCATGACGCAACGCCTACCTCATCCAACCTATCTAATTTAGATAACACAACGTACCAACCACTAGACGACCAGATTGGAGGTCTGCGAGTAATTAAATATCAGTCTTGTAAATAAATTCTAACGATTTAATTATTGCCCGGAAAGTCAAGGTAAGGCAGGAAATTAATTTAAGTAATACTGACATTATTGTCAGTCCAGTCAAGATAAATCACTTAGCGATTGTTTTGTTCTTGAATTCGAATTATTGCAAATAAGTTCAAATTACGCTTTTCAAGACAGGGTACCTGGGGGACGCTACAATACATTGACGAGTCTATTCGCAACAAAAAGAGGAATGTTGCCAGAATATTAAATTTAAGTGAAACTGTTGCAACGGAAACAGACGCAGGAAATCTAATAGCATCGTCATCGCCCAAATCGACAGTTATACCATCAGTAAATATTTTAACAGAGTTTACTTCAACGCTGCACGGATTCAATTCAATTGTACATTTAATATTACATTAATAAATAGGTCTGAAGATTAATTATTTTTTGAATAAATGAAAATTAAATAGTTATGTTTCCATAACAACACTTCCCTCCGAAGGCAGGAAAAGGAAAAGTATAATCTGCTCTAGAGGAAATATCAAACTTCGGCGCTTACTACTAAGTCGAACAATGACCTACTATTTTTACGTTTGAAGAAAAAATT
Source organism: Vesta saturnalis (assembly GCA_036346205.1). Lineage (NCBI taxonomy): Eukaryota > Metazoa > Arthropoda > Insecta > Coleoptera > Lampyridae > Vesta > Vesta saturnalis. The sequence goes on from JARFJB010000762.1 coordinate 3,808,592, forward strand.
TCTTTATTCACGTGCAACACAATATTTTTCCAATTTCGCTTAACCAAAAATGTATTCCTTAGGTAATGTATTTACGTAAATGTTAATTGTACTATTACGAATGTTATGAACATTCGTAATAGTACAATTAACACTACCATTTCAGGCTCAATCCTGAGAAATCAATTTTCAAGAACAAAGGCGATGTTCAAGCAATTCAACCGACGCTTCAAGGTTAAAGTTGTTTTGCTCAAGGCCATCATACACATTTCCTACGTATATTCCTCAAGGTCACACAGCAATTCTTGGCTGAGCTAAGGTGTTAATCCTTGTAAATCAATACTCAGAGGTATTAAGTGGACTACTGTCCTAAACCATCAAGATAAGGTAGTTTTCCTAAGAACCGGACCCAGTCCCCAAAGAAAGATAGCCGTTTCCCAAAACAGGGCTCTGTTACACAACTCAGGTAGCCGTTTCCCCACCATTTCACGGTCATACCTCTGAGAAAGGAACATAGGCGATCCATTGTTCGAGTAATTCTTGGCTGAGTCAGGGTCATAATTCCTAGAAATCACCTGTAGGGCTATCAAATAAGTTGTCAATGGTTAAAATGTATTGGTATCAATTTTGAAGGTCATAAGCCCTAGAACCCGTAGGGGTATCCCAATACATGGCCGGTAAAGGTATATAGGAGGATGCTCTTCAAACTCACGTACACTATAGGATCCAATTTTTCGGTTTCAAGGCTATTGCGTACACACATTGCCTGTATATATTCTTCAAGGTCGCGTAAGTGCATTAGGTTACGTACACTTTCCCTGCAAGGTCAAGCCTCTGAGAAATCAATTTTCAAGGACAAAGGCGATGTTCAAGCAATTCTGGTCGGCTCATAATTCATAGAAATCAGCTGCATGGGGTATTCAAATAGACTTTTCAAGGTGAGGGGATTCTACTTTTCAGGGTTAGGTCACCAAACTGGTTGAGACCATATGTCGGGAAGTCAGTTTTAGCAGCATTCCTAATCAATGACGCCACGCGGCTTTCAATCAGGTAATTCTTCACTGAGTCAAGGTCGTGTGTTAACGTTCAGGGGTGTCCCGATCTTACCCAACCTTCTCCGATTGAAAATTTTATTCTGGCCGAGTCTGGGTCATAATTCCTAGAAATCTAAAAATAGATTGTTATCTAGGTTAGCACCCCAAACGTATTGGTATCGATTTTCGCACATTGCATACGTATATTCCTCAAGGTCCAGATTGTTCACGTCCAAGTACATGGTTTTTCAAGGTTATGGTCATTATACACATTACCTATATCAAAGTATATGTTTTTTCAAGGTCACCTCATTATCTGCGTAGAAGTACATGGTTTTCAAGGTCCTCTCGTACACCGTGTAAAGTATATTCTTCAAGGTCACCAAGCAATTCTTGGTCAAGTGGAGGTGCTAATTCTTGGAATTCTCAAGGTCAGAAATATTAAATAGACTGCCAAGTTGTAGGTGTGTGGATTCTATTTTCAGGTGGAGGTCATGTGTCGGGAAATGTTCAAGGTCACCTGAAGGGGGCAGCAATGTCACATGGCTTTCAAGCAGGTTATTCTTAGCTGAGTCGAGGTGTTAATTCAGTTATTACAATTCTCAAGGTGGTCTGCACTCCTAATCAATAACCAATCAGTGACTTTTGTATAAGTCTCAGAAGTTATTGCAAGTCCTAGAAATCTATTCTCAAGGTCAAAGGTGTTATTTCAAGGTACCCCCACCATTTCAAGCTCAATCCTGAGAAATAAATTTTCAATGTCAGGTGGTATTACAGTTGAGACATATTGTCGTTTATGCTAAAAGGTAGGTCAAATGGTTCTTGTATTGCCTAAATTGACCTATTCAAGGTTACAATTTATTGGTATCTTATTAAAATCAGTTCGCGGGCAGATGTTGTTAATGCTAATAAGTGTAGGTCAAGGTTAAACGATTCTTCTATTGGCACTGTGTATATCTATGTTTTGACGTTCCCCTCACGTTTTTTTATCGTGTCCTTGATGGTTTTTTGATGTTTGCCTAATGTTGTTTGACGTTTCCTTGGCATTTTTGACGTTTCCTTGAGGTTTTTTGACCTTTTCAACGTTTCCTTAACGTTTTTTTACGTTTGCCTGACGTTTCCTACTGTTTTTTGACGTTTCTTTGACGTTGTGTGTTTGCACACGAGAATTTGTCAAGGTCAAGATCACATTCCATTCAAAGCGAGCGAGACATGTCAAATCGAAATTTCCTGGTCTGCATTTTGCAATTCCACACGCAGGCATATGCTAATAAGTAGGTCAAGGTTAAATGGTTGTGTGGTTGGAAATTTTCAAGGTCTCCAAGCAATTTAATTGTAAAGATCATATGTGTTAACCTACTGGCTCTCCCGATCTTACCCGATCTTATCCGACCCTATCGATCGAAGTTTTTCAAGGTCACCAAGCAATTTAGTCGAGTCAAGGTGTTAAATCAGTTATTAAATCAACCTGCAGGACCAATTCTAAACGGTTCACGGAAACAGGTTGTTGTCGTTGAAGAATGATGTTTTCCATGCTAAAAGGTAGGTTAAGTGGTTCCTGTATTGGTTAAATTGTTTATAATAATAAAAGAGTATGTGGATTCAGAATACTAGTGTCCTAACCAGGAGCTATCCCGTCTCAGGATGAGGTAGTTTCCCGCAAGAACAGGATCCGTTTCCTAAATAAGTTTCCTGACGTTTTCGATCTTCTGATTGGACGCTGGATTCTACATGTGGGTGATTAAGTTTAGGATATAGGACCGATCCTGATCCACAGTATACGTTAATCCGCCGTGCAAGTACGCGCTCCCCGCTTCAAGGTCAAAATTCGTCGATTCTTAGAAGTTATTACAATTATTGGAAATCAAGCTGACCTGCAAGGGTATTCTTAGAATTCCTAAGGTTAAACGGTGCTTTTATTGGTTCTGTATGTATTTACATATCCATGTGTCTATGTTTTCGTATTTGCGACGATTTACAACGTTCCTTTTAATGGTTTTTCGGCGTTTCATGACGTTATGTGTTGGTTTGCCGTGTGTTTTCCAGCCATGTCGTGCGTATGAGGTATCATTCAAAATCTAAAGATAGAAGCAGTTTGTGGAAACATGAAGGTTGTTTTGGGAATAGTAAATAAGCGTTCCTATTGCTCAATTCTAACGTTAGAATCAGTTCGTGGAAACAAGAGGGTTGTCTATGCTAAACGTATGTCGAGGTTCCTGTATTGGCTAAACAGTATGCTTATAGTATCTTACAATCCTAACCACCCGCAGGAGGTAGTTTCTCTAAGACATATAACCGTTTCCCAAATACAGATAGTCGTTAACCAACACAGCTAACGTAGAAGCAGTAGTCGTTTCCCCCACAGAAAACAAACTGGACCAGGCCGTGCAGGGGTAAAGCTTATTGATCTGAGGGGGTTAAAGTTTATTGGCTCGAAGGATATCATATTCTTAAAAATCAACTCATGGGAAGGTTGTTGTTTATGCTAAAAAGGTTAAGTGGTATCTAAATTGAGTCAACTTTTGCCGGAATTCTTAGAAATCTGAAAATAGGTCAAGGTACAGATAGAAGACAGTTTTTATATTATAGAAAGGCTGGATAATCCGCTTAAATCACCTACTTTTAGAGGTAGCTTTTCCAATAGATGCCGAAATAAGCCAACAGGGTTATCGTCCATGGGTAGTTTTTAGCAAATTTCGATGAGAATACCTTTTATGGGTCTGAAAAAGCTGAACAGAAAGCAGTAAGTACGGAGGAGTGAGAGATTGGAGACGTCAATAGAGCCAGTAAAACTCGATTTAGAGTGTTATATAATGAAAACAGAAAATGATGAAGCTGTGTTATTTAGCAATAAGGAATATGTAAAAATAGTATAGTAAAGTAGAAGCATGAAAGGTTAAGAAGTATGGTGGAACGTATAGTGTTAGAAACGGAGGAGTTTAAATGTGCATTACCTCAGCGCTTTTACGAGTATTTCAAAGAAGAGAATTTAAAAAAATATAAAGGATGTGTTCATGAGTAGTTTGGATGCAGTCAGAAAACCAACAAACAAAGTAGTGTCCCCAACCATATGTAAACATGCTTTAACTAGAATCATTTTACAAACAGTGTGTTTATTGCTGACAAATGTCAAAAAGCTTCTGTAGTACTAATTTTTCGGTAGTATTCTATCCTCGTGCAGTCAACCCATCAAGGTTAAACGGCCTAAATGGCTTTTCATTATTAATAAGCTTTATAAGAGGTTTTCTTTGTTTCCTTTAAATGGGTTTTGAGTGTTTTAAATCAGTCTCACTTTCTTAACGGTGATGTAATTTAAAAAAAATGTACCTTAACAATTAAGCCAGCCATTTATTGATATGAAAACAATTTCTTTGTCTAGCGTTCTGTATACATTAAAACCAATAAATCTATAACTAAATCGATTTTTTTATTAATTTAGGGGTCATTAAAACATTTTATGGGAATGTTATTTAAGCGGTATTACAATTATTATGTCTATTTTAAACGTATACATTGTTAACTCTCTTTAGCAATAATTAGACATGTGCAGCGAGTCTATATTTTCTGACTCACACTTTAGCATAGTCAACGCCAACCTGTATAATACCCTTGACCTTGAGAATTAACGTCTTGATTCAGCCAAGAATTGCTTGGGTGACCCTGAGAGGTAGAATCCCTCACACCTTGAAAAGTCCACTTAATACCTCTGAGAATTGATTTACAAGAATTAACACCTTAGCTCAGCCAATAATTGCTGTGTGACCTTGAGGAATATACGTAGGCAATCTGTATGATGGCCTTGAGCAAAACAACTTTGACCTTGAAGCGTCGGTTGAATTGCTTGAACATCACCTTGATTTCTTAGAATTGAGCCTGAAATGGTGGGGGTATCTAGATAACAATCTATTTTTTGGAATTATGACCCTAACTCGGCCAGAACAATGGATCCCCTTTGTTCTTTTCTCAGAGGTGTGACCTTGAAAATTGTAAGCGTAGACTTTGAAACGTCGACTGAATTGCTTGAACATCGCCTTTGTTCTTGAAATGGTGGGAGTGGCTGGAAATTGACCTAGATAACAATCTGTTTTTAGAAATTATGACCCTAACTCAGCCAGAACAATGGATCGACTTTGTTCTTTTCTCAGTGGTGTAACCTTGAAAATTGTATCTGTATTTCTGAAACGTCTATCTGTATTTGGGAAACCGAACACTTGAGGCCAATGAACTTTGCTGGGGACGTAAGCATGAAAAGTAAACCTTCAAGAATTGCTTGATGATCTTGAAGCATGCTTAGCATAGACAACAATCTGTATGATACCCCTAACCTTAATAACTGGAATAACACCTCAGGGCTTGAGACAGGTCAATAAACTTCCTAGAATTGATGGGGACGTAACCATGAAAAGATTAATTAACGTTGGCCTTGAAATTTCCCATCAAAATTTGATTTAGAATCGACTTTAAAGAGAATCCTCCTATATACCCCCAACGGAACCCTGATCGTGTGACCTTGACAAACGAAAAGGTTGAGCACGTAACCTTGAAATCCTAAGAATAAACATTGACTTTGAAGCGGGGTGTGTGTACGTTAAGAACCTTGGCAATGAGAGTGACAATTTCCTGCCACGTAACCTTGAAGCGGACAATCTGTACTGGGAGCGTCAAACTAATCTAGTAACTTTTCTAGTGCCCTTTTCAAATCTAGTTACTTCAATGACTTGAGGAATATACTTCGATGTATGGAATGTATATGATGACCTTGACCTTTAACACCATGTACTTGACGCTTCGACCTTCAAGCGGGGGCGTTTAGTGCAATTATGACCTTGAAGAATGTGCAAGCAATATGAGCGGACTTAACATTGAAAATTCTAATTGACTTTAATGTTTGAAATGTGTATGTGACCTTGACCTTGAAAACAAATCTAGTCACTTTTCAAATCTGGTTACTTCGATGGCCTTGAGGAATATACTTTGATGTAGGCATGATGACCTTGAAAACCGTTGAATTCGACGTAGGGAATGTGAGTCCCTACACCTTGAAGAATATACACAGGCAGCGTGTACAGTGGGCCCTTTGAAAACCTTGACATAGGTAAAGTGACCGTGTATGCAGGTAATGTGTACGATGACCTTGAGGTAGACAATGTGAACGACCTTGAGGAATATACTTCGATGTATGCAATGTGTACGATGACCTTCACCTTGATCAAAAACACTCGTAGGACAAGATCACCCTAGCTATACTACTCATAATTTGGAAACTTCAATTATTTCGCTATCATTTGTGGTATTTTTGCGAAAGTGTTGATACCCATTGGTTTTGATTCCGATAACAAGGAAAATATTTTCTGTGTAGTAAATTTTGTGGTCGTAATTTTTTCTACTTCTCGTAAACTTCTATTAAATCAACTTGACAGTCTTCCATGATAATTGTAAACGTGCGTTTCTTATTCGTTTTGGTGTGCGAGAGCGAAATTATTAGAACAGACTTCTTCTCATCAATATCATCAACTCGAATTTTGTGTAGTATCCTCCAGCTACACCCATAATGAATACTACCTATAATGAATGTATGCATAAGTATAATTTCATTAGGAGCCATGGACAAAATGTGTAGAATTCAGTTTTTTCGAAAGTTCTGGACTTTTTTGGTTCGTAACCTGAAGTCTGTCTTTTTATAAAAGCGATGAGTCTTGAAAACCTGCGAAACTCCAAAATAGTTAACTCCAGTTTAGAGTATTTAGGTTTACTTACTGGTTGATATCAATATTTTCATTTATGGACAGCGTTGCTCTCAGTATTGAATATTGAATATTGAATAACGACACCACAAGGTCAACACCTTTACTTTCTTCGATTTTTCAAAGAAATACGCTAGCAGTTAACAGTTCCCAAATTTTTATTGTCTTCCATCCACAAAATGTTTTGTACTCCTTTTCATAAACTAATTTTGATTTTTTGGCAATAAATTGGATACTGCACCCGCAGCTTCATTAATAACATCTAGTGGTATACTTACTTCTGGTTTATTTACCATTGCAAACACGCTTTCAGTATCCAAATCGGCAAATTGAAAAATTTGTATACGTGTGTATACACAACTCGTTCATAGCAACGAATATTTCAAAGGTAACGCGAGTTTTAATTTATTTTATTCACAATGTCAACCATAGTAAGAATAAAAGTGTTACTGTAAACATTTGATTCGTCCATTTGATTAAAATCATGCTCCTAAACGAACCATAAAACCGATTTGTGACGATCGTATTTACAAAAACGGGTGTCGAGTTGGATGACACACCATATGACCTTACACCTACAAAATGGAAATTAAAAGAAAGGAAAGAATTTTAATCCTCTCTTATAATAAATTAATTACGAAAATGTGCAACATTGTAAAAACAGAAACAATAATCTATGTCAAACAGACGTTTAAAACTTCATGTCTAACAGAGGTTAATATAGTGGGTGTCCCACTAAGGGCGGCGAGGTAGGATATATGGGAAACTATAGATGCTACAACGTCGCGTAAAAAATTTCATGTGGACAAGAGAAATCGCTAAAAAATATTTTTAAGTTGCTTAAACTACGGCAAGATGGCGAAACTGCTATAGCAAATAACAAAAACTAATTTTTTCTCCAAAAATACCCCGTATTATGTACCACTTTAATAACACCAACAAACAACTTGACTAATTCTACATCAGTCTGGTTTACAGCTTTTTGTCGTATCCGATAAATAATTAAATATTCAAATTGTTCTCGCACTCCTTGTAATGAAAGGTAGTCAAGTGGGGACTCGTTTGAAAGAGAATTTAAAGCTCTTTCAAATGGTGACTTTGGGGGGCCATTAATTTGTCTTACACGAACTAGAGGTCATTATTCAAAGAAGGTTCAGTTTTTTGAGATTATCTCGTAAAAACTATAGGGAATGGTGTGCTTTTTAAATAGTGGTTTGCAAGATTATTTATTATTATTATAGAGTAACAAAGTGTTCCTAGTAGTGTTGGGAAGCGAAACTAAAGCGTTTTATCCATTTAATAATTATGAAGTTAACTACTAATATTTATTATGCAAAAATAATTTCATATTATTTTATTGTTTGCTATGACAATAAAACGGTAACACTATTGGAACACTAACAGTCTCGAAATGCTGGCTATAGCATTTCAAATTCTTTCAACCATATTGTCTGGGGTAGTAGGACGTGTTTCAAAAACAATATCTTTTAATCTTCGAATAAAAATCGAGCACAGTAAGGTTCGGGGACCTAGCTGGCTATGGAAACAAACTGCCTCCTCCTATCCAGCAGTTAGGATAATTTTCGATAAAAAAATTACAAACACCCAGGGAAAAGTGAACCGGGCAGCCATCATGCTGAAGCCACATATCTCTTCTTGTTTGCAAAGGAACGTCTTCCAAAAGTGCAGGCAACTCATTTATTAGAAAAATTAAATAAACTTCGCCGTTTAGGTGGCGATTAAAAATAAACGGCCCAATTATCTGTCCGTTTAGAATGCCACACCACACAATCACACTCCATCGATTTTGATACTTGAACTCACGCATCCATTGAGCATTAATTGGTGACCAATAATTCATGTTATGTAAGTTCACACCTCCACCGCTTGTGAAAATGGCTTCAACAGTCCATAATACGCGATAAAAAAAAGGAGCCTCATCAATCATGGATCTTAACCAGTGGCACTGATCTAATCTTCGATCAAAATCAGTTTTTGAGAGAGCTTGGTGCAGAACAACGTGATATGGATGTAATTTATTATCCTTCAAATTCAATCTATCGTCGATTTACTGATTCTCAGATGTAACGACGTTATTCTGGTGCTTACATGAGGATTGATTTAAATATATGCAAGAACACTGATAACGTTTTCTTCGTTTCTAATTGCACGATTTCTTCTAGGTACTGGAAAAAGATGTAATTGTCCATATTGCCGCAAATTTCTAGCTACACGTATGACAACTCTTCTACTAAAGTGTCTTCTATCGGGATAGTTAGCTGTATGTATACCAGTTCAGCCATACAAGCGTTCTCATAACAGTGGAAGTACACGGCTAACATATCACAAGCTTCTGCGGTAGAATAAGGCATTTTTGAAAACACATTTGAGAAAATCAAGGAGAATTTGAGATAGAAACAAATACTAAACTTATTGTAACAAAGTGCTAGATAAGCACCAAATGTAAAATTGTAACAAAGTTATGACAACGCAAACCTAGTCATTTGTTAGATTCATAAAACTTTGTTTCATGGGTATCTCGATGAAAAACACTTTGTTACTCCGTAATAAAGTTTGATTTATAGCTAATATTATTATTTGCCAATTAAAAAACAGGTTATGCTGAAATAGCTCAAAAACGAATAAAGATATCAAACTATAATTTAGGTAATCTGTCCTCTTGAAAACCACTCTTTAAAAAGCATACATCCCATTTAATTTTTCCCAGAAAATGTCATAAAACTGAACCTTCCATAAATAACGCCCTCAAGTTGGTGTAAGACAAATTGATGACCCCCAAAGAAAGTGAGCATTTGGAAGAGCTTTTAATTCTCTTTCAAACGAGTCCCAACTTGACTACCTTTCCTTATAAGGAGTAGGAGAACAATTTGAATATTTAATTATTTATCATCTCCCCCTACCCTTACTATTGCAGATACGACAAAAATCTATAAACTAAACTGACGCAAAATTAGTCTAGCTGTTTGTTATTGAAGTGGTACCTAATACTGGGTATTTTTGGAGAAAAATTATTTTTTATTATTTGCTATAGCAGTTTCGCCATCTTGCGGCAGTTTTAGAAAGTTAAAAATATTTTCTAGCGATTTCACTTGTCCGCTTTAGCTATACAATTTATTTAGGCGACGTTGTAGCATCTAGTTTCCCATATATCCTACCTCACCGCCCTTACTGGGACACCCGGTACATCTAGACGCTAACTTCAAAAAGTAAAAGAAAATTTGAGTTATAATTTTGTTAGGGCAACTATGCAACCTCTTTCCTTTATACGTTCATAACGAAAACAGCCAACATTGTAAAAACAAAATAATAATCTTTGAGAATGACGTTTAAAACTTCATGTCATATAGATATTAGTATATACATGTTAACTTACAAAAAATTCCAAAGCCGCCCGCTTCTATAAGATATCAATAATAATAATAATGCAGTATAACAATTTTCATTCATATTTAATTAATTTTTTGAGTTACCTTGGCGTTATATTAAAAACCTTACAAAGAAAAGTTATATAAAAATAAATTTTCTTTAAAAAATGCGTCTATACTTTTTCTTATAAAATTAATCGTCATTCCGATAACACTTAAATTCTACCTTAGGAATTTTTTTGCCGCTAAATTACGAGTCATATCAAAAAATCGCATAGATACGTTTAAGGTCTATGTCTAGGTATTTTTATTTCTTTGAATGACAATATATTATAACATAAAGAAATATTTGTTTATGTTATAATATTTATAAATATAAATGTGGTCCATTAATATACGAACCCGACTGTATATTAGAAACTACGCATCGCACAGTTTCGGCAAAAAATATTGAGAGCAAAAGTGACAGAGAGAAATTGCTGGAAATTAGTTTCAAGTACCCGCGATGGTCGCTAGGGTCGTACACGAACACCAAATAAGAAAATCGGATTTTTCTCTTAAATCGGCATTGTCAAGATATGTCCAAAATCGTTTTGTTACAAACTACATAAGCATAGAAACATTTTCTTTTTTAGCATTTTTCTCCATTTTGTTGAATGAGGGGGGGAAGGTAAATGTTCACTTGAAGAAACGTCGTAACTTCTTTTTAACTCAACCAATTTTAACAAACTAAGTCTCGTTTGAGAGCAGCTTCTGGGGTGCTTCTAATAAAGTTTTTACATTGTCGATTTAGTTTTTTTTTCTAGTCGGTAGATGGCGTTTTGTGACAAGGCTGTAAATTTTTGCAATTTTCTCGATAATTTTAAACGTAACGGTGTAATTATTTTTAACTCACGAAATCGAGCGTGAAAAAAATACAGAAATTGGTGAAAAGTCGATATCTTCTTTCGTTACAAAGATGTGGATAACAATAAATTAACTGTGATTAATTATAAAGTTTATTAATTATTAAAACAATAGGAATAAGATTTAATATACTAAATGTCCCCTAGGCGTGCATCTTTAATTTAGGGCGGATAATAAAATTTATTTTTTAAATTATTATGTTGCATTACGAATTTATTTTTTATAATATATGTGGCCATAAAAAAGAGCGATGTTGTAGAAGAATGGTGTGCAACAGCCCTAATATTGAAGAACTAATGACGCCCCAAATGTTCAAATTGTCACCCGTATTGTTCAACACAAAGCTGCTATCTCTCACGCATAGACAAAATAGCAGTCTAGTAAAACTACACAACATAAAACACTAGGCACTTTAAATATTACTTTGCGTGACCATAATATTAGCTCCATTAAAGTTTTTCGTGTTTGATTAACGAACCGTTGGTTTCAATATGCCGTTAACAAATGAAATATCATTTGATATGCTTACTGTAGATTTTGAATGCATAAAGAATTCAACTGTTGATGAAAAAGTTATGCTGCGCTATATCCAGAAAGGCATCGTTACGAGAAAAGAGGTTTTGAGCGATTGGCGCGGTGCTTAAGAAATACCGGAAGTCTTCATCGTCCCGTTTTCCTAAACTTTTTATACGCAAACGACCGTCAAACGAATTTTAAAAGACCATAGGCAGATACCGATAATAAGTACATAATGTCCTGAAATATATACCTTGTCTCATTAATATCGGTTAATAAAAAAGCCTTATTTCAAATTTAGGCCACACCCAAACCATGCAGTTCTTCATCAGGCATTAACACTCGATTTTGGTAGAAGGCTTGATTATTGCCATTGGTTGCTAAACATGGCAGCTCAAAATCCTAAGCTTTTAACCGCAATGAGCATGTGAATTTACATAACATGCATAACTGATGGCAAACCAGTCCTTTGTTAAAAGAGGTATATTGGGAGGAATGATTATTGGGTCATTTGTATTTAATGAAAAACTGACCGGTGAAGTTTGCCTCAATTTTCTGACGAACCAATTGCCAGTTCTTGAAGAAAACATGCGTTTAGAAACACGCTAAACATTTTTGTTCAGCATGATGGGTGTCCATCCCATTGTTCGGCAAATTATTTCCGTCGCCAGCCAGGATTTTTATTAAGAGAAAAACTTATAGCAAAAGTAGAAAAACGTCAATATCTAGGGCACCTGATCTGATTTGGTTGGGATTCTTATTTTTAGGGGAGGTTGAAAGATAGTGTTTATTTAACCAAACCAACTACCAGGAAAAATTTGGTAGAACGAATAAGGAACGCGATTTCAATGGCAGAAGCTGTTTTTTGCCTACGTATGAGAGATTGCAACTCTGTATTAAGCAGGATACTTCAACGTCATCTACAATTCCATCGACGATCACCTGTAAATTCCTACATTTATTATCTGGTGTGCTGATAAGTAATCTCACAATATTTCACCAAACATTTTACCTTCTCGTCACCTCCGGGACATTTCGAATGGCAATTATAAGTTCATTTCAGGTAGTGCTCAGAATTTATAAAATTTAGGGTTATCTACGGCTTATTACCTATTAGTTCAGTGCTGCCATATAATCACTTACTCCGTGCAAGTGGTTGAGCATCAACCGAAAATGAATCTATAAGTCACCTTAGTAGACTTTACAAAACGAATTGGTGCCATAATTTGACCTCACTTATATTTCATGCGATGCTTAGCATATGAACATAATGTTTTTGGAAGTTATAGTACTGAATTCTTAGAGTTATAATTTTCTCTATTGGAACTGCCAGATAACCATTATAGCTACTGGCTTGTGTATACATACTTATGGGTGGACAGTACACCCGTTCCATAGCACTATAAAATGCTTGACTTTGTTACACGAAATCTAGATTTTAGTTGAAGATGAAGGAGGGGTAGAACATTCCCTTGAAAGATGAATGCGTTAACAAGGCAATAACGCTGGATTTTTTACAAATTTTTAGAAATAATGTTTTTTTAAGAAGAAACGTGAAAGACTGGCAGAACGTTATTGCCTAGGTATTAACGTTATAAACTTATAGTATTTTTGGAAATTGTTCTAAACCTATTTATACATAAGTTATCATGTAAAAACGAATCAAATTTTGACACCGCATCGCGATAATTTTGTGTTGATGATAGGCAACACACCGAACGCACTTCAGTTCATTATTATTGTGCCGGCCGGTTATAAATGATCATTAGCCCGTAAGAGTTTTTTAGCAAGTAATAATAGAAACCTTTCATTGTTATCGAGAATCATTTGCATAAATTCGAATTTACTTTTTTAAACATTTAGTAGTAGTAGTAAATGCATATAGGCAACTTTAAATACTTCGTTCTAAAATAAAATTTTACTGTCTAGCCTTATGTACAGAGAGAATTACTAATTAATGTAATTTTTTGTAACTTAAATTTAGATTTGCTTACTTTGCATAGGAAACTGCATCACTAATTGTTCTTTTTTGTTGTAGCTTTAGGTTCAGTTATTGTGCATAGCAAATTAATCAATGTTACTAGTTTAATCAATTTCACTTTATTTTATAAAGATTTATTAGAGATTGTAGAGATTGATAGATGTTGTTGCGAAATACAGAGCTCTTAGGAGTTATTGATTTAGATTATACCTATTTCTTTGTTTTTGTTTGTTCGTCCCTGTTTTTACGAATAGCCTGTACAATGGTGTAGGACACTGTATAGCAAATTATGTAGTCACAACAAACACAAAAAACACACACACACACAATATATAATATATATATATATATATATATATATATATATATATATATATATATATATATATATATATATATATATATATATATATATATATATATATATATATATATATATATATATATATATATATATTATATATATTTGAGATGATATTAATTAAGCTGAATATCATAGAGAGATATAAGCTCGGATTAAAAGAGACATTAAACATAAATTAATTACGTTGAATTTGAGTAAACATATATGTAAAGCGCAGAATGCATAAGTGCAAATTAACTACTAACAAGTACAAATATAAATGTAGGACATGTTGTTAGCTAGTTAAACCAAATCTCATAAATATAAAAGTGTTATCATAGCTGAGCATTATTATAGTTTCCGAGCAGCTTCGGAGTAGTAAAAATATGTATTTCCATTTATAAAATACATATATTCCATTTGTATGATGATATTCTAGTCTAATACCATAATATGCTTCCATTCTAAAACAAAAAGATTTTAAATTGTATTAATCAACGTAAGAAGAACAAATGTTACAAGATTCATAGAACTTATTATGTTTAAAAGTAAAATTAAACAAAGATTATGTTACAAACTTACTTAACAGTGTGATCAGGAAGTGTTGCAACTTAAGTTAACACTATAGATGTGATTTAAGCTTAAAAGTTGATAAATCAGGTTATGATGATTTTTAATGCAGTGCTTGAGATAGAATTTATTAACATGTACCATAAAAGTGTTTGAAACTGGTGAATTCTTATGTATTTTGAGCCAAGGAATCCAATTATATTGGTAGTTTTCCTGTTGGAATTAAAATAAGTTAGTTATAAGTAAATTTGTGTATGAAAATTTGCATATTTGTCATAATTTAGATAGAATAAGAATTTTTAAAAGAAATATATCATGTGAGGTGTCTATGGAAAGGAAATTTTGCATAAAATTCAAAAATGATTATATTTTTAAGGTCTGTCCACGTATAAGAAATTTCTGAAAAATGATTAACCAATAAAAATTAATCAGTGTTATGCTTGTATTGGCAATATTTGCTAAGGTGTTGGGTTGTTTTTCAGAAGCTATATAAGGAAGTGGCAGAAATTTTTATAGTTTATCTTGTAACTTACCAAAGTGTGAATTCGATGTGTACATGATTGAAAATTTAACATCGTTCATGTGGTTCGTATAACTTTTTATTATTAATTTTATAGTATTAAACAAATTAAAATTAAAACTTGTAATAAAAATGAGGTTAACGTAATTATTATTTCGGGTGATGTGTATCGTTGTATAAGTGAATGTAAATCGGCGTATTTCAATTAGTTCGTTAAAATTAAAATTTATTTTAACCGAATTACCTTTGTATTATTATTCGAATTGAAGTTAAAATTGAAAAGTGCAAGTAATAATAATTTGAATGCTGATAAAGGTTGTGGTATTTTCAAATATAAAAACCTGAAAGTAAATTATTATATTTATGAATATAATAAATAAATTAAAGTGCTTATGGAAAAGTGACAAAGCAGATATTTATGCAGTATACCTATGTATATTGGTGCTGTATAGACCTTTCACCGATGGAGCGTATACACAACTTTCTGATGCAGTACATCTTCCACCGATGGATTAATAATATTGGAATTCGAATTACATCTGAATTGGTACTTGGACCAGCTGTAAGAAGGTAACATTAACGTGAGTCACATTTATTTGAAGGTTACGTTAAATTTTATTAAAATGTATTTATGTGTATGTATGTAAAGAATACAAGTGAATTATATACTAGTCTAAAATACTACAACCATTTATTAATTTTATATTGATTCAATATTATTTAAAAAGAAAACAAATACTTACCCAAATTAAATTAGTAGTATTGTTTGGTTATGATGTTACACATAAACGTATATTATTAAGGTCAACGAAATTCACATGCGCACATGTAATATATCTTCAGATTCTACAAGCTGTTTGAATAAAAGTAAAATTTATACAATTCCAGATTTAATTAAAATCACAAACGAAGTTAATGTACTAAAGAACCTTATATTGAACCCTATCCCCTGGAGATGCTAGTAGAGGAATTTATTTTAATAAAATTAACAAAAATTATCATATTAAATTGATGACGTACCGAAGTTGTAGTAAAATACGTTACGATTTACTAATACCATTAATCTCATTATTTCATTTAATTCAAATGTGGTAAAAATTAAAAATAATTATTAAAAGTAAAGTACGATACAATTTTTTACACAATTATAGTATATTAAATTTATATACTCATCTCAATAATTTATACCATCACAAACATGGAGCCAATTGTTAATAAGAATATTTTATTTAATTTCATTTTCAAAGTAATTCATACACAACGTACCGAAGTTGTAGTAAAATACGTTACGAAATACCATTAATCTCATTCTTTTTTTTTTCAAATGTGGTAAAAATTAAAAATAATTATTAAAAGTAAAGTACGATAAAATTTATGACACAATTATAGTACATTAAATTTATATACTCATCTCAATAATTTATACCACCACAAACATGGAGCGAATTGTTAATAAGAATATTTTATTTAATTACTCGACAATACTCGAGCGGGGAATCACTAAAATACGGCATATGAGCATACTCGCTTTGAGAATTGCAATTATTCTCGTCTGGAGAAGTGAAATGGTTAAAAAATAAGTCTACACATTTTCTTGTAGCATTATTATTCAGATACTGGTATAACAAAATTATATACAGCTGTTACTGAAATATTTAATAAAAACCGAAAACTGCGCTAAACAAACCCTCCTTTACGCCGCTGGATTTTTCCAAAATCTAATCAGCTCCAGATCAGGTCCGTGTTGTCGGAATTTATCGCTGACAACACACGCACACGCGCACACGACACACGTATTCACACATCCATAAACGTGCATACGCACCACACACACACACACGTACGCGCATAATCTAATAATAAACTTGTTTCAATTTCTTAAACATTTCTAAAAGTTTTTTTCTTACCGAAGATCTTAACTGTAAGTGTTATCGAAACGTCTAGATTTGTATTTTATATATTCCAAATATTGGTGAAAGTTTACATCTTCATGTAAAAAGATGAGTATGTGTGTGTTTGTGCGTTTGTGAGTTTGTGCATGTTTGTGTGTTTGTGTGTTTGTGTGTTTGTGTGTTTGTGTGTTTGTGTGTTTGTGTTTGTGTGTTTGTGTGTTTGTGTGTTTGTGTTTTGTGTTTGATTTGTGTTTTGTCTTATGTGTGTTGTGTGTTTGTGTATTGTGTGTTTGATGTTTTGTGTGTGTTGTGTGTTTGTGTTTGTGTGTGTTGTTTGTTTTTTTTTGTGTTTTGTGTGTTTGTGTGTTTGTGTTTGTGTGTTTGTGTGTTTGTGTGTTTGTGTGTTTGTGTGTTTGTGTGTTTGTGTGTTTGTGTGTTTGTGTATCTGTGTGTATGTGTGTCTGTGTGTTGTGTTGTGTGTGTCTGTGTGTCTGTGTGTCTGTGTGTCTGTGTGTCTGTGTGTCTGTGTGTTTGTGTGTGTGTGTGTGTTTGTGTGATTGTGTAGTTGTTTGTTTGTGTGTTTGTGTGTTTGTGTGTTTGTGTGTTTGTGTGTTTGTGTGTTGTGTGTTTGTGTGTTTGTGTGTTTGTGTGTTTGTGTGTTTGTGTGTTTGTGTGTTTGTGTGTTTGTGTGTGTGTGTGTTTGTGTGTTTGTGTGTTTGTGTGTTTGTGTGTTTGTGTGTGTGTGTGTGTGTGTGTGTGTGTGTGTGTGTGTGTGTGTGTGTGTGTGTGTGTGTGTGTGTGTGTTGTGTGTGTGTGTGTGTGTGTGTGTGGGTGTGGCTGCGTGAGTGCGTGCGTGCATGCGTGCGAGCGTGCGTGTGTGTGTGCGTGTGTGTGTGTGTGTTTGTGTGTGAGTGTGTGTGTGTGTGTGTGTGTGTGGGTGTGCGTGTGCGTGTATGTATGTGCGTGTGTGTTTGTGCCCGTTCGCATGCGTTTTTCTTGCTAGTATGCTCATGCTTATTGTCAGTAATCACTAGAGTGATTATTCGATTCGTTGTCCGGTTTCATCCTAGGTCGTCATCGAATAGACGGGGGATGCGGAGGGCATATGTGATGTTGTCTAGGGATTCTTCTATCTCATCGGAGAGGCGGTCAAGGAGTTGTGTAAGGATTGTGGGGATTCTAGAATTTTAATTTAGGTTTTCTTCGTGGAAATTGGGGAAAACGGAAGTTGTAGGGTGTGGTAAGGATCTATTTGGTAGGGATAGTGTCGCCGTAGATTATTTATGTGCAAAGCTTTTCTGGTGTTGATCATCGGGGATGCGTTGGTATGTTTGCGTGTTGTGTTGTTAGGTCGAAGGTACCTGAGAGGTAACCTGTGTATGCGTCTGGGTATTCGGTGGTGCGCATGCGATGCGAGTGTGTGGGCGAGTACGTGCGTGTGTGTAGGTGTGCGTGCGTGTGACTCTGTGTGTGTTTGTGTTTGTGTTTGTGTTTGTGTTTGTGTTTGTGTTTGTGTTTGTGTTTGTGTTTGTGTTTGTGTTTGTGTTTGTGTTTGTGAGGTTTGTGTGTTCTGTGTTTGCGTTTGCGTTTGCGTTTGCGTTTGCGTTTGAGTTTGAGTTTGTGTTGTGTGCTTGTGTTTGTGCTTGTGTTTGTGCTTTGTGCTTGTGCTTGTGCTTGTGCTTGTGTTGTGTTTGTGTTTGTGTTGTGTTGTGCTTGTGCTTGTGCTTGTGTTGTGCTTGTGCTTGTGTTGCGTTGTGCGTTTGCGTGTTGTTGTGCGTGTTGTTTCGTGTTTTTGTGCGTGTTTTGTGCTGTGTTTGTGTGCTGTGTTTTTGTGCTGTGTTTTTGTGCTTGTGTTTGTGCTTGTGTTTGTGTTTGTGTTTGTGTTTGTGTTGTGTTTGTGTTGTGTTGTGTTTGTGTTTTGTGTTTGTGTTTGTGTTTGTGTTTGTGTTTGTGTTTGTGTTTGTTGTTTTTTTGTTGTTAGTGTTAGTGTTTGTGTTTATGTTTGTGTTTGTGTTTGTGTTTGTTTTGGTGTTGGTGTTTGTGTTGGTGTTGCTGTTGGTGTTATTGTTGCTGATGGTGTTGGTGTTGGTGTTGGTGTTGTTGTTGCTGATGGTGTTGGTGTTGGTGTGGGTGTTGGTGTTGGTGTTGGTGTTGGTTTTGGAGTTGGTGTTGGTGTTGGTGTTGGTGTTGGTGTTGGCGTTGGCGTTGGCGTTGGCGTTGGCGTTGGCGTTGGCGTTTGCGTTGCGTTTGCGTTGGCGTTGGCGTTTGCTTTTGCGTTTGCGTTTGCGTTTGCGTTTGCGTTTGCGTTTGCGTTTGCGTTTGAGTTTGCGTTTGCGTTTGCGTTTGCGTTTGCGTTTGCGTTTGCGTTTGCGTTTGCGTTTGCGTTTGCGTTTGCGTTTGCGTTTGTTTTTGTGTTTGTGTTTGTGTAATTCATCTCCATTATCAACGACATCTGGAATAATGGCAGCTCCTTAGCTACAATAATATGAAAAATGAGGACCGAATAGGTCCAGTTTAAAATCATCAGTTGGCTTCAACAATGAATACCTACTTTTCTAAGTTGAAAATGATTTCCTCAGAGTACTATGATGGCTGGTTTTATCATTGAATGGATATGTTGCATCACAAATCCATGTTACCCGTGGTACATCAGACTGGATGTTGTACAGTGAATTTTTAAAAGGTGTTACATGTGGTTGAGTAAACCTGTCGTGTAATTGTTCGTAAACCAATGCTTTCGAAAACAAACCTTGCAACTAAGGGCCTAGGAACAACACCGATCACCAGGCTGACTGCTGGCCTGCTTTTGTAGTTGAAGAGTACTTTCAAAAACTTATCACATAGCTCTTGCTGCCATTCACACAAAAATGTGATAGCGTCCCTTCTACCCACACGTTGGTGGATATTCTCGTCGGGAACGCAACCGCAATAGGTATACAACTAATTCAATTAATTTTTATTAATTAGAAATAAACGTTCGAATTCCTCATCTTATAATCTTAGTTGAGGTCAGACTACCTTTTGCACTCCACGTGGCCTGTAAAGCTGGTCTATGAAATAAATGACCAGCTCATCTCATAAGAATAGGTTAAGCTAAGGGCAGCGCGTCGATTTATTGCAAGCTGCCGCTTTTTTATATCAGGTGTACGATTCATTTGTTTGAGGTGTTCCTAAGTATTACAACTGTAACAGCGTAATCTTATTCGGGAATTAGAATGACAGGTTTTTGAAGGTATCGCGAGCTGAAAAACAATCCGGATTTTAAAACAAAATATAATAGAAGCAATCGAGTGAATATCAATTTTAATGGAAGTCGAACTACTATCAAGAATGTGATCAATGCAAATCAATTTCTCTGTTACAAGTTTCAATAACAATAATACGTTATATTT
This sequence comes from Vesta saturnalis, assembly GCA_036346205.1. Classification (NCBI taxonomy): domain Eukaryota; kingdom Metazoa; phylum Arthropoda; class Insecta; order Coleoptera; family Lampyridae; genus Vesta; species Vesta saturnalis. The sequence continues at coordinate 3,828,855 of JARFJB010000762.1, forward strand.
ATTTTATTGAAGTATGTTGCAGTGTATAACAAATATATTTTAGATTGTTTTTAGAATGAGTTGCAAAGTGCAAATGTAATCAACACGAGGTCATAATTAAAAATAAAAAATACAAGTAACAAAAGTATAAAAATAATAATAATAAGATTATAGGTCATGGTGATAACCATCACTTTAAAAATGGGAAAACACACAAAATCATTACATGCAAAGCGGACATCGGATTTGGTTCGTTATCTATAAGAACGTTGTCCATGTCATCTCTAAATGAGGAGTCCTCATTTTCATTCATTGCGAAATTTTCGTTCCCGAAAGTAGCAGGTTCTGTTCTGTAAATCTCAATAACAATGAAAATGTCATTTACATCCTTATAAGCAGAGTTCGTTCGTTGTGTTCATAGGTAGCATCTTTTTCGCGGTAGAGTTATGTGATTTACCACAGTTGCAATTGAATGTATTAAACATTGAAGGAAACTTGCACAAATCAAGTATCTCGCTGGTTAAGACTGATATTCGTAAAACTCCTTAAAGGAACCAAAGGCCATCTATAACGTACACACAGTGATTCACGAGCAGCGCCAAAAAACAGGTAAAACACAAATATTTTGGGAAACTGGCAGTTGTTCGGCAGCCGGTAATCCGCAGTTTTGTTATCCGATTTAGAATTAGTTACCCAAAAACCCCTGCATACCTTGAGAAACCATGAAATGATCATTGAAAAGGCCTAGACCTTATAGAAAGATTATGGCTTTATTTTTCTTACCAAAACTGCAGTAACGGCTGGTATCGCTGATAATGAATTATTTTACAAAAACTATACTGTGCATTAGGGTGGAGTGAAAAGACATGAAAAATTTTTTTTTTCTTCAATTTAATAGCCTATGTATGGAAAAGTTGTTAAATGTAAGTGTTATTATATCTGCAAAATTTGAGCTTTCTAGGAAGCTATCTTCGGCTGCCCATTTGGTAATGAACTTTGTAAAAAAATGTTATTATTTGACAATTTTTCAACCAACTCCTGCCAAAAGAAATGGTTTTAATTTATTAGCCTATACGCCTATACTCCTAGGAGTGAATTTTTGTCTGCCCATTTGGCACAGAAATCTGTAAAAAAAAAATAATATTTGCGAATTTCTTATGCAGCTCCTCGCTTGTTTTCTATATGAAAACAACCCAGAACTCACCACATGGAGGTGGCTGCATATCGAGTTACTCCACCCTACCACCCTTGTATTTAAAAATGAATTACAAAAATAGCTTATAATACCTTAAAATATTCTCTTTTTGTGTCAAATTTAGGTAGTGCGTCCCTCGATGTTATTCTAGATCTTATAAATCCATCTCGTGCTTCGTTGCCACATACCGCAGCTGATGCTTCGGTAACCAATTTTACATTTCGTTCTACTGCATGGGAATGACAGGGATTCTTTAAAATACGTATTTCGTCAGGTACATCTAAGATCATTGCATTAAGATCATTATCAGAAATGGAAACCGTAAGCGGTGGTCCTGTAAGTGAAATTGATTGCCAGTCAATTAAGGCTATGCAGTCGTCTGCTTCAAAATTTAATGTAGGAATCTTAAATTCCCTAATATTTTCCTTTGCTTTCATTTGTCTGCATTTCAAAATTCGACGAGGACCCAATTCTCTCACATGCTTCCGATCATCAGCCAACATTGCTAACAAAATATTTTCTGGGTGCGCAAAATATCCATTTCTTTGCAGAGTTCGATCAATTATGGCCTTTAAGTCTTCGGACAGAAATCGAGATTTTCTAATTATAGTAAATAAATGTTTACTTCCATATCGACACGATGACTTCGTTTTAATATCGAACCATGCAAATGCGTATACTCTAATAACATATTCTGTTAAAACTTTCAAATTAGTCGATGGAAATTCTGTTGAGACATATAGTCTCAAAATTCTATTTGCCGTCGTTAACCACCTGGCATAACTCATCTTTCCAGGATCCTTTTTTGACAAGCTTAATGAAATAATACCCTTGGATATTCCACTGCAAATTTCATACAGATACCGTTGGTCTGTACTTAGTTCTTCCACCGAAACGTCAGGCAAAGTTACTTCTATGTTTTCAAAGTTTACTACAGGCATTAACTCGCAAGATTCCAACATTTTTCCAATTTCTCCAGAGTAGCCTTTAGGCCCGGTGGTTTTTCCGTCTAAATGTTGTAATAGATGACGTAACGCAACAGACATATAAACCATTGTAAGGAATGACCCACAGAAATTTCAAGTTGTTTTATGATACCATTTTTAGAACCCGTGTTAACCACAACCAATAGCTTTCATCTTTGAAATATTAACATTTGCCTCTAAAAAAGTTAAGATACTTGTTTTAATAGAATGGCAGCTGGCTGATGTTGAAGTTACATGCCCAAGATAAGTGGATCCTGGTTCTGAAATTATAACAACATGCTCTTCCATTATGGTTTTTCTAGCTACTCTTTCAGATTCTTCAATCAAAGTTAAGGTCTTATCTTTTCGACCATCGAAGTAAATTCCATATTCCGATGAAGAGTAGCCTTCTTCAACTTTCCTTTTCAGATTTCTACGTGTTTTTATTCTTTCCTTTCGGATTTTGCTTCGATCTACTATTTTCGAACAATTGTCCTTATTAATTATTCCCATATATTTCAAGGCCACATTTACAAGAAATGCTGCTGCTCTATCAGAAACTCCAGTTCTGTCGCAAGCCTGTGCTACATTTGGAAGCTCAGTTCTCATTTGTGAAGTTGAAGCAGAATCTCGATTAATAGTCTTTTCATCCGTTGCATGTTCCGTATCTTCATCGCATTCATTAGACGATGTTGAAGTGTCTACAAGCTGCATTGTAGAAGAAGAACGTTTATTGTCTATTTTGTCCTTACTAACTTGCAAGTGGAACTTTTGTCTTCTTTCTGTGTCTTCGTCTTTACGTTACAACCTCTTATGAAGTATTTTGGTTGCTTTAATATCAATACCTCCAATGAGAATTTTTCGTGATGTTCTTTGATCTGTTAAAAAAGCTTTTTCCGCTACAGGAACTTTAATTTTGCATTTACAGATCAAGAAGTCTTTACATTTACATAACGAAATATCGAAGAGTGTTTTCTCTGCTGATTTTCTAAATGAAACAATTTTTTCCGAAGAGCTTAATTTTCCGTCCTTTTTACACGCTTTTTAATATTACGATATTTTTGTTATCTTATGTAATATTTGTTGGTCCGTTACAGTACTAACTGAACTTTTTTTCCACAAACATTTCAGATCCTTTATTAGTGACGAACGCGAACACACATCTGTCAAACCAGGCTCTTGTTTATTCACAGTTAAAAGTTCTTGTCGTACATACAAATAATATCTCATAACGTCCGCATATGTCGGTAGCACATTGTCTTTAAATTCTGCAGGAACACCAAACACGGGGCACAAATTGTCTGACCGCGTTCGAGGCATTTTTGGAGGCACTAAGTAACACGAATAAAAAGTATGAAACAAATATAACAATCTAGAATGAGTGGAACGCTTAACTGAAAGACGTCTAACTCAAAGGCATAACGCAGCTAAACTGATTCAACGACTAAGGTCGATTCAATTGAGTCATTGAGTGCGTGCGTCGGAAGAGGGGGTACTATGTTGGTAGAAATCAGATTTCGGACGTGCGCAGAGGCATCTAACACTATTACATCAAAATAAGACTCATTCTGATAATAAGTTTGTATTTATAAGTTTTCCGCCAAATCCTGTAAAATACCTAAATTTTAAATTTATGGGGGCAGCCAAGTGGTTAATCCGATTCAGCTGAAATTTTGCACTACATTTAGGTTTAACAATACACAACTTTTCCGCATATAGGTGTTTAGAATTTTTGACTTTGATTTTTTCACTCCACCCTACTGTGCATCGCTGTGGTCGTAAATTTAAGTGAGTTAATAAACAGTTAGGCGGTGGTGCACTAATTTCAATGAAAAACCTAATCTGTAACGTTAAGGGATTTTATCAATAAGCTATGTGTATATATATATATATATATATATATATATATATATATATATATATATATATATATATATATATATATATATATATGTATTGTGTTTGTGTGTAATATATAAGAAACCCTACATGATTATTTTCTATATTACGGATCTCAAGTTCGACATTATTTTTTCTAAATACGAACGTCATAAATTGGCTTTATGGTTAGTTTGGGAGCATGATAGTATTCTCGATTGCCTCAAGAAGCACAAGGTGTATGAAATCAATGATGCGAAGGATCGGAATGCTATACATCCTTTAAGCTATCCATGGTATTATTTCATTCTTCAAGTATGTTTTAAATCCTTTATCGGTTTCTTTGATCTCACCCGTAAACGTCCTTTTTATACTTAAGATTCTAAACACACACTCAAATTGGAAAATTGTTTACAGTAACCTTCATATTCTGATTAAAAGAAAACTGCTTCAAGTAGACTTTTGTCTGAGGATTTATTTAGAGCGTATTATCTTAAATAGAAGTTTGTGACTTTGAAACCGTTCAGTCTAATTTAACTTTTTAGTGTAATTTACACTCTGTTGTCCATAAGTTAGATTATTTGCCATCTGGCGATGGTCTACACGTGTCAGGTGATTCATATTGTGCTTCTACAAAGGTTAAAAATAGTAGAAAACAAAACTTTTTTACTGATGATACTTACTTATTCCACAACCTTGTGCACATCCAAGTATTCTTATATTGTTAAAAGGTTGTCCATTACTTGCCCATGCAGGATCATATTGTGGTGTTACACGTGATGTACAATCAGAAAATCATCTTTCAAAGCGTGGTGAAGCTGTAGTTATTGTACCCGCTGGAGGTGTTGTTGATTGTTGATTATTACCACTATTAAAATTATCGAAATCGTAACCTTCAATTTGAATTTGTTTAGCATTCACGCAAACAATTAGTAATACCGTAACAAATAATACAGTGTAATAAGATGTGGAAATCTTTGCTAAACTGTAATATATTATATTATAAATCAGGAAATGAATCCATATATACGAGTGAGAAGTTTGACACTTCTCGCGAGTTTCATAATGGCATTTCAATCACGTGTGATATTCGCCGTTTTATCTTACAGGTGAATTGAAACAAATTATTTCACTCAAACAAATACCTAATATTCGCTTATAAAAATTGTATCGTCGTGTATATCATTTTTCGTAGTTACCAATTGTTGTTAGAGTTATGAAATAAACAATTCATTATTTTTTTCATAATTTTCATTGATTTGTACGAAACTAATAAAAATGAATTTTAACAGCTATTGAACTTATCTACTTGTGAGCACTTGTGCATACATATTTCATTTCTGTCACGGAAAACAATGGTCCGAGGTACCCCAATAACTACTGCTGTAAGATAAGGTAATTAATACTCACAGACAATAAATAATTAACTTATTCATTATTCTTTGTTGAAATGAACTAACTAGCCACAGAAAGGACGTGTCTTTATACTGGAATTTCTTGACGCACAATTTTTAAATACACCCAACTAAAAATGGGGAAATTCCAGAATTTGTTTATATTTCATCGACAGAACGAATTCCCAAAGTGTGAAGTGATTAATCATATCTTTTTTTTTCCCAATTACATGAATTGCTTATTCAATTTTACCATTCCATGCGTGGATATATTATTAAATTAATATACAATTTCTTTAAGTAGTGGTTATAAGTAACAGGATGTAAGTAGGTAATGATATGAATTCTGGTTTAATACAGATGCTGCAGGTCCAGTTAACGAAATTTCTGTGCGGATAACAGTCGATATAAATACAAACGACTGTACGCCCAAAATTGGAAATTCCATTGTGTTTTGGTGAGTTGGATTTCACAAATAATAAATATGAACGATTTGACCGAAAATTATATGACTTCCAAACAGATATACGGGGTCTCTCGACGAACTGAATATATACAGAAAACTACTACTACTATTTTTTTGAAAATTTGTATACAGGGGTTATCTAAAAAATCTAGTTTAACTAAAATATTTTCAATTCTATACAGCTTCCGATTATACCGGAAGTAGACCCCAACTCTGTTATTTCAAATTCAATTTACCCATTTGTATTATATTTAAATTTAAATTTAAATGTTCGTTTGTAAAAAGTATCATATGTCCAAAATTCACCGTTTTTTCGTTATTTTCTCATAATTTTTGACAGATGCAGCTGCTATGGCATTCCTAACCATACACATTTCATCTATGATCATCATCTATAAGCCTTTTGTAATAGTCTTTAAATCAGTATTTATAAAAAAATGTTAATCACAAAATTTAACAGTTTATTTTTACATCTAATGATAATGAACAAATGTGATAATTTAAGACTGACCTAACAGTAGCAAATAAAATTAGAGAATTTTTAAAAACCAGCTATGAAAGTTGCTCAAAATGAAATCCATTCTGTTGAATACATAGTTCAATCCTCCTTGACATGTTTGACGTCGCTGCATCCACCATTTCGGGTGTAATTTTTTTGAAATGCATCTCGTATTCGTTGACGAAGTTCTGAACTGTTAAATTTTGTGATTATCATTATTTTGTTATAAATACTGATTTAAAGACTATTACAAAAGGCTTATAGATGATGATCATAGATGAAATGTGTATGGTTAGGAATGCCATAGCAGTGTATTAAGATTATACAAAACCTACAAAGAAATGTAGTAAAAAATTTAATTCATTTCAGTAAGAAACCATGAAGATGATGATTTTTCACAGACGAAACGTAGTAGAATAGTCAAGAATTTTATATCATTGTATTAAGCTATAAGAACCTTACAAAAAATTGTAGTAAAAAATCCAGGTCCGTATTTAAAAAAATATTGTTGAGGGTGGTCCTGAAAAGACAAAACGTCGTATTGAAATTTTTGGTATGGCAAGTTGTAGTAAATTTTATTAAAAAAAAAAGTTTAGATTAATTTTTTTGATATCTGTTATAATAACAACGCTAGTCTTACAAAACGAAAATGAGCATTTTCGAATTTTATCGAATATCTCCGGAACTAGTCTTTATACTAATGTACTACCCAACAAATTACGAAACTTATTTCTCATTTAACAGATACTCTATCTATTACGGTTTTCGATATCTCTGTATACGCAAATTAAATTCGTTCACCCTGTATATATATATATATATATATATATATATATATATATATATATATATATATATATATATATATATGTAATGTAAAGATATAATGTATGTGGGAGTTCTAATTGTTGGGAAATTTAAATATAAGATTTTATTTGATGATGTATATTTAATTTTTTTATAATAAGAATTGAATTGACTTATATTGCATGTACAAGTATTACTGGTATTATTAACTGGTTCTATATTATGTGGATTCCACGTTATATCAAAGGTCTCGTATATTAAATGTGCCTTACTAAGATTTGTACCATAACGCATTATTTGCGTACTCTATGAACTCAAATACCAAACTGTCAAATTTGCTAAATGATGACTTCTTAAAATTGTGATTTTAACTTGGTAATTGAAATTAAAATTTGGAAATAAAAATAAATTTCTACTTGTTTTGCAGATGTTTACACAACTATTGCCTAAACATGTACAACTATACATAAAATTATAAATGCAAGAAATCACACAAATATGAATACAACTAGCAGGGTTAAGATCAAAATTAACTCACATATGCATCGTCATATCTGCAAACAGATGTTTTCATACAGCTGGTTCCAATTATACGCGTAAGCTCTTTCCAATCGATGATCGAAGTCATTGATCCACCAAGTTCGCTGATGAAATACGTCCAATAATTCCACACTGGCCCTCGGATTGATGGTTGCTTTTGTTGTGGTAAACGTGCTTATTATTTGCTTAAAAGTTTCACTCTACCACTAAATTTATTGATAGTAATATTTATTTAATTGTTTTAAGATGTTTCAAAAATTACCGGTTTATATAATGTTTTAAAGATGTAGAATTTTTAAATTAATATCACTTTTCTTTTTAGCATCCGAATGGAATATCAATTATTAAAATGTCGCAGCAGGAATAAAATACCAGTTGAAAAAAAATGAATGCAATTTTATTTAGGAAAACGTAACCACAAATAAATTTAAACAACCGAACTTTCTTAAACTCGTCAAACATTAATCGTAACAACTGTTAAGTTTAATTCGTAATAAACTTTACGAACATTGACAAATATCGGTAACCTAACTTTATTTTAACAAATGTAGGTTAATAACAATTGTTTCTGAACTTCTCGTCTCTCCGTTAAACTTGTATTAAAATCTCCCGATAATAAATGTGGTTAAATAACTTACTTGTTAACACAAACACTACACTTTTTTAAACTTTGCAAAACAACTGGATGAAATAGAAAAAAAATAGAGAGAGATTCTGCTCGGGAGCAATTCTTTATATACCCTTCTGTTACAACATTTTCAATTTTTCTTTAGAAATCCAAACAATGTAACCAAGTCTATGATTGCTCAGAATAAATTCGAAAACTTAACTAAATTATAAATTATGCTATAACTTTCTTATAAAGCTACTGATTTAAATTTTAAAAACAGAAATGAAATCTGTGCAAAATTCCGCACAATTTGGTACCAAACTTAGTATACCTCTCTTAAAAATTCTACGAATTGACTTATTCTAAACTGAAATTGCTTATATCTAAAAAATCTTACTTTCTACACTTAAATAAACTACATATACGTGATCTGGACGAAAATTTGAATTAGAAAACATTTATTATATGTCCACAATCTTAAATTTAGAGGAAAATTCTGTTTAACATAGGAAATTTGTATAGTTAATTCCATTTCACTAAATTTATGTTCACATAAATTGTACAAAGTAAATTACTGTATGGAAATGAGGAAAACCTCCTATTAATCACATTAACAAATCATTTTAAGCTCATATTAATCAAAAAAACTATTAATTTGTAAAAAAACCTTAAATTTAAAACTTAACCTAACTTAATTTAAATATACAAATAGTTTGCGTTTATAACGTTCAAATTAATCAAAATGTTATTCATATAGCTTATAAAATTTGTCTTTATCATTTTCAATGTTCACTTTGTTTGTATCGTTTAAATTTTAGTTACTTTAATAAACCATATTGTCTAACACATTTCTTCAAAAATCTTACATAAAAATGTATTTGCATGTAAATTTCTTTATGTAAAATTGTTCTGTACATTGTGCTAAATGTGCTAAATGCACCACTTTGTTTATCGCACATCCACTTCCATTTATATTGTGAGTAATGATTAAATTATGTTCGTACTGTAACCCTTTTTCGAATTTTAACATCTTTCCTGCATTTTACCTTACTTATAATATGTCCCTAATATAAACATAACTGTACACTGTGTGTTAAACGCCTGTAAAATATCCAAATGCCAAAATACTTTTAGTGAACTGTAATTTAATGAAACAAAACTACGAACTTAATCGTACTTACAGAAATAACTTTATTTAACCTTCCTGACATGTTTTTATGTAGCACAATGCTTTTTATGACTGAAACAACTTGTACAAATTTTATTAAGCCTATTTTAACCAAAACAAATCCACTTTCTTGCAATCGTATACCAAATTACATCAATTAAATGCATCGTAAAAGTATCGTACTTGATCTCAAATTGTTCTAAAGAAATTACCAGCTTAAAATCTCCAATCCCTGTCTTAATTTTATCTAACCATCTCAATATATATATATATATATATATATATATATATATATATATATATGTATATATATATATATATATATATATATATAGCTATTTTAAGTAATGACGAAGCTTTACTGCTGATTCTCTTTAAGTAAAAAATATATAAAAAAGTATAAAAAAAATTCAAAAAATATGGTTGCTTAAAGTCCAACCCCAAACATCCTCATGGTAGCAGCTGGAAACTACAGATAGATATGCTAATATATATATAGAGATCTAGGCTAATATGGGGCTCTGGCAGACGGTGCATATTTCTTAAACATGCATAGGGTTTATAAACTAGGTGTAAATTAACTTGGGGTAAAATTTCCTCTCTCGAACAATGGGTCGCATACGGCACTGAAAGCTACTAGCAGGGTCGCTACAGCCACGATTTTTGCTGGGTCGCATCCGGAACGGTCGCACCCGGTACGTAATTGGTCAGACGATGGAGGAGACCATTCATGAGGACCGTTCTTTGCTATCAAACCATCCTCAACCAAATATTATAAGGTGGAGCTCCGTTATGTTGGTACCACAACTGATTCCAATTCAAATTTCGCGGTCATAATCATTTAAAATTTCAAGGTATCTTTCGTCTAAAATAATTAAAATTTTAATGTAAAAATTGATTTACAATCGCGAATCAGTTTACCATCCAGATTTTCATTATTAAAATGTACCAAAAGCACACCATCATTTTTTATTGCGCCAAAAACACTAACATTCCAATGAGTTTGGTATTGCCTTTCGCGAATTAGATGTGGATTTACATCACTCCAGTAATGAGAGCTAAACATACCATTTTTATGAAATTTTGCTTCATCAGTCAAAATTGTTTTATTCAAAAAATTTTCATCCCCTTGAGTTTTAACTAATATAAACCCACAAAAATTTTATCGTTTCATCTGGCTTTAAATTTAGAGTTAATTTACATGAAAACGGATTAAATGTGTGCTTTTTCAAAACTTGATGAACACTTTTCGTAAATATTCTCAGATCTTTTTCGGCATCAGCTAATGAATTTTCAGGGTGTGCTCTAAAATACGCCATAACAGTAATTTCAATAGGTTCATTGTCAACTACGGGTTTATTTTTTTCGGTTTTCCATCAAATTGGCCGTAAGTGTTACAATTGTAAATAAGTCGCGTCAGGGTGTCATGAGTTGAACATGGCCTGTTCCGGATATCGTGCAGCGTAAAACATTTAGCAAATTCTTTTAATAACTTTTCCATATTCTCTGTATCCTACTAATAAATAATAAATTAATAAAATATTAAAACCTAAACGACACATAATTACGAGTAACAATTTTTGATTTTTCAAATTTCACAAAAATTTTTAACATCTTTAACAATTTTGAAAGATAATATTACTACTAACGAAGAGAACTGTATGCGTTATCGAAACGTTTAGATTGTACAACTTAAATACACCACATAAAAAACCTAAGATAGTGTTTTAAAATTTTTAAATGTTTACCTTGATCCAGGGCAATCGAAGAAATGTCGAAGAAAATATTTGCGAGATAATTTAAGGGTTTTTATAAGAAATATGTTAACCTGCACCGTGAAGAAGTAAATGGTGAAGCTGCACATAAAGGGTTCTTATAGAAGAAGCGGGATGATTTTGTGCACTAATAATTATATTTTTTTTCAGGGGTTAGGTTCATCTCTGCATGCGGTATAACTTATTAAATGTTTTTTTCTAAGGGGCTCTAAACCAAGCCAAATGGTGGATCCTTGTGGTTGGAAGGATAGGCGCACATACTCAGCATAGTGCAAGAAAAACCTAGAGTTTTGGTCGAGATCTTTAGTTCGTAACTAAATAGTTTATTAGAGATTCTATGTAAATAATGAGGACAAACAAATAACCAAAATATCTAAATATATGAAAGAGTCGTTTGAAAATGGCTTCTAAAATAAGTAGTCCACAGTATAGCTAGTCTAAGTTACAATATTTAATCGTTCATCACATACAATATTAAGATAAGTAATTAAACACATTTTATGTAACAAATATAAACAGTGAATGTTTATTGTACGTGACGTGCGTTTGTCCAACCAGGCCTTTAATAAAATAGTTAATTGGTGAATGGGATTGAGCTAAATTTAATCATTGCACACTAAATTAGAAAATTGAAATTGAAGTCAAAAAACTATTTATTTTTAAACTGTAACACCTTGTATTTCAAAGAATAAATGTTTGAGGACCTACAATTCTTATATAATTCTTTCTCATTTTACCAATTTTCATCTGTAAAGCGTTGCCGGTTGAAATTAGCAACACTCTGTATAAATAAATACATGTGCTTTAATGTTACTGTATACTCAAAAAATAAGATCGTAAGTAATTGGTTGTCTTATAAATTTATTTATTTTTACATTTGAAAATGAATGTACTATAAATAAATTGAAACTGCGAAATAATTAATACCTTTTGTATTTTTGAAGATTTTCATTCATTACAACCATGATGTACGCAATTTTCACTTCACACTGCCTTTAAGTGCCTTTTTTCTTTCATGTAATCATTAGAAAATAATGATCAACCTGTTCTAGCATCTTCCTCTGAAATCGATTTCAACAACTAAAAACAATTATTTAAATTAGTTTTTACAACAAATCAAAAAGAAATTAGAATACCTAATCCGCATGACTGGGCACACTTAAACTTTGATAAGTTGAAAAATGTTTCAGAATTTGTGCCACACAGAGGATTATATTCTGGAGTCGTTTGACACCTTGCAATACAGCTTAAATATGGACTGAGCGTAGTAGATGGTACAGTCGGTGTTGGTCTGTTATTAAAACCACCTCCTTGGAATTGCTGAAATCTATCTCCTTGTTTTTGTTTCGAACTTTGACGGTTATCCACTTGTCTTGTTCTTCTTTTTAAAGGCTCTATTGGAGGTTGTTCTTCCGAAATAGTTAATATTTGTATTTCTTGATTCTTCCCACTTTGTCTTTGTTTTGCTAGTATAGTATTAACTACACTATCGTCTTGTGCACTAACAGTGTGCAAGAAGAAAAATAGCACTGCAAACAAAATTAACCCATTAAAATGTAATTAATGATTTATTTTATTCAGCTTACCTGGAATAAAGAAGCACAACATACTGTCTATAGATTATAGCTATTACTAATGAACATTTATGGTGTATTTATAATAATATCACTAATTTTGGATAATACCAAAGTGAATTTTAATGTCCTCTTCAAACAATCGTGATACAGTTAATTTTATAATGACTGGATTTTCTAATTGTGTCAGTATATCTTTTTGGTAAAAGTTGTATTGTTTTTTTTCTCCTTGATTGATAACTTTACTGATAACGTACTATTGAATACTTTCAAGCATTTGTACTTTCAATATTTTTTACTTTTAAATTATAATTTTTGTTCAAATGGTTTATGTAATCATTGGGTTAGTGAAGTTAAAGTTGTATACTATTAATTAATATCAACCAAAATAAAATTTAAATGTTACTAATTGATTTGAAATTATCCGTTTTAACGTAACGATGCGTGAAAATGTTAATATTGTTCATGAATAATTTGTCCTATTACTCTCTGATTTTAAAAATGTATATTTGTGCATTTCAGCACCTTCTTGTTGGGTTACATAGTGCACTACAAAAGAAATCGCAATAAATGTCGATACCATGTACCTTGTATTATTTAAGCTTGTGCACTGTGATTGCACCATTCGAGTTACATCACATAAAACCAGTGACAGCTGTTCGAGGTAGGCAAGGTAGGCATTGCCTACCCTGTTATTTGGCCCTACACGCTAACAATAACGATAGGCGATGAAAACAGTGGTCAGTTTTTTATTTTTTCATTTTTTGTTTTGTTAACTCCCACTAGAATTAAATATTTATTTTATTTCATTTAAAACAGTATGTAATATCGCTTTATTCAATTAAAACATAAAAGGCCATTGTACGTCAGAAATCACTATGAGCTACGGCAATACGCGTACCGTACAGTGCTTTTGATAGGTGCTACTGGATGCGATCGCATACTGCAATGAGGCAGTATAGGGACTTGCCTAAATAGTAATTTATTAATACTATTTCGCGTCTAGATTAAATTTTTAAAAAACAAAAAATTTACTAGTTTCATTGATTAATATTAATGCAAACAATTTAATTGGCTAACGCACTGCAATTTCAGTTATGAATATTGTTTCAATACTGTTGGCAAATCCTAGTTTTAAATGTTTATTACCTGCCATTATTGCAATGGTATAAGTAAGATACCTTTTGCCGAAAATTAGTGGTGAAAATCGTGTATAAATTAATTTTTTGATTGGTGCCCCATTTTACCCATTTAAAGCACCCCTTAGCGTGTTTAAATCGAACTTTCAAAAGTTACCATGGCAACATCAACAACTCAAGAAACGTGAAGTCTAAATGACAATTTTTTGATTATTGATCTGACAGGAGTACCTTGTAACGTCAAATAAAATATTACTAACAAATTTAAAACCTTTATTTAAACATTTTTTAACACTTTTAATTTTATAAATGAAAATAGAAAGTACAGTTAGTATTGTTAGATGTATTAATTTTTATTTACATATTTTACATTATTAGTTCTTATTTCCATTTTTTGTAGTAATAATACTAGTATTTATGATTTCAAGGGGCACCAATAAAAAAATAGGGTAAAGTATTCGTGGATAACTGATTTTTAAAACACTTACTCTATCGCGCGTGTTTTAAAGACCTTTTCATCCACTTATACTTTCATATACTATTTAATAATAGTATATTATATATAGAGGGACCAAAGTGCAGCATTTAATCCCGCGAGTGGGTTTTTTCAAGAACCACTCAAGGGATTTAGGCACTTTGGTCCCGAAGCATATAGGTACGCTATTTTTTACACTTCCAAAGTATTTATATTTTATGTACAATAATTTCAAATTTGTTCGTGTCAATGTGACAAATTTGTATAAAATTATCTAGAAATCTTGCTATTTGGAAAAAAAAAACAGTCTGTTAGCATGGGAATTAGTAAACAGCGGTAGCCATATTTGAAAGAATTATTACAAAAGGGTAATAAATATGTACGACGAATTTGATCTAGAAAAAGCCCATGAAGAGGCTTTAGAAGACTTACTGTCTTCCAAATCTCGTAAAGAGTATGACATATTTTTAAAGTGGTGCTGTGAAAAGAAAATTACAAATTTTAACGAACATGCTTTGCTGGTATTTTTTAATGAAAAGGTAAACAAATTTGCTGCTTCTACATTGTGGGCCCAGTATTCAATGTTAAAAACTATGCTTAACGTTAAAGATAATGTTGATATAAGTAAATTCCACAAATTGACGACGCTTCTGAATAGGAAAAATGTTGGTTACAAAGCGAAGAAGTCAAAGGTACTAACTATAGAACAGATTGATACGTTTCTAAAGGAAGCTTCAGATGACACATTTTTAATGACAAAAGTGAGTATGTCCAAAAATCATTGTACCTACTTTTAAAAATGATTTTTTTTGTAGGTAGCACTTATATTTGGTGTGGCAGGGGCTTGTAGAAGACTTGAATTAGTCGAATTGTCAATTAATGATGTGACTGATTTGGGCAACAGACTTCTTGTTAACACTAGAGCTACCAAAAATGGAACAGAGAGGAACTTCATTGTAAAAGATTCAGATAAAACTATCATTAGTTATACAAAAATCGGCAAGAAATATATGTCATTGCCAAAAGCCGAAACTGCCCATTCAAGATTTTTTGTTCGTTACGTTAACAAGCAGTGAACAGTGCAACCTGTGGGAAAGAATGTATTTGGAAAATTGCCCCAGAAAGTTGCAACATTCTTAAACCTACCAGATGCGTTGTCATATACAGGACATTGTTGGCGGCGAACCTCTGCATCTCTACTAGCTGATTCAGGTGCGACTGTTGACGTTTTAAAAAGACATTAGGGATGGAAGTCTGTAACTGTTGCAGACTTCACCTCCAAAAATTTTTGGAGGTGGAGGTGTTCAAAAAACACCAGCTACCTCACTCCCACGACCCTCGTGCCAATCTGAACGGCCCACAGGCACTGATTCATTTGGAAATGCGTTCAACCTTACATCCAGCAGTATCGTTTCGTAAATCAATCGTCCGATATTTATTAATTGTAATAATATTAATGTCAATGTTTCGTAAAAAAGTTAATAAAAAATATTTGAAGTTTGACATCTGTCAATGAACTCTCTAGGGGGTTCAGTCCATATTTAATCCCTAGGGAATAAATGACCTATCCTTTTTGTTCTTTTTCCTATGATGATAAGGTGCTCTTAAAAAATTCTGAAAGACCAGCACCTCCATTATAAAAATTAGTAAAACAGGATCAATGCAGTAATAGAGCTTTCAACGTGTCGTGGTACATAAAATATGAGTAGCTAACTGGGAGTGAGACCAGAAATAAGTTATATTGCTGACCCTGTTTACTTTTTTCTTTAAAAAAAACGGACCATGGAATTATACAGGATGTCATTATTTAAAAAATTTATCAACAAAACTTCAAAAACACAACGCGTCAGAAGAACATACCTATGCATCTTCAAAATTTAAATTATTTGGTAAAAAAATATAGAAAAATGTATTGATTCGGCATATGAACAAAACAGATTACAATTTAATCAAAAAGTGCGCAAAAACTGAGACATTATCAAACGTTTAATTGACATTAAAATCTATTTGTCTACGTAAGTGTTGTGTCTTTTAGAGAACACGAGCTGTCGGATTCACGTGGTGAGTCTAAAAAACTGGTTTCTTTGGTGGCAAAATATGACTCCACATTCGAGGAATTTTTAAATGAGGCGTCCATTTTTAATGGGCTCTCTAAAATAATTCAGAATGATCAAATTGATAGCATAAATTAAATCACCCGGCAATATATTAGTACATAGGTAAAGCAAAGCTCGTTTTTTTTCATGGCTAGTTGATGAAACAACCGATATTTCTTGCCATTCCCAGTTACCAGTTATATTTAGGTTTACCTTAAAGAGGATTGTGTTACAACGCTTTATGGGTTTTTTAAACGTCAGTGAGAGTCGAACAGCCGATGGACTTTTCCAAATATTAACAGAAAAATTTAAAGAATTTGATACTGAAACTAAATTGGTAGGCCAGATATACGATGTTCATGCAGTTATGTCGGGAGATCTGAATGGTTTGCAAGCAAAAATAAAATCTATCGCCCCCAAGCCATTTTTATTCACTGTTGCGCATATAAATTAAATTTGTTTCTTCAAGATGCTGCCAAACAAAACAAGCAAGAAAGAGTCTTTTTTTGTAAATCTTTCTGCTTTTCAAGGGTTTTTCGCAAAATCTTCAAAACGAACAGCCATATTACACAGAATTGCCTCCCTAGTAGTTCGAATACCCGTTGTAATTTTAAATCTCGTCTAGTTATTTTTGACCACACTGATGTTTTATTTAACATCATCCAGCGCAAAACTTCAGACGTTGTCTACTGCATTAATGAAATACAAAACTGCAAGCCATCAGAAATGATGATGTTTTCAACAGCATATATGACTCAATTTCATGTGAGGAATTACAACAAGCAAAACGTAGTGAAGAAACCAATCATGGTTCGAAATTATTGACTTGGTGGTCAATACAATTGAGATTCGTTTTAAAGACCTTGAAAACTTAAGCTTTTTTAACTTGACAGGATGCTACGTGTTTGATACTCAGATTGGGACACTTTTGATGATTTTTCCAATTGTGAAGATACACTAAAATTTATTTACAACAGTAATTTACTTCAGGGTGTACTAGAGAGAGAGAGTTTTTGGGCACGGAAAAGAATCAAACCTTTTTCAAGAAATACAATTGGTCAAACGAGATTAAATAATTTGTCACCATTAGCCATCGAAAAAGAATTAGTAAAATTTATGCAAGTAAATAATGAAGATACTAGATGATAAAGTTATTAACCATTTCGCAAATAAGAACAACAGACCCATAGAATTAATTTATAAAGATTATTAATAAACTGTTGTTTCACGGTTAGAAGATTTCCTTGATTTTTTGTATCTTTTACTAATTTGTTTTATTTTGATCATTTGCTTATATTCTGTATTATACACATGTAAAGATAAGAGATTATTTTATGTAGGCGCTTGTTCTTATAAGTGTGCCTGCCCTTTTGTAATATGCACGAGCCGCCACTGCATAAAACTATAGCGAAGTAGTGACATACGTAGTAATTACTCTCTCATAATTTAGTCATGTAAATAATAGTATATAAGGTTCAAAGAAGAAACGGCCGCTTTAAAATGTTAACAAATCTTGCTCTTAAATAACTCTTTTATTTTTGGCCCAATGTAGATGAGTTTTTGGAAAACTTAAAGAAGATTATCTCAGATTAATACACATCAATCATCTATGTTTAAGACACCCCGTGGTGAAATACAGCGTGGGATGTCGCTCAAAACTAAGTATGGAAGCTTGGTTCATTACCTACATATTATTTTTTTTATTCATTATGTTATCTCCATTCGTTTCAAAGTTATGAATTATTGAATAACGCATTGCGTTTTCTTTCTTCCCATGTGATTTATTTTTGACAATAATTATGCTACAAATAACACTTAAACGAAAACAAAATGGACGAACGGCTAAGAAAACAACAATAAATCAATTTATTAATATCGGGTGTTGCCCCCTATAACGTGAACCATGGCCTCCATTCTCCGAGGTATTCTACGAATTAGCGTTCTAATATACTCCTGGGGCATTTTGTTCCACTCCCCTATAAGCGCAGTTCATTTTCCTTAGCAGCTGGTTTTTTGCGGCTTCTTACACGTCTCAATAAGATTTCGCCCGGGGAGCATGCTGGCCAATTTAATTTCTCCAATTCAACTTCGATTAGGTATTCTGTAACACATCTCACGGAATGTGGTCTTGCCATATCTTGCGTGCGGATTAAGTCGTCGCCTGTAAAGCGTGAAAATGGCACGTGGTCGGCTAAAATACCATTAATATTCCTCGGTGCTCTCAGTGATCCATCTTTAATAAAAACCAGTTCGGTACAAGCTTCCATTAACATTCCGGCCGCCCATACCATTAGCGATCCTCCTACATGAGAAGGACGGGAGCTAAAAGTATAGTCCACAAATATTTCACCTGTTCGCCTCTAAACGCGCTGCTTACCATCCAGAGAGTGCACACAAAATCGTGATTCATTCGTAAACATAACGTTTTGCCACTGGCCATCATTCCAATTAATAGAGTGTTGACCAGCAAACGACAATCTTACCACCCGGTGACTTCTAAGCAACTTTGTACCATTAGCAGCTCAGCAAGTCTTAGACCCAGCTTCGCTTAACCGGCGAAGTACCGTTAACTTACTTACTTCTGTGTTCCGAATTTCGCGAAGTTGATCTTCAACCGATGTTAAGTATCGACTTCTTAAGGCAGTCAAAACAATAAACCTGTTGTCATCATCGGAAGTTTTACGTCTTCGACCACTGTCAGACCTGGCAGTTTCTTGCTCAATTCTCCGAAAAGTAGAACGGCTGACATTTAATCTTCTCGCGGTGTATTGATAATTTCGTCCCTCTCGTGAGATGCGTAAGAACTTCTCAAACTGACAATATTACAATAAAACAGCTGTCAATAAATAGAGTGAAGTAATCTTTATCTCTTAGCAACAGTATTTAATTTTCTTGGCACTCTTAATTGTTGGATAGGTCAAAATTAAAGAATATCCATAGAACGAAAACCCAATGCCTTTTTCAAAAATTCATAACTTTGCAATTAATCGAGATATCAAAATAAACAATGAGTGGAGAATGAACCTAATTTGCATGCAGGATAGTTTCGGGTGACATGCGAAAGCTGTGTTTCACAGCAGGGCGTTTTAAAGTTAGGTGATAGAATGTGTATAAATGCAGCCTTATTCGGAAATATGATTGATGTGTATTAATCTGGGATAATTTTCCTCCAATTTTTCCAAAAAAGGATAAACATCGGGACAAAAATAAAAAAGTTATTTAAGATCAAAATTTGTTAAAATTGAGAGCGGCCGTTTTTTTTGCACCTGAGTTTGTAATTTTATATATCTACAACACGCTCTTGAGAATGTCATTATTAGCGTAAGTTCCCATATTTGGGCTTTGGAAGAATGCACGAAGGAACTAAATAGGAGAAGAATGACTGTGGGGTAGCAAAACGATGTTAATAGAACAAAATTCAATATAGTAAATTATTAATTGCTAATTTAATGCCCCAAATAAAACTGTGTTGCTTCCGGAAAATTTTCATCTCGTAAAAAATAAATGAACTTCTATTAAGAGTACTAAATTCTAATTCAACCCTCATGTCTCGAATACAAGTGATCTTTAAATGTTTCTTTCTTTCTTGTTTAGCTTTATCTCGCCGTCATAAGTTCCGAAGATTATTTTTTGTTTTGTAGCTGTTACCATGATTAAAAAATTATAAATTAATATTCCATCTGCTGCTGTGTAAATTCCCACAAATCGAGCATTTGGCTAACGACTTCTGGGTTGGTTCTCATTTACGACAATAACAATGTCATTCACCCTCAATGGTTCTGTTGGACCAATCCAGTTCACTCTTTCAGTCAGGCCCCTCATTTAGCCACTGTTTCGTACATTTTCGTGTGTGAAATTAGGTCATTAACCAATTCGATCAAAGCTTTAAAAGGTTCTAGGTGGAAGGCATGGAAGTATCACGACGTTGGATACCTCAATATTGGTTCAACGATTTTATGACGTCGGTAAGGGCTCCCAGTCACCTTCTCATTATCCTTAATCTGTTTGTAACCTATTCTCCCTCTCTTCCACACTGTAATCTACCAAACGGATTCAAAGGGTTCAAATTAACAAAAAAACATGGCTGTGGTTTGTATGGTCAATCATTCCGGACGTAAGATCTTGTGCCATTCGAAAGTCCAAATAGATAGAAACCAAGCGCCCTCGGTCATCGGAAGTACTCACTTTTTGATCCATTATTGCAACATTCGTAGTATTAGGTCTAATTTTAATATTGTTCACCAAAACCTTGATTAATTTCAACCTGATATATTGTTTCTATCAGAAACTCAACGCTCCTCCGTAAACCCCGATTTTCTGACTTGCAATTTCCTTTACACACTCTTTTGTTTATCTTTCGATACAAAGGAGGAGCGTGTATCTATCTCAAAGACAACATTGCTTAGAAGAGGTTTTCTTCTTTGAAGAATAAAAAAAATCGGCGTGACTTGGTTCAAACATTTTGTTACCAATTCGTGAAATTATACTGTTGCAACTATAGGTTTCCCAAAGACGGTAGCTTTTAAGACTTCTCAGTCTACCGTAGTTTGATAGTCTACCATTTTCTAGCGATATCTCAATTTTGGGAAAATTCAATATTTATTACTCTGACTGACTTCAATATATTTTCTAGACCGCTTCCTTAGATCAAACCCACTTGTTTATAAAACATCAGTTTTCCCCCCACTAATTCTATATATCCCAAATTCCTCTGTTTTGATTGCTACCTACACTTGTACTAATTTCCAAGAAAACTAATGCAAAAGAATGCGTAGATTACCGAACATTTACACTCATGAGTCATACATTAAAATTGTTCATGGCGATTATCTACAAGAGAATATATAGAGAACTAGAAGAAGATATAAGCAGTACCCAATTTGCTTTCCGCGTAGTCCTTGGAACAGGAGAGGCTCTCTTTGCGGCCAATGTGCTTTGTCAACGTTGCTTAGACACGAACCAAGATGTGTCTGCTTTATCGACTTCCAGAAGGCATTAAACAGTGTGAGACTTAGAAAACAGACTGCCAATATAAAAGTGAAAAGAGAAATGACCGAAGAAATAGTAAAGGGATGTATTTTCTGTCCACTCCTATTTAACATGTACAGCGAAGCCAGTTGTCAACACACAATCTTGAACACAATCAACCTCATAGAAGTGCAACAACTGCTTGAAAAATTGACTGAGAGTTGTGAAAATTATGGATTGAAAATAAACCTCAATAAGACCAAATGGATGGTAATCACAAAATCTCCACAGAATCAAGGTACCTAAGAATCGCAAACACCACCATACAAAGAGTACAGACATACAAATATCCTGGAACTTAGCTAGAACAAACGAGAGATCAAATAACGGAAATAAGAGCTCAAATAGAAACAGCCAGATCCTCGTTTGTAAAACTGGAGGAATTACTTTGTAGTCGGAACATCAACATTGAGGTAGTATACGAATATTTGGCTGGGAAAAAGGAATGTTGGCCGTCGTAGGATCTACGAGGTTGGTTTAACTGCAGTAGTACTGAATTATTCCGAGAGGCCGTCAACAAATACGTATACCAATGATGATAGCTGAACTCCGGTTAGGAGAAGGGCGATAAAAGGAAAAAGAGGACTTAAACCCCAGGCATATTGATTCTGCAACAAATATAGCTTATAATCGTCTTTGAAATCGATACAAAATTAAGACAGTCATAAAAATAATAATAGAAATACACACATGACCTTCCAACCTACAAAGTGGAAATTAAAAGAAATTAACTATTTTTTTAGGGTAATTATGCAACCACCGTTTCAATATATTCATAATGAACATCATTGAAAAAACAAAAACAATAATTTGTCAGGTGGACCTTGAAAAAAAATTATAATTCCATAAAATATAGATAATATATTTTAAGCATTTTCAATCGTATTTAATTAATTTTTAGGCTTGTTTGGTTGTGTATTAAGAAAATTTACAAATTAAACTTTCCTTCAAAAATAATATTATATTTACGCATTTTCCTACAAGGTTAGTCGTTTTTCAGATATTGTACAAATTTGAACTAACAAGATCCTAATGAAGCCCCATCCAGCTCCTGATTCTTCCAAAATCTAATCAGGTCCAAAAGACATGAAAATAAGCTTAAATACGAAACTTTAAATTCGTACACGTTGTCGTTGTGGAGTTATTGTGGATATTAACATACGTCCACAAACACACACCACACACACACACACCAACACACCCACACCCACACGCCCACACCCACACCCACGCCCACCCACACACTCACACACATACTCATTCAGTCACTCAGTCACTTACACACTCACTCACTCACTCATCAAACCAATGTCTGCAGTCAACCGAGAATGAAGGTCATGTAGCATTTCGTTATTGTGTTCCCAACTCCAGTAGAAAGCATTGCTAATTCTCCCACTGAGCATAAGGATGTCAGTGATTGTCCAATGCCAGCTACGCATCTTGCTGTGAGGCAGGATTCGATGGTCATGCAACATCTGAGTTCCTGAGCTCTGGGAAGTTATCGCCGAAGTTACCAGAGCAGATAAACGAAAGGATAACTCGTGATTGGTTTTTCCAAATCATGCCCAAAGGGGAGAAACTTTTGCGAACCCATATGGTATACTCTGTTTCAAAAAGGATCTTTAATTTGTTTCTGTTTCGGCTCTTTAGAACGAAAACTGACAATAATTCAGGATTTAACACAACCATCGTTTTTAAAAAACGGTGGAAGATTAACCCGAGTGAAACTGAGCAAGAATCTAACCAATTTCACCTAGACAATCTTTCTAAGTGATAAAATGCACTCACTGACTCACTCACACACTCACCCACTCACTCACTCACTCACTTAATTCGTCACAAACACCCAGTCAGTCACTCACATACTCACACACACTCGCACACTCACTCACTCACTTACTGCCTGACTCACTCACTCACTCACTCAATGACTCACTAACTCACTTACTCTTACTTACTCACTCACTCACTCATTCGAACCGAAAAGTGGAAAACGTTACTAACTCTACCACTGACTGTAAGGATGTGGGTGAATGGCCAATGATGGTCTCAGACCATCTATGGATCTTCTTGTGAAGTAGGGTTCGATGGTGATGCAACATCTGGATTCTGAGTTCGGGGAAGCTATTCGTATCGGCGGAGCTATTAGAGGATGTAAGAGATGTTAACTAGTGATGGATTTTTGCAAACCATGACGAATAGAGAGAAACCCTTGGAAACCCAGATGGTGTACTCTCCTTGAAAAGGCATCGTTAATTTGTTTCTGTTCCCACTCTTTAGAACGAAAACTGATAATAATTCAGGATTAAAGACAGACAATGCTTTTAAAAAGTGATGGAAGATGAACACGAAGGTAACTGAGCATGAATCCAACTAATTTCACCTAAACAATTTTTTAAGTAGAAAAATTTGAAAATCAGACTTGATGTAGGAACAACTATTGACAATATTCAAAGTAATTAGGTTTTTAACTGAACAGAATCTTTCACTACGAGGACATTGAGAAAAAGTAGGTTATAATGACGACGGCGATAACAGAGCAACCGTTTTACAAATCATTAAATTACGATGGTCAAATTAAGAAAAAAAGCATTCGGTCTCTTACTTATCGCCTAAAATACAAAATGAGTTTATTATGAGTTTGTGAATCATATTCGAGCAAAGATCCTGATTGAAGTGAAACAACCACAATATTTTAACATTATATTTGATAGTACTCCCGATTGTTACCACAGGGACCAAACAAGTTAAATTCTGCGGTGTATGAAAGTTGAGTAGAAGTGGTTGAATCGATTTTATTGAGAGTAAAGGCAAAAATGCCTAAGACATGTCGAACGTGATTCTTGCGAAGTTTCACAAAGACGGTCTAGATATGTAAAACTGCAAGCACGCATCAAGTTTGTGAATCCAAAAGCTTCCTCAACACGCCGCTGGAATGCACTCAGAATCACAATCACAAACCAACACCGGGGCTTGAAGCGGAGTGCGCGACATGACGGTGTCAAGAGAATCAAGAATCGTTACTGCGAGATCTACGAGGCGTTGGGGAGTCTTGTAGAATCATGGGACGAAAACATAATGGCAAGATCGTCGCGAGACTTTTACTTTCGACGATACACTCGTTTACCTTTCATTCGTATCTTGGATTATGGAGTGCGGTGCAGACTGAAATCAACCATGCCCAGTTGTATTTACAGACAAAGCGGCTTACACATCCACCAATCTGTGCTCTCTGCAACTATACCACAAAATCGTGATGAGCTTGCCAATGATGCCTTGAATTACGCTGAGCGCACGTACGATTCGCTTGACATTGAAATAACGGCTCGCTGAAGCATAAGGAAAGAAAGAGTGACCAACGACGAATCTGAAGATGCTGTTTTATCTTACAAGCAGAAACTGTGGCGAAAAAATGTTTAGTTCAGTTGATGAAATTACGCAGAAAGTTACCGTAAGGTTTCAGCAATTACTGGAGTTACACGAAAAGTTTGTACCGGGTGCTAGCGATTCACGCCACGCCACTGAATACAAATAAATGTGAAAGTAAGGCGACCATTCGTCCCATATTACACGGGATGATTCCCTTTTTAAACGTATCGTTTCGTATATGTAATTTATTTTAATAAATTACATAAATATTTTGTGTTATAGGAAGTTCATTTTTTTTTATTCCGTTTCTGACGTTTCATTTTTTAGAAGAAACAAATAAAAGTCTAAAAAGTACGAAAAAGATTAGCATTAAGTATCAAGTCTAGCAAGAAAAGAATTTGCTTACGACGGTGTTTTTGTTGTACGTGTGGAAAATAATTATACCAGTGCGTGTAAATAAATATAGTGTTGTAAGGTATTAACGGTTTGGGAACATACTGTATATAAAAAAATTCAAATGTGTAATTATTCAAATATGAATCAATTGTATATCAAAATTTTTATAGATACGCGGGTTATCGGCGTATGCGGGTAAGAGAAGCATTCTTCCTGGGAACGCTCAAGTATACTTACAGCTACACATTAGGCTTTTTATTGTGGAATAATTAGGAAAATAAAGAAGGCTTGGAGGATTACCGAAAATTAATTAAAGATTCACCATTAATCTTGAAAATTTTCATTTAAAAATATAGTTTGAATGGGTGGAAAATTTCCATTGGCTAGTAAGGATAGAGGTAGAATTTTATTGAAAACTGGAGTAAATTAAATTATGTAAGTTAACATATTAATTTATTTCTGACCCTAAACATTATTACTTTACAGTATTTTTTTTAGTATAATAAATTGGTTCCTAACTAAACTTAATTGGCAATAAATTACTGGCTACCAAATATATAAATGAGTAAATATATACACATTAGAAATATGGTACAAGCTGCGATTTATTGGAATGAAGAAATAACGTGAAGAATTTTAATAATGGTCTTCAATGGAACGGACTATCTAATTGTAAATTTATAGTTGGACTTACCAAACGGAAAGTTGTACTCAACAGGTGATTAGATTTAGGAATTTAAGTAATCAGGAAGTCTATCGAATACATGTAAATATGTATGAGACTGTGCATGTTTATCTATTATTTTCTTGTTATACCTATAATCTACGTTGAGAATAAAAGTCAGGCTTTATTTGTAGGAAATTATTGTGAATAACTGGATTTATTGAATAATTATTATTAAACTGTTGTGGATTGGAAACGTCTTATTAAATTGCAATGGCTATCCTTCGGAGGTCGTAGTTACTCCAATTTAGATTATCAACCATGTGACGCAGTGAACTCTTCACGTTTATTTGGTAATACAGTATTTTAGTTATCTAAAACCCACTCCTTCCCCTTTGTTGGCCCAAAATTGTGCTACGTTACAGTGTAAATAGTTCGTTAGTTAAGGTTAAGTGTTAATAAATAACTGTTTCTAAAAAAATTATTCTTATAATGTAGTGTGTATCTAAGCTGGTAGCAAAACCAGAAAATGCCAAAAAGAAAGTGTACAGTTAATAAAGATGTTTTATGAATGGTGCATTCAATATAAAAATATAAGAATGAGTAACGTTTCGTTCACCATTGGATTAGCTATCTACTTTTAAAAACCGAAGGGATATATAGAATTAAGTAGATTTATTTTGACACTATTGCATTATGACAAAGGACGCTTAAAAACTTACCAATAAACAACCACTACATTTGTCACTTAGACTAGGGAGCATTAAAACTTATAATTTTGTATCTAATCTAAAAGAAATTTCTCCATATCCTTTCTCTTACTGAGGAGTATTTGGCCCCTCTGACCTTTCGCGTGATGCGTCCATGTTCCGTATTTCCTTTTTGCATAAATGGTCACCCTATATGAAAGGTATACGCAGCAAACCAGTGTTTTAGGTGATTACAATAATGTTAACATGTAATACGTCTTTGTAAAATCATAAGTAAATGCACCTTATTATTATTAGTTAATTATTTCTTCCATTACTGTAACGAGTTAATAGTTATTCGTATTATAAGTAATGAAAGGTATTGTTTTTCTTTAAGAAACGCGATGAGTAAAGATCCTACTTTCCTTTAAGTATAAAGTTAAATTTTCGTATTAAGAAAATTTATAAATTTTTTAAGAATACTGGCAAGGCAGATCAAATTGCTTATCCATTACTGCAGCAACCTTTCTTTAAGAATAAAAAAAATTTGTCACTAAGTGTACATCGCGTGAAATTTTAAAATACATGAAGAAGAAAAATCCTTTCTTACTGAGAATTAATCGAACATTTGCGTGTTATGGGAATGTTGCAAAATATAAATATTTGAAATATCGCGAGCATAAAGTGTTGAAATTACAAAATCTGAGGAACTTCAAAGAATTTTAGGGATATCTAAAGAAAATGATATTGCCAATTTAGTAAAATGCTTATTTTGAAGGTTATTCTAAATATTTATTTATTTATTTTAAGTTTTATCTTATATTTGATTACAGGAAAGACTGAATATCTATCAATCTGTGGTGAAATATTCAGTGATAAAACTATATATAGAGACTTATAGGAATCTAGAATTAAAGTTCATACTAGAGTCTTTATTAAATAATAAAGGTGTTACTTTTTGATAAAAGTATTTATAATTTGATAATAATCACAGGATTATTTGAATTTTTTTTTTGGCGAAAATACATATAATATTATGAGTATTCAATTGATTCTCAGAATCTTAGAAAATCTAATGGCTGTTCGAAAAAATTGCTGTTCATTTTAAAATTCACTGTATCGATTCTTTAAAACTAGAATTGAAAATTTTGAACATTTTGCACACTTATTTGAATTACATAAAGTCAATTTGTGCAAATTTTAGTCACATTTATTTCATATATTCAATATAAAGAACATTATTTTGGGATATTTAATTGTAAGACACATGATTTATCACATAATAATTGCAATCATTTGTAAACTATGATCGATTGACAGATATTTCAATTTTAAATATAAGTACAGAAACTGAACATTGCTTTATCTAAATTGTTACTGTACCTTTGTTATTATTAGGACCGGATTAAACAATTTTTAAAAATTTAATTTTTAAAAGAAAATCACCCGATACATTTTTACGGAACGTAACTGGAATAATCAAAATACTCAATTAGATTGAAAATTCCTTCATCTTCATTAGAAATATTTTATTATTAAATATCAGATCAATAAATGATAAATAAACTGTAACACATAGTAATAACAAGTAATAAGAAACGACTCTCTCTATTTCGTGTTGTAATCATTTACATTCTCACATTATTTTGCTGCAAAATAATGCGAGAAGGAATCACATTCTTAAATGATTTCCATTTTTTTCTAATACACCAGGAAAGTAAGTCGAGAAATTAATGTTACCCAATCAAAAGTAAGTAGAGCCTTACGAAAAAATCATTTACACCTACACCATATCGAAATAATGCAGCGCCTTTATCCTGGAGATGAAATCCACATGTTGCAATGTTGTAGGTGGATTGCAAATCATAGAGTACAACTATACAGGACATTGTTCATAGACGAAGCATACTTTACAAGGGACGGGATAAATAATTCTCGTAATGCATATGGGTAGCAGAAGAAAATCCCACACGCTGTTCGAGAGTTCCTTTCCCAAGTTAGGTTCTCTGTCAACGTGTGGGTTGGTGTAATAAATGATTAACTGATAGGGCCTCGCTTTTTTAATGGTCCTCTAATAGGACAAGTTTACTTAGAATTTTTACAAAATACTTTGCCTAACTTACTTGTCCACATAGGAATCCGAAGGATGTATTTTCAACATGATGGGACGTCACTTCATCTTTTAGTTGCAGTAAGAAATCATTTAAACAGGTGGATCGGACGTGCAGGTCCTATTTCATGGTCTCTACAGTCCCCTGATTTCAACCCTGTAGACTATTATGTTTGGGGACGATTGAAAGAGTTTATTCGAAAAACATTAACTCTCGAGAACAACTAATTAATAAAATTCTCCTGTGTACGAATGTTGTTAGAAATGATCCTTTGACAATTCGAAAATCGATAACAGATTTAACAATTCGGCAACAAAAATGCCCAGAAGCTGCTGGGTTACAGTTAGATTTACTATAATTCATTATCACCATTTTCTTGTTTACATTCTAGTAGCTATGGATATGCTTTAGTTTTAGTTTTATTTTCAAAAATAGTTGGTTATTGTTATTGGCTACAATTTAGTTATTGTTCTTCGAATTATATTTAAATGAAATAAAACATGATTACCTTGATACGTATGTATTTTTTATAACTGTTGTATTTGCAAAAATAAAATGAGGGGTGATCTTTAGAGCTTAATAATTATTAGCAACTGTAATTTTTTATAAATTATTGTGAATTTGTGTTTTCAAATTATTTACGTTTTCATGTTATGTAGTTTTAATTTTAAAATTTCTTAGAGTCGTTTCTTATTATTTGTTATTACTATGCGTTGCAGTTTATTTATCATTTATTGATATGATATTTAATAATAAAATATTTCTAATGAAGATGAAGCAATTTTCAATTTATTTCTATAAAAATGTACAGAGTGATTTTCTTTCAAAAATTAAATTTTTAAAAATTGTTTCATCCGGTCCTGGAAACAATATAAAGGGGCAGTAACAACGTAGATAAAGCAATGTTCACGTATTCTGTACTTATTTTAGTTAAAATATCTGCCACTGACAATGTTTCTTTTCAATTATTACATTATGTATAAGTCAATCAATAAATTTGATCGTTTATTAAAAATGAAATAAAAGTGTGACAAAAATGTCACAGACATCGTTTCCATTGTCATTTTGTGTACTTTGAAAATCACTAATTACAAAAAAAATCGTATGCAGGGTGAACTTTTTAATATGAACAGGTCCAATTAATTTTTCCAAAGCCGGTCCTGGCTAGATTTGAGAACGCCGATCGAATACTACATAATACTGTAATGTTTCACCAAAAAAATCAGAAAAATCAGATAATGCGTGTAGATATTACAGCCAAATGAATTTTTTATCAAAATTAATAAATAACCCTGTATATTAATAAAAAAGCGGAGCTGACACTTTTTAATGGTCACATGATATTCCCCACAAGGGACTCTGTATATGTTGTATGGTACAACTATCTCATGAATCACCCTGTATATTTAAAGCGCCAAAGTGAGGGATATGAAGCAAGAAAATCAAAAATTCTGTCGCAGGATGATTTGCCAAAATTTTTGACAGATGCGCCTGACGATAATTTTCTTATGACTAAAGTGGCGTTAATTTTCGGTTTGTATGGGGAATGTAGTATACAACGTGAACCAAAAAAAAAACGTATGGCTACAAAGTAACAGGCCCTCAAAGTTGAATTTTGAAAATCGTTTTTCGCAAATAACTCGAAAACCTTTAGAAATTTCTAAATACTGTCCTCAATGAAAATATTTCTTTGTTGACGAGCATTTTTCTGGTTTGATACTTTCTATTCCAACTTTTTTGTGTGTGATTTTTCAGGTGTTTTGGCGACTTTTATGGGCCCGTTACTCAATTTTCTGCAAATTTGGTCCTCTTGGTTGAAATTGATAAAGTGAATGGTTTTCGAGTTATTTGCAATTTCATCAATCACTGTCAATTAAATACTACCGCACCAAAATTTAGTAAGTGGGCAGTGGACTAAAAGTCACAGTTGTCATATTGTGATTTTTGATCAGTTTTCATATAATGTCTTTATCCATAATGAATAATAATCGGTATTCCAACTTCGAAATGGAAGATATGCACATAATGTATGGCAGAGCTTTTGGGAATTGTGCTGAAGCTGTTCGTTTATATTCCCAATTGGCGGATACCGAATAAAAAGACGTTTGCCAACATTGAGCAGCGTCTTCGTGAAAGTGGTACATATTATCAATTTACAAAAATTCTATTCACATCGGGTTCTCACAGGTTGTTTGAGCCACCAAAAATTGGCAGTGGTAGAAGGTGAACTGCAAGAACGCCAGTTTTAGAACAAAGAGTGTTGGATGCAATTGACGCTGATCCCACAACAAGCTCTCGTCAATTGGCAAGAGAAAATAATTCAAATCACTACCCGATATGTAGAATTATCAAAACGAAACTCTTCCGACCTTTTCATTATCGAAAGATACACGCTTTGACCATTAATGATTATCCAGCAAGAGTGAACTTTTCACGTTGGTTTCTAGAACAATTCAATAATGACCGAAATTATCCATCGATTATCTTATTCACTGATGAGCCAGGTTTCGCCAGAAACGGAACTTTTAACTTACATAACAATCATTACTACTATTATCAAAATCCACGCGTTTTCATTGAAACCAATTATCAACAGCAATTCAGTGTGAATGTATGCTCTGGTATTATTGGTAATAATTTAATTGGTCCATTCTTTTTGCCACAACGTTTAAATGGTAATTCATACACCAATGTTTTGGATAATGATTTACCCGAGTTACTAGAAGATGTCATCTAGATGTTAGGGGTCGGATGTGTTTCAAGGACGATGGTACTTTGCCTGCTCGTTCACCGGATCTAAATCCTATGGATTTTTTTTTCTGGGGTCGTTTAAAAGACATGGTGTATTCGGTGCCAATTACAAACATCCACTATCTCCAGTAACGAATTTTTGATTGCTTTAATTTAATAAGAGATGATCCGCAATTATTTTTCAACGCATGTCAGTCAATCATGAAAAGAATTCGTAAATGCATCGCAGTCAACTGTGAACAATTCGAACATTTAATCAACTCATTTGTTTGTTAATTAATACCTTGTTTAACTTAATGAACTCTTTGACAACTATGACTTTTAGTCCACGGCCCACTTACTAAATTTTGGTGCGGTAGTATTTAATTGTCCGTGATTGATGAAATCGTAAATAACTCGTAAACCGTTCACTTTATCAACTTCAACTAAGAGAACCAAATTTGCAGAAAATTAAATAGCGGACCCAAAAATGTTACCAAATTACCTGAAAAATTACACACAAAAAAGTTGTAATTGAAAGTATACGGGAACAATGTGAAAACTAATACTTCCAGTCCATTCATAGACAATCCAATCAAACCAGAAAAATCCTCGTCAATAAAGAAATAATTTTCATTAGAGATAATATTTTGAAATTCCTAAAGGTTTTCGAGTTATTTGCGAAATACGATTTTCAAAATTCAACCTTGAGGACCTGTCACTTTGTAGCCATATATTTTAGAGAAAAATTTTATCTGACGTTTCGTCTTCAATTAATGTGTAGAATATACACTTGCAACAGGGGTACGTATTTTTGGTTCACGTTGTATAACAAATAAAAAATTTGGGTGTTGTAACGAACCGCAAGTCATTACTTCAAAATTTTTAAATTAATTAATTATTTAACAATCAGCCTCGTAAAAGAAATAATGTAAGATTTCTTAGTATTCAAACACCTGCAAAACTTAATCTAATATTTCTTAGTATTTCGTATTACTCAGTACCTGACTTAATATTTCTCATTATTTCGTTTGATTGCACAACAAAATTAATTTGTTTTCACTCAACGTGGATTTCATAAAACATCGAAAGTTTTATACGTCAGAGTAATCTCCGCCAATTACAAATAGGATTCCCCAAACAGAAGCCACCACCGCCTACCGAGAGTCCATAAAAACCGCGCCGCGCACCTTTAAGAAAATGATTATTAACCAGTAGCCGCCGTAGAAGAGTTCCGTCGCGCCACGTGAACGCATCCCGCGGCCGAGAATTATTTAGTTGGTTTCACCAGCTCCTGTATTAGTTAGTCCGTTTGACTAACTGATTCCAGAAAACCTGCACGTGACGGTTGTTTGAAAGTAAATCGCCGCAGACCTAGTGATAGCCACCGCGAGCTTAGCTCCTGTATTTGCGAACGCGCACCGCAAACCTTTGGGAAATAGCTATCCTCGATCTTTGTGATTAACGACACGTAAGTCTGTAGAGTAATTCAGAACAAACATAAACACCAGCACACACACAAACCCCCAGACAGCCACGGGCAAAAGCCACGAAGTAGGGAGTCTACACACGCTAAACCGACCGAAACCCCAGAGAGCGACGGGCTAGGTCCCGAGCAGTCGGGAGTAAAACACACGCACCAAAACACCCAGACAGCCACGGGCAAAGCAACGAGGTAGTCGGAGATCACACCCACCACGCTAACATATACCTGACGACGAGAGCTAAGTAGGACTGTATAGACCTGCAGCTTTCATCATGTACTCACTTACATTCTAAACACCTGAATTCACCAGCTCGCTGGCAAAGACCGAAGTGCCGGTAATGACAAACGAATTAAACGTAGAGTATCCGTCAAAAACCTGTAGTAGAAGAAAACCGTACATCGATGACCACGCGCTTAGTAAACGAATTTCAAGAAAGCAATCAATTAATTGTTTTCCACCAGCTTATTCCGCAAGTATAAAACCGCCTTTAATAAATACGTGTTTTGTACGTATACAAGTAGGTAACGTTCGTTGTATCTACGTGAGATTTCCTTCGTTTGCATAAAGGAAATCACCACCATAAAATTACATCCCAGAAGATAACGCGATATATATTAATTATACAACCAAACGTGTATAATCCGCCTAGTCTAAATTTAATGCAAAGTGAACCTCTGAAGAAGTCATATTTTCGAACATAATACATCGCGAAAGTAAATTGCTTCACGAAGCATACGCGCCTGTCCGTCTTCCAGAAAGTACTGAAGGTAGAAGCAAGCATTAGACCGGTACAACCGTCATGCGTACACAAGTGAACTCGGGATATCGATTTTCACTAGTGACCTAGATTCGCGCAACCCTCGTTTTGAATAACCAGTAGTTTGTTTATAAATTCTTATCTTTTATAGACAGGGTATCCAGCATAAATAATTAATTAAACACAACGTTATTAATCATTTAAATATTACGGTCATTATTGAATGTAACTAGGGAGTATTAAAATCTATTTGCAGAAACGACTGCGACAGCAATAAACCGTTGTATCGTGCGAGTGGAAGGAAGGAAGGAGGACATCCAAATTCGCCGTCCAAACTGAGTGGACGCCCCGACGCCGCTCTCGATCAGAACGTCAAGTTGTTTTCTATTGGTGAACTGCAAGAACGCCAGTTTTAGAACAAAGGTTTGGATGCAATTGACGCTGATCCCACAACAAGCTCTCGTCAATTGGCAAGAGAAAATAATTCAAATCACTACCCGATATGTAGAATTATCAAAACGAAACTCTTCCGACCTTTTCATTATCGAAAGATACACGCTTTGACCATTAATGATTATGGGTGAACTTTTCACGTTGGTTTCTAGAACAATTCAATAATGACCGAAATTATCCATCGATTATCTTATTCACTGATGAGCCAGGTTTCGCCAGAAACGGAACTTTTAACACATAACAATCATTACTATTTATCAAAATCCCGTTTTCATTGAAACCAATTATCAACAGCAATTCAGTGTGAATGTATGCTCTGGTATTTTGGTAAAATTTAATTGGTCCATTCTTTTTGCCAAACGTTTAAATGGTAATTCATACACCAATGTTTTGGATAATGATTTGAGTTACTAGAAGATGTCATCTAGATGTTAGGGTCGGATGTGTTTCAAGGACGATGGTACTTTGCCTGCTCGTTCACCGGATCTAAATCCTATGGATTTTTTTTTCTGGGGTCGTTTAAAAGACATGGTGTATTCGGTGCCAATTACAAACATCCACTATCTCCAGTAACGAATTTTTGATTGCTTTAATTTAATAAGAGATGATCCGCAATTATTTTTCAACGCATGTCAGTCAATCATGAAAAGAATTCGTAAATGCATCGCAGTCAACTGTGAACAATTCGAACATTTAATCAACCCATTTGTTTGTTAATTAATACCTTGTTTAACTTAATGAACTCTTTGACAACTATGACTTTTAGTCCACGGCCCACTTACTAAATTTTGGTGCGGTAGTATTTAATTGTCCGTGATTGATGAAATCGTAAATAACTCGTAAACCGTTCACTTTATCAACTTCAACTAAGAGAACCAAATTTGCAGAAAATTAAATAGCGGACCCAAAATTTTAAAATTACCTGAAAATTACACACAAAAAAGTTGTAATTGAAAGTATACCGGAACAATGTGAAAACTAATACTTCCAGTCCATTCATAGACAATCCAATCAAACCAGAAAAATCCTCGTCAATAAAGAAATAATTTTCATTAGAGATAATATTTTGAAATTCCTAAAGGTTTTCGAGTTATTTGCGAAATACGATTTTCAAAATTCAACCTTGAGGACCTGTCACTTTGTAGCCATATATTTTAGAGAAAAATTTTATCTGACGTTTCGTCTTCAATTAATGTGTAGAATATACACTTGCAACAGGGGTACGTATTTTTGGTTCACGTTGTATAACAAATAAAAAATTTGGGTGTTGTTACATTTTAAAAGCTAAATTGCACCACGGTCTAGCTCAGTGAGGTGCAAACTTACTGTAATTGAGAACTCATTCATCAGGTGTGAAGGAAGCAGAGAATTATCCGTAGATGTAATCACTATTAACATTTGTTTATTTTGGACACCACTCAATTTCTAGGTTTAATAATTAAAATACGACAAAAATTGAGAAAGGTTGTACCTCAAAGCATAATAGGTAACCTGAATAAAGACTAAACAACTGTATTTATGTATACATTTAATAAAGCAAAATGTCTGATTAATATCAGCATAAAATAACTACAATGATATTTCTCGTAAATCTTACGATCTTAAAATTACTAAATGAAACACTGTACAACCTTATAATCTATGTTTACTTAAAATTCAAAATGCAATATGATCAACACTGTAATAAACAATGAAATGTGTATTGACTTATGTCAACGAATTACAGTTGTGATAGGTTATGAACTTAAATGTTTTTATTTTAGGAGCAGGACTCGGCTGTTCCTTTTTTTAACTGTTTCGAAACAACACTAACTGATCCGTCATTTACTTAAACGGCTCTAAAAGAATAAGCACTTACTTGTACAAAATAACTATTTTAATCTTGTCTTAAACGAACTGTAGCTTGAGAACTTTCATTTCCAATTACAAGACGATAATGTAAAGGTAATTTCCATTTGCATTCAACGTACAAATAAACGAAACATAAACGAACTGTAGCAAGTATTAACATAAAGTAACTTTCCCATTAAATGTTCCACGCAGAATAGATATAACAGTATGGGTGATTTATGCAAAACAAAGGTATTTATACTCATAAAGATGACATTGCATTATCATCGCCATTTTAAACAAGTAAAGATCGTGACGTCACACCACGCTTTTACGATACGGAAATTTACCAAAATCAAAGCTTTTTCTTAACATAAGCGGTTTCCTTATTCCTACTTTTGTTCCCCTTTTGTTTTTAAATATATAAAAATTAATTGACCCCTTTTACCTTATAAAAGGGAGTAAAACAAAAAAATATATAAGGTACTGAACGATAGCCGACAGAGGACGGAAATGTGTAAGCGTGTTCAGTTCACGTTGCGCATAGAACAAAAGTTGATGTCGAAAATTTACACAGGGACGTTCTTAATTATGTAGACTAAAGAGAAAATATCGAGATACAGCAAATTTTATTATTGAACGAAGAAAGAAACGCTTAAAGATACTAATGTAATGTAAATATATTTAGCAATAATAATGCAAATTTCGAAACTTAGGTTAAGGTAACGATAGACAAGAATTGGCACGTTACAAATAATGAGGAGCTAAGAAAGTTAAATGTGAAGGATATCGAGGATACCGGCTCTATTTTGATTGTCACCCTCCATGACACCTAAGACAAGGAAGAAGCGTATATTCACCGTTATGACGGAAATGAGAGGTTTAGATTGAGTTATACAGGGAATGTTTGAGTCCAAAACATATCAATCACTCGAAATTGTTCATATTTTGTATGAATAGATGTACAGGTTATCCCATTTTCGTATGTTTTAATATCTCTTATTTTTAGGTTAGAACCTTGCGGTTTTCGCGAACCGTGCTATTTTTAATGAAACCAAAGATGCGCTAATCAAATTTGCCATAGCCATCTTAGTTTTTCTAAGGGTGATTTTGGAAAAATTGCATTTTCAGTCATCCCTGTTCTGTCATTGTCAGACATATTAAAAAGTAAAACTGATGTTTGTAGATTTTTTACGTAGAATCCAGTGGTGTACTCCATTTTCTTTAGAGGTTACAGTTTTGAGATATTGACATAACCTACTTTTTTATGGGACACCCTTATTTTTTTTTTTAAATATTTTCCCTTGCCAAGAGCTTTTCAAAATATAGCAGTCTATATTTATTTTATAAATAACGTGACACAATGATTTTTCTATAATTTACATTGATAATAGTGGATAGCCGTGGGTAACCATGGTAACCAAAAACAAAATAATTACGTTCTGCCATTACTTAGGTATTTGATTTTTGAAGTTTCTGCTTTCTCAAATTATTCCTGGTTACATTTTCCCAAATTTAGTGCTGATATTTATTGTTATTCGTTGTTTTGTTTATTGTTATCGTTCTTGTTCTTGTTGTTGTTGTTGTTTAATTATTTTTAATATGGCTCGAAACCAAAAATTTGAAAACTTTGAGAAATATGATATGAATAAAGGTGCTTCATATTATCTAAGAAAACGCAGACCAGGCCTTAGAACTCTATCTGAACAGGTCAAATCTTTACCTTAGAATTTGTGTTTATTTTATACCTGTTTTGTCATATAGAATGAAAGAAACAAACATGGATGTTTTGACAAACCTCGAGAGTTTAAACAAAAAACGGGAATTAGAGATCAACGTTTTAGCAGGTTAAGCCACTCCTGAAACCTCGTGCAGGAAAATAGATGAAGAGACCGGTGTGTCTAAAAGGATTTTAAAAAAACATAAATTCAAACCCTACAAGTATAAACTTGTTCATCGTCTGCCCCCTGGTGATGCTGAACGTAGATTGGAGTTCTGCAATTGGTTTATAAATATGAAAACTCAGGACAATAATTTAAAAAAAAAATAATTTGGTCAGACGAGGCACATTTCACAAGTTCGGGAATTCTTAATAGACACAACTCGCGGTTTTGGAGTCAAGAAAACACCCACGTGATTTTTCCTAGAGAGCGCCAAGGCAGATTCGGATTTAATGTCTCCTGCTTTATCTTTAACCGAAAAATAGTATACAAGATTTATGAAGAAAACCTAAACTCTAATGGGTACTTACAAATTCTACAAGAAAAATTATGAACATTTTAGAAGATATTCCACTGGCTCAACTGAACGATATGTTCTTCCAGCAGGATGGGGCTCCAGCCCACAATGTTAAAATAATACAAAACTGACTAAATGAACGTTTTCCCAGGAGATGGAATGGAACAAATGGACCTGTGCGATGGCCACCACGATCACCGGATCTCTCGGTTTTGGATTTCTTTTGTGGAGGTATTTAAAGAATAAAATTTATTCAAGGCAACATGCCAACATGCAACAATTAAAAATTGCAACGGAAAATGCTTTTTCAGAATTACGAAGACAATCATTTATTTTGGAAAATGCTATTAAAAAAATTTATAAACTTAGTGAAACTTGTAGGAGACATAATGGTCTGCAATTTGAACAAATATTTGTGATTAATTAATTATTTTGTTTTTTATCAATGTAAATTCTAGAAAAAAATCATTTTGTCACGTTATTTATAAAAATAAATATAGACTATGCTATATTTTTGAAAAGCTCTTCGCAAGAGGAAAAAGATTTTAAAAAAACATATAGGGTCTCCCATAAAAAAAAAGTAGGTTATGTCAATATCTCAAAAACTGTGACCTATAAAGAAAATCTGAGTATGCCACTGGATTCTACGTAAAAAATCTACAAATATCAGTTTTTACTTTTTTAATATGTCTAACAATAACAGAGTTACAGGGGATGACTGAAAATGCAATTTTTCCAAAATCACCCTGTAGCACAAAAACTAAGATGGCAATGGCAGATTTGATTAGTGCATCTTGGGTTTCATTAAAAAGTAGCACGGTGTCGCGAAAACCGCAAGGTTCTAACCTAAAAAATTAGCGAGATACCCCGTAAAACATACGAAAATGGGACAACCTGTACAGTGCAACCTGTGGGAATCCACAGTTTCTACTAGATTCCAAAGAAAATTGCCCATTATTTGGAATTACCCAACTCAAACGGTTACACTGGACACTGTCTACGTTGAGGGTGGAGCTGATATCAGGATGCTCAAAAATCATGGTGGATGGCAAGGGCGTAGCCAGGATTTATAACGGGGGGGGGGGGCAAACCATGGTCCATGGTCGTTCAAAATGTAAATTTTAGGATAAAAAGAAAAGGCAAATGAAAACAAAACTTTGAGATTTTAATTATACTTAAATTAAACTAATAACATTTTTCTTGGGTTTAAACTAAATTTATCCAAAACTTTCTTCACTATGCAGTCCTGATTTTCCTTCAAAAATTTTCGATGCACACTCATCAAACACAACCCAGTGAGTCTGTCATCACCCATTGTACTCCTGAGCCAGGTTTTTACCCTTTGCAGGGTACTGAATGATCTTTCCACGGTAGCAGTAGTGGATGGGAAAGCACTTAATATTAGCAGTGCGTGCCTTGTTGCAGGGAAAAAAACATTAGCTTCCTCCAAAAATCCAGCCACTTCAATGTCCTTTAATTTGTCTTCTGCTAAATTCTTTTTCTTCCACATATTGTACCACAAATCTAATTCTGCAGAGACATCACCTAACTTATAAAATTCCATGAAAGATTCTGTATTATTTTTGAAATCTTTTGAAGCCATTTTGAGCATGCTTGAAAGATGAAGATAAGTTATAGCAAAAGCAGGTGTATTTTCGTTGGAGAATCTAGCATCCAAAGACGAAGTTAAAGAATCAAGATAGGGGATGATTATTGACCGCTTCCAGTATTCAACTGCAGACTCAGATGGTGGATTACTTCTGTGTACTTGCTTTTGAGTGATTCGTGGTAGTGACAACTCAACCCCTACTTTCTCTGCGATATCAAGTGATTTTTTAAATAATTCATAAGAAGCATTTTCGACATCTTGTCGATCTTCTTTGATTACATCTAGAATATCACCAATATGTTTCTTCACCATAACCAAATTCATACTTTTACCTTGTAAAACGTTTACAACGGGTTCCAAAATTGCACAGTATCTTGAAATTATGTTTAAGCCTAAGATGAATATTGGTTTAGTAACTGCATAGTGCAATTGGTAGACAGATTTTCTTGTGAATGGCCTGTACACCACCTTCTTTGCCGGCCATCGTGGAACACCCGTCAAATCCGAATCCCATACAATTATCGGCGGAAAAATTATTATCTTCTAAAAAACTTTGAATTGCGCTAGCGATTGTAGAAGCATCTTGTCATTTTAACTCAATGTAGCCTACAAATTCCTCCCTGATTATTTTTTGGCTTTCATCATAGAACCTTAATCCAATAGAAAGCTGCTCTTTTCCAGCGATATTTGCTGTTTCATCAGCCATTACAGCATAAGCTTTTGCCCGTTTACAGTCTTCGATTATTTTTTCTTTGATAACTTCACCGCATAATTGTATGATCTCATTTTGAATTGTTGGTGAGGTATAGACTGCGTTTTTTTGACATTTATCCAAGTGGCTCTTTAGCTTCTCATCACCAGAGTCAATCCTTAAATTTAAAAGGTCAAAGAAAACTCCCTCATTTCCTTGTTTTCCTCTAAGCGGCAAATCATGAATTCCACAAAATATTACGCATGAAATAATTGCTGACAATATTTGTTTATTTTCTTCAATCGTTTTATGGTGCCCTATTTGCAACTGGACATGAACAGGAGCATTTTCATGGTAATGGCTGCCAACGTGCTTTCTACAATCTTCATGTATATCCTTAAACTTCATGTAAAGCCTTACCATAAATGACCCCAAAACTCCTTTAACTGTAGCAATTCTTGGCGGAAATAAAACACAATACAAACATAGAGCACCTTTCAAACGACTTGAGTACACCAGCCATGGAGTATATTAATCTAACCAGCGATGGTTAAATTTTCTTTTCAAGTGAATGGCATCAGAAGCAAAATCGTAATTGGATGATGGAACCCAAGGGTTTGCCAACAATTCCTTCTTTTTTTCAGAAGGCAAGTTATTGGCACAACTAACATAACGACCAATGTCATTTTCATGGTAGCCACCGCGTTCTTGAGTTTGTTTAGAGGTCCCAGTTCCCGAGACAGCTTCATGTAGATTTGAAGAACTACTTGAGCCTCCTTTAAAAATAGATTCCGATTTTGATGTTCCGACCATTTTATTTTCATCTTCATCACAATCATTGCTTCCACTTCCACTACTGTCATCATGAACTTTTTTCCGTTTTAGAGATTTTTCACCTAAAAATAATAACCTAATATCATTCTTGTTCTTAGTCCCTAGTATAAAAATTAGTATAAAACAAAACTACCATGTAATGATAGCTTATAATGTGGATATACTATATCCGATGTTAATATATTTTCTCTAGATTAAAAACACAAAATGAAATTAATAGCACGTATAAAGTGCTGTTTGATCTTTAATATGTGAAAATTTCAAGTTTGTATATTTAGTCTCATTTGAGATATCAGCTGTCAAAATTTTTGTTATAATTAGAAGGCAAAAAAGTCGGCATCATAATAATGAAAAATATATAAAATTATATTAATAATGCACAGAATCTTTTGCCAAAGCTAATAAAAATTGTTTCACAAAGATACAAGCAAAGAGTAAAGAGCAATTGGCAATTTTGTAAAGGGCTGCAATTGAATTTTTTTCCAAACGTTGCGATACAAATAATTTGGAACAAAAATTAACATCGGATATAACATATCTACATTATAAGCTATCATTACGTGGTAGTTTTGTTTTATTTGGTGCTGGTCGAGCAACCAATTTTCAAATTTTTGGACTATTTCTAATGGAATGATTATAAAGTTTTAATTAAAAATTTAATTTTCTACTGAAATTATTTACTTACCTTTTTGTAACCAATTTCTTATATCCGTATTGTCTCTTTATTCTGTGGTAAAACTATTGTTACGGATTTTCCCTCTTGTTTCTCAGGCAATAATTTAACACTGATAACTATTCACACCAACTTTATTTAAAACCAATAAAGATAACAAAACAACACAAATATTCACTTTCTTAACACTTTTTAACTATTCCGCTTTTAAATCTCGCGCCTCGCTTTCTATTAGCCGTATGCAACTTCGTATCCTGCACTATGTACTGTACTGTACTGTCTGTCTTCGCGCCGGATAGGCAATTTTATATACCCTTTTTGAGCCTAGAAATTGCCAGAACATTCGCATCGCCGGTTCCCGTATATTCCTCACTTGTATCTCGATTTTTCTCGAAGAAAACCAGTGGCGTTTCGTTCCACTATTAAATAGGACACTGTCGCACTTACACACTAACTCAATAGTTGTTGCAAAAAATATTGTTCTATGTTAGGATTTGGAGCAAGTTGTGTTTTAACCACTTGATAGTTTTGCACGAACTGCACTCGGGCGTGACATTTTTCCGTACACTGACGATCCCGAGGTCTTACGTACGTTACAAGAGTATTTATTTCGGATTCTGATGTAGGATTGTGTATTGAATGTTTCAAAATATTTCACATTAAAACTACTTATTGAGTAAATTTATTTTAATTAATTAATAGGATTAAAAATGTAGTTAAATGAAAACAAAAAAAAAGAGACAATTTTTTTACTATTTTTCTCAAAAATGTCCGACTGTTAAGTGGTTGAATCGAACACTAAAAATTGACGTATCCTGAGAGTAAACCGAACACTCGTTTTTATCCAATTCTGGGTGGGACAATTCTGGTGTGCACCAATGCATTAAATGCATAGATCGAAAACGCTATTAATATATATTTAGCACTATGTCAGTTTTTCAAGCAGCTTTGTTTTTTGCTGATGAAATATATTTTAGTGACAAAGGACACGCGAATAATTTTATTTATTATAGCTTATTAATTAATTTTAAAATGTTCATAAAAGCAACCAAACGACCACAACAACACACAAAATATTTAAAACAGATAACAAAAAAAATATGCAGAACAGAAAAATATGTATATTTTAGATTTAATTTTTTGTTTATTAAAATTTAAAAATTATTTAATTTATTTTTGCTCTTCCAGGGGGGGGCAGTTGCCCGTCCCTGCCCTTAGCTGGCTACGCCCATGGTGGATGGCGATCAAACAGGACTCCAGAAGAATATATAGAAGATAGCATTAACGATAAAATGGCGACTACGATAATGATTTTTAATCAGCCATCATCGTCAAACCGTGGATGCCAGAATCCGTCTGATGTTATCCTAGAACATACTTAATTACAGATGGCACCTGCATTTTCTACATCAAATGGAGGAGTTCATCAGGAGGTTTTATCAAAGTAGTCACTATCGTTTAATGATTTACAATTAAAACGTTGTACAAGCACAAGTTTTTCTAACGTTAATAGTTAATAGTACGTTTAATATTCATTACAATAGATAATTAATAATTATTTATAAAGAAATGGTTGCTATAAAGAAAAGATACTTGTGTCCGAAAATGGCAGCTTTCTTTACTACGTACAGGACAGATATGTTCTCAACCACATTACTTATTTGTACGTGTATAATAACTTTAATTTCATTTCTACGTTTATAAATTATATCAGGGTTTGTTCTAAGAATACAACACCCTTAGGGTTGTTTTTTTGTTCATTTTACTGTAATTTTCATCACCTGTTAGTTAAAATCAATAATATAAGCTGTAGTGAAATAACTATGAGTAACGTATAATTAACCTGTTTATCATATTTAATGCGGTTCCGAAAACTAAGTTCATTAATGGTCTTATAAGTAAATGTAATTAGACCTAATTAATATTTCAAAGATAAAAGAACAATCACTTGTGCATTTGTTAATTTGTTAAAGAACTGTGTGTATTATAAAAATGTTGCTTCAAATAGTTATTTGTAAGTAAAATGTGTGTACTCATATTGCATGTGTATAACCTACACGTGCGGTGTTTAGTGTTTAATTTTAAACTTCATAATCGTAAACTTATACAATTGGTTAACTTTAAAAACCTGTAGCATCAAAATGTGATTGTGCACATATACTTTTCATGGCTTAGAATCGAGTATGAAAATAAATGTGTAAATAAAACTAGGCCCTTTTTTTAGGGTTGTAATTTCTGTAGTAGGAAACAATGTTAATTTATTTGTGTTGTGGACAACAATTTTACTTAAATTTAGCGTTTTTAATTAAACGTTATATATTAAACAATGTAAAATTGTATATAGCCCAATTTAATTTCTACAACCAAATAATACGCCGCAGTCTAAATGCATAGCATCGCTACAAACGATAAATCATATTTATATCTCAAAAATGAAAGTAAACACAAATGTTTATTCACAGTAGAAACCTAGAACGCATGTTGGGGTAAGCTTCAACGCAAGTAACAAATCTTTAAGATAAAATATGCAATAATCTTGCCTTGACCATTATAGATTTACTACATCATACTTTGTATAAATAGATAGTGAAATTGAAGCTACACAAAATACTTTATTCTTTCTTATTTTAGTTTTGATGGTGCTGTCAAAAATTAATGCGGGTCAGAGCTCGCCCGAGACGGACTACGATTACGACAACGACTACTGGGATAAATACCTTTATTCATTATACAACATGCAAAATCAAAGTCCGCGTCCACCTGTATCATATACCCAATCAAGACCCCAGTCTTCACAAGATTTATTACCACCACGCATAGACAGCACATCA
Source organism: Vesta saturnalis (assembly GCA_036346205.1). Taxonomy (NCBI): domain Eukaryota; kingdom Metazoa; phylum Arthropoda; class Insecta; order Coleoptera; family Lampyridae; genus Vesta; species Vesta saturnalis. The sequence goes on from JARFJB010000762.1 coordinate 3,873,805, forward strand.
TCTAATAACGATAATCCGAATAGGAGACCAAATCCAACTGACGATGGTAGTGCTCCCATAATAAATCCGCCAATAATAAGTTCAACAACACAATTTCCATTTACAACAACACCTCCACCTGCTTTTCAAAGGTGTGTTCAAAATTGCATAGTTACATCTGAATACAGTCCTGTTTGTGGTACTAATAGAATGACGTACAATAATATTTCTAGATTAAAATGTGCACAATATTGTGGATTGGGTAAGTTTGGAAGTATTTTATGCAATATAAATATAATATATTTTTTTAGTTGTTGATGTCAGCAATATAGGACGTTGTCCATAAGTAGAAGTGTTATAAGAATACCAGTATAACATCAAATGTATGTTTCCATTGTTTAATAAATCAATAAATAATACCTAAATCTGATCTGACAACTCTGTATTTCTTACGCAGTAATTTGAAGTGCAGGATCTTTGCTGGATCCTATACTTGATGGCATTAGCATCCGATCTATGTTGCTATCACAAATAATACAAATAGGAAACCTTGTGGAATACTAATCAGTTTCAATAATTGTCTAGAATAAGGCGCTGTTAGAACAAAATGAACCCGCAAACTTCTATTTGCCGTTAGTAAGTCACACAGTGTGAGAGAAATTAATAAAGAGAATTAGGAGAAAGGGAAAACTAATAATAATAAAATCATTCTTTACTGTTTTTCATAGTCATTAGAGTTTGTAGGCAACTATAATTGAAAATTGAAATGCTAGTTTGTGTTTAATCATAATAATCTCTAGCTCAAGATTGTAATGGATCAAATTCATAAGACAAAGTATCTTTTATCCAACATAAAAGGGCTGTAAACTGTAATTGTAATTAACGTATCTAGATTGGTTACTTTTGCCTTTAACATTTAAGTATAATGTTAAGGCTTGTTACCACTCGACATGCGTTCATTAGTTTATCGTTCAGTGATGCATTAGTTTACAAAAACAAATAATAAATACGTATATTAATTTATAATAATTTTCGAAAATATTTCATCAACTTCTAGAGGTTGCATTTAACACTGTGTATTCAATATTAATATTTGTTTATGCATCCAGTGCATGTGTGTTAAAGGTATGTTTAACTTTGATCAATTTTTAAGTTTAAATGTAAATAACTTTTTCCTTTTTGAGATAAAAATTAAAAAAAAAATATACTAATATCGGTTTTTGGTGGTTTATGGTTTTCTGAAAATCGGACAAGTTTTATTCAAAATAGATAAGGAAAAAAAATAGATTCACGTGATCAACTTTAGACTCTATTTGGTGATACTTTTATCAACCTTTCTTTTTAAATGAAAAATAAATCCAACGATATCTTCTTTATTGATAATGGAAATATCATCTTTAATATACTTAAAGTGCCTCTGGTTTTCATTAATGGATTTTAATCCCATTGTAATATACAGGGTGGAGCATTAGTGTGACAAACTCCCATTTCTCCTTTATTTAAATAAATACAAAAAAAAATTAAATACAAAAGTTGTAAGATATGTTCTGGTGCATATTCCAAAAATATTTTTAATTATACGGGGTAGATCATAAAAGCTTAGAAGTAATTTAAAATTTTTTTTTAATAGAAAACCCTATATATTATTACATATTTAGATTATACATACAATTTTAGACACATTTTATGTATAATGTCCTATACCTAAGTCTAACCGGTTTTGACAAATTTCAAATTTTTTGTCAAAAATGACGTTTGCAGGCCAAAACACAGGTGGAAATCTTTTCTAAACGAAGCCTTTATCAATTAGTTATGGTTGATTTCCTTGGAAATGGGGACCTACTCTAATGGGCTGTATTGATATTTTTGTAATACATTCATGCAGGGTGATCAAAAATTGACAATAAAAAGTAGATTAAAAAAAAACCTATAAAAAGTCACTTTTTAAATGGAAACCCCTATTTTTTTAATTCTATCTTATTTAGCATGAAAAATAAAGGTGACTTTGTATAAGAGTGTATACTCCAAAAAATTGTAGTTTTTGAAATAATGACAATTTAACATTTTTTTATTGTAAAAAGGCTATACGGCTTTCAAGTTTTGCTGTTAGTTGATCGTGAAGGCGGGGCGCGGTGAAACAAAAAAAAATCGAAATATTACAATTTATTGAACCCCATATAAATAATTATTTTACTAAACGAGCTTAAAGTAAAGACAATATTTTTTGATTCAACAAATTATGTCCTAATCCTAATCATAAACTTAAAACCTCTAATGTAACTAAACCTGTAACTAATTATACAGATAAAAGTACTAGAAACTCGTCAAATACGTACTACCTTGAATACACAATGCAATACGTCTCTGAAATTCGCTGCTTAAATTTCTACACATTTCAAGACTAATGTTTTGAAAACAGTTTCTAATCCTAATCTTCATGTCTTCCTTTGTTGTAGGCGGTATTTTATAAACCTGCTCTTTGACGTACCCCCATATGCTAAAGTCCATTTTAGTAAGATCTTGAGATCTAGCAGGCCAAGCAACAGGCCCTCCCCTCCCAATCCAACATTCTGGATATCTAGCATTTAAAAAATTTATTATCGGACCTGTATGAAGTACTGGGGCCCTATCATAAAGAAACCACATTTCTCGTTGCGTATCCTATGGCACTTGATGCAACAAATTAGGTAGATGGTTTTGCAGAAAGTATACTTCCCCTGTTACTTGTTGATCAAAAAAATATGGTTCAATTACATGATTACCGACAACACCTCCCCAAACACTTAAAGACCATCTAGTTTGAGAAGTATATCTTACAAAATGTGGGTTTTCGGTAGAATAGTATTGAAAATTGTGTCTGTTTACACTTTCGTTTCTGTGAAATGTGGCCTCATCTCTAAATAAAATCAAATGAACAAAATTTCTTTGTTGGTTTATTTTGTTTTGAGCCCATTGACAAAATTCCTTTGATAATCTTCAGGAACCAACTCTTGAAGTAGTTGAATGTGATGGGGTGCATTTTTTGAGACTTCAATATCCGCTGTACCGTACGTCGTTCAACACCAACCTGCTGAGAAATGGGTCGTTATCCAATATATGGATTTTCGGTAACTGTTAATAGTACATTTAATTGATTTTCCTCAGTCTGTGCACGTTTTTCCCTAGTATTTTTTTCATATAACACATTTCCAGTTCTTTCAAAATGCCCCAAAAGCTTTTCAAATGCCCTTCTTTCAGGTTGCCGTCTCTCTGGAAACCGTTGTTGATACAGTCTTCTTGCTAAGAGCGTATTCTTACTGCTAGCTCCCAAAACAAAAATCATATCAACCATCTCGGCTTGCGAAAAATTCATTATTTACAATTTTAATTCAAGTTTTAAATCAATTTGCTATCAAATCCACTAATGCATCGCACAAATTATCAACTGACAATAAATAATGATGTTTCTGATGATCTCTACTATTTTTATATGGCACGCCTCGCCGTCACGGCCAACTAACAACAAAACTTAAAAGCCGTATAGCCTTTTTACAATAAAAAAATGTAAAATTGTCACTATTTCAAAAACTACATTTTTTTAGAATATACACTCTTATATAGTCACCCTTATTTTTAATGCTAAATAAGTTTTTTTGAATCTACTTTTTATTGTCCATTTTTGATCACCCTGTATGAATGTATTACCAAATATCAATACAGCCCATTAGAGTAGGTCCCCATCTCCAAGGAAACCAACCATAACTAATTGATAAAGGCTTCGTTTAGAAAAGATTTCCACCTATGTTTTGGCCTGCAAACGTCATTTTTGACAAAAAATTTGAAATTTGTCAAAAACGGTTAGACTTAAGTATAGGACATTATACATAAAATGTGTCTAAAATTGTATGTAGAATCTAAATATGTAACAATATATAGGATTTTCTATTTAAAAAAAATTTAAAATTACTTCTAAGCTTTTATGATCTACCCTGTATAATTAAAAATATTTTTGGAATATGCACCAGAAGATATCTTACAACTTTTGTATTTAATTTTTTTTTGTATTTATTTAAATAAAGGAGAAATGGGACTTTGTCACTCTAATGCGCGACCCTGTATGTAATAAAGTAGAATGTGGCAACACCGCCATAAGACGTGGCAAGCTAGCAGTTAATCAAGAGGTGGGTCAACCACCACTATTGTAAGAACGCTTGATAATAAACTCTTGATCTTGAATACATATTTTTTATACAATAATAGACAAATATAAAACATGGTGTCAGGTGTGGTACTTAAATAAACTAAACTCTCGTTAAGAAAAACTGTACTCTGGTTAATATAAATAAATAGAGAACTGTAGTTAAATTCATAACCAAGGCGGGAAGCACGTGTAAATCTAGAACAATGGAATATTTTAAACCACCACCGAACCTCGGTTTCTCTGAAAATATGAATACCACCTGGTGTAAATGGAAACAAAAATTTGATATTTACATGAAGGCAACAAATAAGGAAAAGGCGACAGAAGAGGTGAAAATTGCGATATTGCTTAATTTAATTGGAGATGATGGCCTTGAAATTTATAACACTTTTAATGCTGATACTCTGAAAACACTAGAGGATGTACTAAAAGCTTTTGAAAACTATTGCTTACCAAAAAGGAATGAAATAATGGAAACTTTCAAATTTAATAATTTACAACAAACAGAAAATCAACCAATTGATGCATATATAACTCAACTGAAGACACAAGCAGCTTTGTGTGGTTTTACATGCACCTGTGAAGCAAGTTTTGCTGAAAGAATGATTCGTGACCAACTGGTCATAGGAATAAACGACAAACCAATACAGGAAAGATTGTTACGATCTACAGATCTAACTATAAAAAAAGTCGCAGAATTATGTAAATCTATAGAATTGAGCAAACAACACATTAAAGTATTAAACCCTGCAAATGAAGTCGATGCCATTAAGAAATTTGAAATAAATAAACGTACAGGTATAAAAGTAAAATGCTCAAGATGTGGATATCAGCACTTCAGAAATTTCAAATGTCCAGCAGATAAGAAAACATGTGCCAAGTGTCAAAGAAGGAACCACTTTGCTAAAATGTGTAGGAGTACTTTCACAGAAGAGAAGAAAGAAGTAAATTTAATTGAAAAAATGCAAGCTAGTACATCAAAAGAAGAAAACAATGCTGTGTCGCAGGTGATGATGGCAAGCAATGAAGAACTGTTCGTGAGCATCATAAATACTAAAAATGGAGAGACTTGTTGGTATGAAGGCGTACATGTAGATAATTATAAGATAAGATGTAAACTAGACTCTGGGGCTGAGATTAGTATATTGTCCTATAAAGATTTTCTTGTTTTGAATTCTAATGATAAAAATTTAACTAACACTAGAATAACTTTGATAACATATGGTAATTTTAAGATTAAACCATTGGGTCAGGTAACATTAGAATGCAAAGTAGGTAACTTGTGTAAAAATATTAACTGTGTGGTTGTTAATGATTGTAACGAATGTATCTTAGGGTTACGAGATTGTTTATCATTAAAACTTAATGCTAAAGGAAACAATCTTGATGTTTGTTGCATTAAATCAAAAGATGAATTCTTTGAAAAGCATAGAGATGTTTTTGTGGGCATGGGGAAAGTGCCAGGTAAATGCAAAATTGAACTAAAAGAAAATGCAATACCATGTATTCAATATAACAAAAAAATTCCCATCTCGATTCATTCAAAATTAAAAAACTCTCTAGACACTTTAGAACAAAAGGGGATAATTTCAGTAGTTCAGGAGTCAACTGAGTGGGTGAATAATATAGTTATTGTTGAAAAACCAAACGGTAAATTACGTATATGTCTGGATCCTAAACCCTTAAACAAATTCATAAAAAGACAACACTTTATGATTCCCACAGCTGATGAAATTTTAAGTAAGTTACCTGGAAATTCTTATTTCACAGTAATTGATATGTTAGAAGGATTCTGGCAAATTGAGCTAGATGAACCCAGTTCATATTTATGCACCTTCAGTACCCCATTTGGTAGGTTCAAGTTTAATCGTTTACCTTTTGGAATTGCATCAGCACCTGAAAGCTAGACAAAATAACATAAAATTTAATATTAATAAACTGCAATATAAATTGAAAGAAGTTAGATTTTTGGGTCAGTTGATAGCTAATAACTTAAGACTAAATACATAAACCATAACTATGTAAAGAAAAAATTAAAACAAAATCAGGTTGAACAACAGTTTTATTATAATAAAAATGCAAAAGAATTGAGTGATCTAAATGTAAATGACACTGTTCAAATTCAATCACCACTTAATGGTCTGTGGAAACAAGCTGTAGTAATTAAAAAATTAGGAGAAAGAGAATATATGGTTAGAGATCAGTTAGGGAATGTATATAGGAGAAACAGAAAACTCTTAAATAAAACTAGTATAAACCCTAAGGGCAATAAAGAAACTGTACTATTTGATGAGCTAGATAGTCTTTTGGGTTGTGAATTAAATAACATTGTTAGTCCTGCACTTGTGGCAGAACAATCAGAAGTATATTGTGACGGTAGTAATGGGCAGCCCGAAATGCAAAGAAGGCAAGTTAGAATGCCTAATTATTTAATAGACTATGAATTGTATTAGTTAGAATTCCTAATTATGTAATCGATTTATGAAGTGTATTTTTAATAGATTAAAAATTAAAAAAAAAAACGAAATATATGTAATAAAGTAGAATGTGGCAACACCGCCATAAGACGTGGCAAGCCAGCAGTTAAGCAACAGGTGGGTCAACCACCACTATAGTAAGAACGCTTGATAATAAACTCTTGATCTTGAATACATATTTTTTATATAATAATAGACAAATATAAAACACCCATTACGACAATTTCGGGAGCAATTTCTATGGCCTTACAAACATATTTAAACAACCTTTTGCCTTTCTTTGAATAAAAGTTGGTAACAATAAACTGACTCACATTTAATGCATCCATAGTTTCCTCGTTGTTTTCTTCAAATGTTTGAGATGTTGATTGCTCTCCATTCGGTAAGATTTCTTTCAAGGTAGAATTACCTGAAATGGTAGGTTCTAACCCGATAGAGGTTAAGCCTGACTCTACAAACCTCTTCTCGTTTAAGAGGGCAACCAAAGCACTTTCTGCATTTTCCGCGCATCCACAACATCATCTTCATCTGGAAAGAAACTTGCATGCGATCTAGTGGGAAAGGAAAATACCTGCTGTTCGATAGGAGTTTATCAGATTACGCTTGATATCACTTGTTTCATTTGCTATTGTATTTTTTACTTTTGTCGAAACCTAGTCCATTTTATTTAAATATTTTCTCAAAATCGGAGGGAATCTGTCCTTTGGAACCGTCCTCAATCGTGGGTTCTGATTTTTCCATTGTGTCAGCGTAGTTCTCCATCCTGTTTCATTATCCCAAAAAAAACATCAAGCGGCTGGCAAATGCGTGTTGAATTAGGAACCAAACAAATAAAGCTTATATTATATTCAGCACACATTCTTAGAACGTCATTATCCATATGAGTGGATAGATTGTCTCCAATTAAAACTTTTTGTCCTGGTAAACGCTTTGCATGAGGAAGAAAACATTTGACAAACCAGTCACGAAAAGTAACTCCATCAAGCCATCCACTGGTTGTCCTGTTATATCTCGTCCTAGAATTGCAACGGGGTTTATCATAACAAGGATATCCATGTGCCCCCCTTCCCTCCACGTATCGTAGAAATGAAGACTTTTATAAATTACATATGGAGGGAGTAAAACTCCATCGGCTGAACCGCACACCATAATTGTGGTAGCACTTTCAGAACGGTTCATTATTTTTTCAGGATATTTCGCCCCTCTCCTGTAAATACCTCGCATTTTTCCTGGATCATTCGTCGTAATTAAAGATATTGTAACTTGGTATACTAGCAAGTGTTGTTTCCAGGTTATCAAAATATTTTTCTATACGTTCTCTTGATACAGATGCTCTTGATTTTTTTGTTTGTTGCGAGCCTTTGTCCACAAGTATTTTTATGTCTTTCAAGAAGACTATGAGCCTAGTCGGATACTGACAAGTTGTTTTTAAACATGGTTATACTTTTGCCCTGCCTCTCTAAATAATACTTGGCAAACATTCTTAAGTCCAAGAGGATCTGATGATTTTGCAGCAGCCTCCAATATGGCTACTTCCTCATTATGTGTAAAACATGTCGGACGACCAGGTGTTCTACCATGTAAACCTTTTAATTTGTTATATAACGTTCCAAAAGGAATTTGGTATCTCCTAGATGCTTCTCTAATTGATAAAGTATTCTTTGCCACCTGATGTAAAGCTTTCTCCATTTTTTGGCTATGTAGTCTCGATAACAACGACTTCCGAAAAGTCGCGTATGTTTATGCGGCATTTTCTGACACAAAAACCAAATTTTAATTTATTATAAGCTTTGTTATGAACGAATAAGTTCAAAAGTATATATGTAATTAAAAACTATTATTAATTTTGTTAAATACATAAATCAAAAGTTTACCACGAGTAGGATATGAACTTACGACCTGCACTTTGTTAGAGTACCGCGCTAACCAACTGCACTATCGAGATTCAAGCCCCAAGCCCCAATCTATGTAAATTTTGTCTTTATGTATGTAGAACTAGAACTAAATATTATATCTCGTCCTGGAATTACAACAAGGCTTATCACAACAAGGATATCCATGTGCCCCCCTTCCCTCCACGTATCGTAGAAATGAAGACTTTTATAAATTACATATGGACGGAGTAAAACTCCATCGGGTGAACCGCACACCATAATTGTGGTAGCACTTTCAGAACGGTTCATTATTTTTTCAGGATATTTCGCCCCTCTCCTGTAAATACCTCGCATTTTTCCTGGATCATTCGTCGTAATTAAAGATATTGTAACTTGGTATACCAGCAAGTGTTATTTCCAGATCAAAATATTTTACTATACTTTCTCTTGATACAAATGCTCTTGATTTTTTTATGTTTGTTGCAAGCCTTTGTCCATAAGTATTTTTATGTCTTTCAAGAAGGCTATAAGTCCAGTCGGATCCTGATAAGTTGGTTTTAAACATGGTTATACTTTTGCCCTGCCTGTCTAAATAATACTTGTAAGTCCAAGAGGGTCAAAGGATATGACGATTTTGCAGCAGCCTCCAATATGGCTATTTCCTCATTATGTGTAAAACATGTCGGACGGCCAGGTGTTCTACCATATAAACCTTTTCATTTATTATATAACGTTCCACAAGGAATTTGGTATCTCCTAGATACTGCTCTAACTGATAAAGTATTCTTTGCCACCTGTTGTAATGCTTGCTCCATTTTTTGGCTACTGTAGTCTCGATAACAACGACTTCCTAAAAGTCGCGTATGTTTACGCTGCATTTTCTGAAACAAAAAGCAAATTTTAATTTATTATAAGTTTTGTTATGAACGAATAAGTTCAAAAGTATATATGTAATTAGAAATTATTATTAATTTTATTAAATACATAAATCAAAAGTTTACCTCGAGTAGGATTTGAACCTAGGGCTTGCACTTTGCTAGAGTACCGCGCTAACCAACTGTGCTATCGAGATTCAAGCCCCAATCGATGTAAATTTTGTCTTTATGTATGTAGAACTTGAAGTAGAACTAGAACTAGAACTAAATATTATATTTAGAATTTACATCAGCTCTAGATACATAAAGACAAAATTTACATCGATTGGGGCTTGAACCTTGATCAGTTGATCAAAATTAAACCGATACGAGATCAATGTTACCCCGAAATACTTAAAACAAGGTTATAATTCAGAATTTTAAAAAGTATCATATTTTGTTTTGTAATTAGAGCCACAAGTGCCTACCTGATATGATGAAATAGGTCGATGTCGACTAGGCTCCAGCCCTAAAGTTATTGGAACCTATACTGTTTACGGAAAAACTCTATCGAAATACAAAAAGTAGTTAAAAGCGAACTGCGATGTATTCACGTCTAATGATGGTTAGTGACTACTCGGGGTACTATTTGATTTCGTTTTGTTCGAAAACGACCGTCGCGTCAGCCGCTGTTGCCAGATGGTAGCGCTTTTACTATAAAATGAAGTTTTGATCCCCCGTCTACGGTACTTTAACATCCACCCATGGATGCATGTTAAATAGGGTTCAACACTAAACGATAAATTAACCTTATTGTAAGGCTAAATAAGCGACAAGCAAATCATTATTTGTGTCACAAGTTATACACATTAGCCCCTAATATACCCGCTTCAGTATACTCAAAATGTTGATAGTTTTCGCCATCTTACTTTTAATACTTTATTTAACGCGTCAGTTAAAATTTGATTATCTTTAAAGTCTCACTCTATAAAATACTGGAACAAAATGTTATACAGTACTATACACTGTAGCGTCTCCAGGTACCCTATTTTAAAAAGTGTTATTTGAATTTATTCGCAAGAATGAAAATTCAACAAAACAATCGCTAAGTGATGTATCTTGACTTTACTGACAATAATGTTACTATTATTCAAATTAATTGCTTGCCTTACATTGACTTTCCTGGCAATAATTAAAACGTCAGAATTTATTCACAAGTCTGATATTTAATTACTCGCAAACCTCATATCTAATCAAAAGAATTGGCCGTTTAGTGGTAGCTACGCTGTGGTATTTCAATTATATAGGCTTGATGAGGTTAAGTCTTGCATCGTGTGGGACAGGTAAACAATGAAACTACTCAAATTGGAATTAACGAGCTTTGCGCAATGATGGTTCAACCCGTTAATGTACTATGTTGGGAAAGAATCACCAAGAAAACCCAATTTATTCATAAATAAGTAATTGCACAAATCTATTAATAAGTCAAATAGCAAAAAAACAATTAAAGGGTTCAATATATAACAAAACACCACGGCGATTAATTGTAGATTAGCTTTTGGAAAAACTTACATTAGTACCTACACAAAAAGAAAAGAACGAATTAGCGTTTTTAGTTTTCTCAATCGTGCACGACAAAAATATTTATAGACGGAATGGTTTACAATGAGAGTTTCTAATGAAACAATCAAATCAATCCGCCTCAATCAAAACTCTAACCACAACAGCCTTCCCTTCGAAACCAACTACCTATATTTACTCCCGAATTTCACCCCCTTTTTTCAAAAGTAATAAAAAAAAGGCAAGAAACGTAACGTGGGAACAGTTTCATATTGCTTATTGAACGAAATCTTCATTTTAAAAATATGCATTCGTCCGTAGAAAAACCTATAGCTAATGTGGAATTCAATGTACCAAACAAAGATCCTTTTGGATTTGCGGTATGTTCCGACGTAATTCATTATTACATTTAAAAAGTTTTTACCACCAGAATGCGCATACAGTAACTTTCAAAGATTGGTTAAGTTTTCCGGCAATAAAGCAGTGTCGAGCGTACACCTGTTTGTTTCAACCTTAACATGTGTTTTTCAGCCCTTAGCCACTATTAGTTACAAAAATAAAGTATCACGACAACATTATCAAATTACGACTTAATATATAATAAAATATCAACATAAGAAATCGGTTAAGATTTGAACTCAAGAACTCCCACAAGAATCTCGCTTCATCTTTGATCAATCCCGTCCGACCGCGAAATTAGGTAAATATCCAATCACGTTAGACCGCGGACTATATAAGCAGAACCGCGACGCTGCCGTCCTGAAGAAACCGTCTATCTATCTTTCAGCTGTCGTCCTGAACCAGCCATCTAATTATCTAACCACTCCCGTCCTAAAGCAATCATCTGCCTACCTAATCGCTTCCGTCCTGAGGTTCCCTGCGACCTACTGAACCGCGTCGTTTATTTTACACCATCTGAGTACGCTATAATTTGTTTTATCCTAATAATCCGACCAGTTGGAAAGATTTCTCTTCTGCCTTTGGTAGATTATAAATCGATTTTGCCTGTGCATGCAGACACAACACTGACACTTCCTCTAAGCGTACGCACGCGGAAAACAAACACACCTTGCACAAATTCTCCTCTTCGCTTTTAGGAGTATTCCTGAAAAGTTCTGAGGTTTCCTACGAGAATTATCCCCTAAGGAGTAGACCTTTAGAAGTGGTTCTTGTACCTGCGCTTGTTCAAAGGGCGTATGGCTGTTCGATCTAGCATTCCTTCTATCTAGCCCATGGAGCGTATGGCCCATTGCGTTAGATATCCCTTCCAAAAAAAACACCTTATTACACTAAAACGATCGACCCGCAGGCATAAGATCTGATTATATAACCATCCCTATCCCTGTTTCAGTCCGATTTGTTCTGTAAAACCACTAGAAACCCCGTCGTAAAATACAGACATTCAAACGTCTGTATCCCGAAATTAATACCGTCTTCATATTTCTTAAACATCTTTAAACCAGCATCGTATTCACCTTTAAAGTTTTCCTGTCCAGTTACTTCTATTGTATAAACAAACAACATAATTCTAATAAATCCTGAAATCAAACTAGGGAATAAATTAATACAGTATTTGGTAATATCATCGCACAAAGGAGTTGCTCCTGCAACCCAGGTTTGTATTTTAAACTCTTTGATTTACAGAAGTCACCCTGCCACCTGGATGGAAGTGGGCTACATTTGGCTATCTGAGGAACCTAACTTCATTTTCCATTGTAATAACCTTTTATGTTATATATTTTCGTAGTAGTGAGTGTAAAATATTTTTAGATTAAGTTACATATTTTAATACTGTTACAAATAGGAAATAAATCGTTGGTTTTTTGTGGATCTTGCAATTGTCAGTAAAATAAGAATCTCCCCAAAATATGCCGACTTGAAAGCTATGCCGGGCCCACAGCATATAGCTCCCAATAATGGGGCGTTACAAATTTGACGCCTAAACGTGAGGGCTCGACAAATTCAGCTTGAACAATTTGCCGAAATTGACATCTAGCAAGTAAGATCCTGAGAAACTAATGAATTAATAATCCTGTTATAGATGCAGCGTCCAGTCCAGCAATAACCGATTTCTTTCAGTATTTAATATTTCCAGGTACCCGCAAATAAACACAACGAAAATGTGGACTCCCGGAGGAGAAAGCGACAATCGAGTCGGATGGATCTATAAATTAAAGAAAGAAGAATTGAAAGAAGAAGCAAGTAAATACCGCTTTGATACAGCAGGAAGCGCCGAAACCCTCAGATCACGAGCGGTAAGATACCTAAGAACCGGAGAAGAACAAATCTCAGTTCCCAACAAAGCCACGGTGACACCTGCAGGTCCATCTATATCCGGTGGTATGCCAGTCCACTAGCCGCCGATTACAAATATAAAGAGGGCAGACATATGTGACAGAATTCACATAAAATTTTCGCGGTCCGCTACCTACAATACTATCATACAGTGCGTACACAATAAAATACAGTGCAATCATTGATTGAGAAGTGCTATACAGTACGTACGCAGTACATATACATCACCACGCAATACAGTATTTTATAATATATTTGCAGTATTATAAATTACCAGTTTTTACAAAGATCAGAAAAGAAAAAAACTATTAAACAACCAGAATATCTGTCTGTTGTGTTTTACACCTCAGTTTGAACTAGGAAATGTATACAGAACACGTATGTAATTGCCCATCTTGATGAATAAACGGAAAGTACGTGTTTGGCGGCTTTACAAATGGCCGTTTCCATGGAGCTTTCTTCTGTGTACTACTTTTTGATTTTGTTTAAACGTTGTAAAGCATTTTTGTCAAAGTACTTTTTTTAGCACCCTGTATATGATTTTTGACTCGATTATTGGAAAACTTATTAAATACAATCAAAAAGTTGTTCATTGCATTTTTCCATTTAACGTACCATTTTCGAGTAAGATATGAGAATCTTAAACTATGCAAATTACTCTTCACACACCAGCGCCGCAAACTTTTTCAATTTTTGTTCAAAACTTTTTTACAAATTATTATTTAGTTTGAACTAACAAACGTAATCTAAACAATTCACCTAACGCGTAAAATAGTTTTTACATAACAACACAGTTAAACATAATTCTAATTAGGTAATTAACGATACAATACTTAGAACAAGGATGGTAACAATTGGAATTGCAATACCCAAATATAAGATACACTACAACAAATGTTGAAAATGGCCACCCTCCGAGTTTATGTTTAAGTTTCAAATTTCAGTTCAATATCTCATAACAAATAAAAATTCTACTTCCTCTCGGAAGCCAACCTAACAAGGAGAAATTTTCGATTATATAAAAACGTAAGTTTGTACCACGAGTCAGTACATTATTTACGAAACTTACTGCAGATTGAGAGTTCTTTTCTTTATCAGGTAGCAAGGATGGCAGAGAGATATCCCTAGCTATAATCAGTTAAACAAGTCATTTTAGGTTAAATAGTTAAAATACAACAAAAATGAGAAAGTTGTACTTTAGTAGCTGGATTTATATTAATATTTAATCAAACAAAATAATGTCTGCTGATTAATTTCAGCTTAAAAGCAAATAAAGCAGTACTTTTCGCAAAGCGTTACGATAGTAAACTAATTCTTAATCGATACATAAGCTATACATATAATATAACCTATCTTTGCGTAGAAATATTTCAAAATGGCCTAAAATACTGCTGAAGTAAAGTTATAAACTCACATGTTTTTTTATCTTAGAAAACACTAACCGAAGTCCACTCAATAAAACGTAATTTGCACTAAAAAAATATGTACGTTTAAAAATTTATGTAAGTTTTATAATCCTATATGCCGCCATTTTGACATCGTGGCGTTATTCGACCACGCTTCCTTTAATGAAATAAAACCATATCTTCAATTACAAACGGTAGAAAATTTTCTTAATAGAAGGTGAGGGAGTTTCCCTATTAGATATATTGAATTGATACAAAAATGTATTTAAAAGCAATTGCATACCTTATACAGGAAAGAGAACTTAAAATAAGACGGTGTTTTGCTAAAAAAATTTTAGAAACATTGTTTCAGGCGTGATTCTCACTAGAATTCAGACCTGACAGATAAAATGTACCGACATAGCTTGGTGGTTGGGTCGTGGTTCTTACTTCAATAGCTAAAAAAATCGACAATAATAACCTAAGGCTCTGTCTATCCCCAAATTTTTAAATAATGACGACATGAACCCAGATCTAATTGTCTGTATGAGACTGGAATGCAAACCGTTCACTCAAGCAGTAATAACGATCAAAGTAACTCATTTATCAAAAACTCACTGCAAATTTACTTCAAAATTGTTACTAAAATTTCCATATAATACGCTTTCTGAGTTTGGCAGATAAACCTGAAATTGTCTCAATATCATCTCACCCTTCATTACATAACCCCAAAATATACCACTAAGTTGAGATCAAATCTCTACAAAACTGTATGCTAAAATCAGGAAACTCTATTACCTTAATTTATAAATAGTCATAAACCTTTGGTTATTCAAAATTTATAGCGTTGCTCTCCTAATTCAAAGTAATCAACAAATGTCAAGGTAGTAAAATTTGCAGAACAGTAGTTCAACCTTCAATTACAATCCTCCGCATCATACTTCACTTACTCTCATTAAAAATTCTATAAAATACCCTTAATTTAGAAATCCAATCAAAATCGAGTAATCTTCATTCTTTATTACATATTTTAAAAGTAATAACAAAACTCATAAAAAATTTGCCCTTTGACACTATCAACACGTCCGTTAAGGTATTCAATGGTTAACAATTAGCAATAGATGGCGAATCAAACAATAACTCCATCACGTTATGCGTTAATGCGTTCCGCCAAAAAGGAAGAAGCTATGAAATACGCAATTCTGTAAATTCAGACATTCAATTATACCCAAAATATAAATACGAAACTGTTATTTATTATTACTTTAACGTAGCATCAAAATTATAATAAACCAAGTTTAAAATTGTTCGATTCAAATAAATAAATAATCAACCATAAAGTTCAATCCTTACCCAACAAGGTCCTTTGGAGGTAAGTGCCTGGCCGATTTTTTAAACGTCCTCGTAGATATGAGCACATCTTGCGCACAACGTTGCACTTGCATATTTTAACCTAATTTGGTTTAATCCCCTTAGACGCAATAAATTGTGATTAAAAACTCAAACGCTCATATTTCGTTTTCCCAAAAATTTTTAATCGCGACTACGAAACTTTATCTAGGTAATCAACTCTCATAATTGTGCCGTACGAATATGTGGAAGAACGACTGTAGGTAGACAGAAAAAATGTGCTTGGTGGAATGAGTCGGTAAAAAAGGCGGTATGTAAGAAAAAAGATGCGCACATGGCAATGATTGCTTCAAAAAATGAGACTGAGAAGAAGCAATTGTATCAGGTGTACAGATTATGAAACAAAGAAGCAAATGAGGCAGTGAGAATAAGTAAATAGGAAGTGATGGCTGTGGAAGGAGAGAAAATGCAGAATGATTTTGAGGGAAACAAAAAACCCTTCTACAAATGGGCCAAAAATACAAAACGTAGGCCAAAACAGAACGCTGCAGGAGTGACGAATATTAACAACGAAATAGTATGGGACGATTGTGAAGTGAGGAAATGCTGGCAAGAATATTTCGGAAAGCTGTACAGTAGTGAGGAAAGTAAGACTGAAGGAGAATATAGAAGGAATGATGAATGACACTAAGAACGATATTGGAATAAATGAGGTAGAGAAAACGGTTGGAAGACTGAAAAGCGGCACGGGAGCAGGCGTAGATGAAATCACTGGTGAAATGCTAAAGTATGGTAGTGTAAAGCTTACACGAAGATTGTCTGAATTATTCAATGTATGCCTTATGTGTGGAAAAGTGCCGAGGGATTGGAAGAGCGCGATCATTGTACCACTATATAAGGGTAAGGGGTACAAGAGTGATTGTAAAAACTACAGAGGAATAAGTTTGCTCAGCGTGCCTGGCAATGCATTTGGAAGAATACTGATTGATACGAGAAACTACACAATATTAAATAATAATAATAAAATATTAAATGAATATGGCGTAAATAAAGGTCTATTAAATGGAA
This sequence comes from Vesta saturnalis, assembly GCA_036346205.1. NCBI lineage: Eukaryota > Metazoa > Arthropoda > Insecta > Coleoptera > Lampyridae > Vesta > Vesta saturnalis. Next base: position 3,890,827 of record JARFJB010000762.1, read on the forward strand.
TAAGGGCAGTATACAACGGTAGTCGGGCATGTGTTAGGGTGAGAGGAGGTGTAAGTGAATATTTCAATATTGAGCAAGGAGTGCGACAAGGCTGTGTGATGTCACCGTGGTTCAATGTATACATGGATAAATGTGTTAGACAAGCATGTACCGATACAAATGCCGTAATGGTTGGTGAAGTAAATGCAGATGACACAGTCTTATTAAGTGACAGTGCCGATGAGCTGCAAACCGCTCGATACAATGGAGGGCAAAATTGGACGAAGGGTCAGTTTTGAAAGGAAAGTGATTGGCGCGAAAGAACAATCTATAATGGCGTATTCGTCCCGTCAGTACTGTATGGAAGGGACATGGGTATGTCAAAAAAAGCACGAAAGAAAAATAAATGCCAGGGGTATGAGATTCCTGAGAAGCGCATGTGGTAAAACGAGAAGGGACAAGATAAAAAATGAATGTATAGTGATGGAGTGATGAGGAAAAGACGATGATAGGTAGATACGAAAGTAGTACATTACGTTGGTTTGGTCACATTGAGAGAATGAACAACGCAAGATTAACGAAACAAATATATGTGGGTGAGGTTAGAGGTAAGGCCGGGTCTGGTAGGCCACGTACAACTTGGCTGAATGTAGTAGAATCTGCGATAAAGGAAAGAAAGATAAGGAGTTTTAAAAATAAAAGGGCGTGTCAGACACAATGTATGAATCTTGCGGAAGCTAAGGAGTTCTGCGAAGATAGGAAACCAGAGAGAAAGATTGTGAATGAAAAATAAATAAGAGGCACGGATTGTTTTGCCTACCCCGCAAGGGAATGGCGTGAAGGTTAAGTTAGGTTATATTATTTACGAGTAATTGCTAAATAATTAGCACTTTAAGGAAAGTTCCATTTAATTACTTAAGGTTAACTTCAAATATTACCATTATCGTGTCACTGGTGTCAATAAATTTTCACGAGCAACCAACCAAGTTTTTGTAATTTTAATTCGTGATCCTTTATTTTGTCACTACACAAAATTCCTCGACGTTTCCTGCAGTTTATTAGCATAATCATTCACTCTCAGAAATTAATAACACGTGCGCTAAATTGACAAACAGAATGATCCCTTAAGTTCATGTAATCAAGAAAAGCTTAGAATGTCCTCACACAAAAGTACTGATTTGTTAAAAACGTAAACATCGATAGATCCACTTACGCGGCATGATATCCATGTAGCTTGGATAGATTACTTACTCAAATATTTTCGCGTCAACTCCTTACATTATTACCCTTTACACCATCGCCCACAGGTCCTACAACTCTGTTCGGTTACTGGTACACGTCCAATCCGCAGTAGGTGTCGCGTATGGTTACATTAGTAAGCGGGTTGCCAAGCCAGCTACAGTGGAATGGGCGAGGTCGAGATAGGGAGTAAAATGATTGAATAATGAGCTCAAACACCTTACACTTACCATAAATTCACAACTTATGCAGCTCAGTCCGGGAAAGATGTCTCTTGGCGCCACCACAATCTTAAATTTTGCTAAAATAAATCGTCTTAGGCGAGATGGTAAAATGAATCCTGTTTGATTGTGGAAAACAGGATTGAAGTCTACTCAGTAAACTCATACCTAACTTCTCAAAGTCAAACTTCCAAACAAATCAACTCAAAACTTCAGAAAATTTAGTGATACACGGATCGTTATAACTTATTGAACACACCCTGTATAAATGGAAACTCCAATTCATAAAAATGAAACGTTAACTTATGAAGTTTTAAAATGTCCCTCGTATATCTACAAATCTGCAACGGTTAATGAACTTTAAAATTAAATAAATAGTCAATGCCCAATTTAGGAAAACCTCTAACACAAAATGAATAAACGAAACGATTTAATGATATTCGTTATCTCAATGAAAACTACTCGTTAATTGCTAAATAACTCAACGTTAGAATGAATGGTGCTTTCCTCATTAATGATCTTTTTATATTTTATCAAAATATCAACTTTCGTGACCGTAGTTAGGCATTATAAATATATTTATCATTTCAAATATAAAAGTTCTGCTTTATGGAAATACTAAATCAAAATTGAGTATTTTGTTACTAATGTTCTGCTTTACTTTCCAAATTTTTACTGAAATTTTATGAACGATCTGGCCAGTACAAGATGTCAGATCGATCCTTAATCTCCAAAATAAAATAAGGTAAAGATTACTTTCATTTATTAAAAATATGTAACCAGTCAAGTGAATATCCCAAATAAACAACTAAATAATTTAAACACTCTGTACATATATTGTGGATAAATATTTACACAACCGTGGTTGAAACCACCAATTAGCCCTAATTAGAAAAATCCCCAAAACATACACAAAAATATCGATACAACTCGAATACCTTTTTTTTAAATTTAACCCAAATGGATAATCGTCAAAGCAAAGAAAGAAAATTATCTTAAAAAGGTGATCGTGCTCGTATTCGTCAATAAGTCTTATAGCTAATTGTTACAATAAAAGTCATTTAATCCGTTTCCTGCCGGTATGATATATAGTCCATTTAATCGGTGAGACGTAATCCTTTATTTGCTAACGGCCTTTAAATTGGCCATTACTTTGGGTACACACACAACTACCGTATTCCTTTAACGCACCCGCGTGTCTTCATGATCCGTTTATTTTTCTTCAATTTTGCATTACTTCGTATTTATGTATATATGTTAGTTATTCACCACATACACGTTTAACACAAAGGGTATGTTTGCTTCCCCTTTGGATATCGGATCTCTTACTTGCTTTTTCATACAATCGAATTGTATTTGGTGACGATTGTACGAATATACCTCGAACGTTCATAAAACCACCACTTTTTAAGCTACTTTTACAATTTTCGGTCCGTTAACTTAAGTGGTTACCTTAAACTTATAAAACTTAGTCACGCGCTGTACTAAACACTTCTAACAAGATACTCTTCTAATTTTCAGCTCTGCATAAGCAATTTTAATTTATTTAAGAAAAATAATATGAAATAGTGTTTTCTTCAACCCTCAATTTACTACTTGGATTATTTATGAATATCTACTTAATATCAATCCCACTAAGGGTTACTGCAATCGTTCTACTTATACGCCGCACACATTACGATTTTCATAAGCAAAAGTCCCGCACTAAAACATTCTAAGCGTTAATCATAACTCAGCGCGCCCGACGCCTACTCTCGTCAACGCTTAAGTTTCTCTCTTATCTCAAGACGGGCACTCCTTTATACGCCTTTAGCCTTTCGAAATGCATCTCACGCTAAATTCAAAGTCTACCTATGATAATCTCGTACTCACTGCATCTCTACATCGCGTCACAATGTCCAACATGGACTCAACCACGCTAGCCTGTACAACACCCGCCGCCATCTTTATTTTACGTGAAAATTTATAAAATCTCCTAGAGTAAATCATCTATCATCATAATATTCATTCAGTATATTCACCAGGTCGTTCTTCGTCTTTTCATACAAATCTTGCGTGTGCGCAAGTTTTATTTCCGCATAATTTTCGCGAAATCATCCCAGTCTAATGTCCCTTTACGTACACATATGCATTCAATTTACCAATGTTGTACATTACCAAAAATTTCCACAATCAAAAACATACATCCATATTCCTTACTGCACGTTAATACAGTTTCAGTATACCACAAACTCACACATTCGTACGTCTACAACCACTTCTCTAGTTCAAATTCCTTCATACACAGTAGCTAAACACCAGTAGTTTTACCAGTGTCGTATCAAAATAATTTACTCAAAACATTATTTCTTAACCAAATTTAACGCTTTCAACACAAAAATCTTTCTACAACATTCAAATGTTCGTTCCTACGATAACTAAGGCCTTCATTAGAAATCCAGTGGCGTGTCATTTACACCAACTTAATTTACGCATACACAATAAAAATTTCTTTTCATGCAAACTCACTTCAGCTGCACTCAAAATACGTTACATACGTTATCAAAATACTGCACATACATGATGCGTCAAAATAACCTTACATTACATCTTCGTTGCCCGCAGTTTGTAGTAAACTCACCGTTTTAATTAAAATCCCTCACACACAGTATTTAGAAAATTACATTCAAATTGTTAATTAAAATACATCCTATCATACCGGAAATATGTTTAAACCTTCGATTTTAATCAGACAACTAGCGCTCTCATACACTCGTGAAGATTTTCAACCATCAAAAATGTCAAATTGCTATCTCACACTGACCGTCTTTTCATTGACAACAACGTAGATGTATATTTATTTAAAACTGCTAACTTGATATTTTAGAAGCTTATCTCAAAATTTTAATACAGTGCAGGATTATATTTTACAGCTCGAACAGAGAGAGGTTTCAATTTTAATTAGAAATTTATCTTTATAATGTATTTTTATTTTTATTTTTTATGTAAAATTACATAAAATTAATAATCTATTTCAAAGTAGTTTAAAAAATTTTATTTTAATGCGTGAATTCTAACTACAAAACTTTCACTCAAGTATCATAATTCAAATTCGCAAACTATATAACAAAAAATCATTTAAAATATTTTCAGTTCCACCATAAATAAAATTTCTATACCATAACTAATTTAGAAACTTCCGCGAAGTAACACAATATGTCACAATTAGCATTTTCAGGAAGGTTAAAGAACGTTCAAGGTGACCTGCAAATCCACTGTTAGTTTCATGTGTATATTAATGGAACCACAAAACGTAACTTTAATACTAGACGTATAAAAAGCATACGAAATTCTACAGTAGCCACCGAGCTGATAGCGTAGTGGTGACATGATCTGCTTAGCATTCGGGAGGTAATGGGTTCGATTCCCGTTATCGTCTAACTTGTATGAGGTTTTTCAGGAGGTTTTCCTCATACAGATGTAGCGGCATGGTCACTGCGTATATGCACACCATGTGCGGCTGCTTAAGCGAATGCTGGGGTAGTATTTTCCCGCTCAGAACCCTAACTCCGTCCCTTCCGATCCTATCCTGACCACACCCATCCTTAATCCCACCATGCATATATACGTAATGTATATATGCATGCTGGAAATCCGTCATTGTGGCTGATGGAGCTCGGTAAGCTCGAGCAGCCCGCCCTCCCCCTTGGGGAGGGAATAAAATACGTGGCCGTTTCCTTTCCTACAGTAGCCGAATATGTCTTAAATAGTTTAAACGAAGATAATCCAGTTTGAAAATGTGAACATTTTATTTAAATAAACTCATTACAGTATACGTTTACAATGTATATTCAATATACAAGAAGAAAATCACCGATCAAATAGTAATTGAAGACAGTCATAATGTTATATCTTACAACTGTGGTATTTGTCATGTTTTGCTGTTCCTTTTTTTCCTAGATCTTGCAGTAAACGTTTTATCATATCTGTATAATCTTTACAGCGTTGCACGGGTTTTATGTATATGGTTAACCTTCGTAACACCAACCTGAAAAACTTACGTATCAATCCGGGTGGGGTACAGTTGAACCCCAAAAATAAATGCAGAATAAAAGGCATAACTATTTTTATTTTATAAGTTTACATTAAAATAAAGAACTAAAAGGGTTTTTCTACAGTTAGAAATCATTAATTAATTATTTACACAAAAGTCTTTGCAATTGGTGCACACTGATTCCTTTGGAGAATGCTCCGAACAGACCATCTGATTACAATTTGCACACATTTGCCTGGTATTTCTGTCTTTGCTTCTTTTACATAGAAAACAACGTCCAGATGTAGTAGGACTATTGCGAACTTCGATGGGCCCTTTACAGAATTCGGGGAAAATGGAAGTTATATGACTTTTTACAGTTGTTTGCAAGAATTTATTATTGTAGCGCATTTGGGCATTTTCTTTCGTCATTTCTTTTCCGAGATCCAACAAGAATTTTCGACGTGCATCTAGGTTACCTTTTTTGTAATTGGGGATTTATTCCATCCATAATATATAAGCATTAACTCCTGAAATATCTAATATGTGGTAAAATATAGCCATAGGCCATCTATTACTTTTTCTTTGTGTGGAATATTGCTTACATAATTTATCCGTTGTGTCCACAGCACCTTTAGTTTTGTTATAATTCAGGATTATATCTGGTTTATAATATGTATTTTCGTCACTAGCTTTGTCGTCTGTATGTTCTGATGAAAGCAATAGTAAGGCTCTATTTTTGTTAGGAACATAGGACACCAGTGTTAGGTTTTTTTGATAGGCAAAAATACTAGAATAAAAAGGTTCGTAACGCGCTGGTAAAGTTCTTTTGGTATAAAAGGTTTGTTCTTTCTAAGAGTACCGCATAATGTCAAATTTCGGTCCCAAAGTTTATCCACGAGTTGTAAGGGGGTGAAAAAATTATCAGTCGTGATACCATAACCACCTGGTAGGTGTCTGGTCAAATCTAAAACTACTCTTTCTCCCTGATTATTTTCAGGTTGATGGCCTTGTTTTCCTATGAAGAAAAACAAATCACATTAGATAAAAATATACCTACCAAAAGTAGTACCTAGTCACCTAAGTAAACTAGCATATTTATGGTGTAGGCTGTAGTGCAATCGGCAAGGGACCAAATTTTTATGCCGTACCTATCCGGTTTAGTTTTCATGTAGACTCGGAAAGGGGGTTTACCATGGTAAAGCACCAATTGTTCATCAACTCACAGGTGAGGTCCTGGATTAAATGCGTTTTTTACAATTTAAAACCAGCTTCTCAAACATCTCGAACTGGTGCCAACTTGTCATTGGCTCTTCGTTCTAGCAGAGTCTCCAAATTATCAAACCGTAGAAAACAAGTTAATTCTACATATCTATTTCTAGACATAACAACCGGAAAAAATGGTCTACAATAAGCGGGATCACTACTCCACAACATGCTGATTGGCTCTTTTGAACCTTGAAGAGCTCCTAGTGATAAAAGCAAACCAATTTCGACGACGTCCGGATTGGCAATATTCCATTTACTATAAGCATCTTCAGCTTTTCTATTAGTTTCTGATACAATAACATCAATAATAGGTGATAAACATCTTTTATGATAGAAAACTGTGCGCTATATTGCGTAGCACAAGTAGGAATTTTTTGTATATTTGCTTTAGATCTTCGTACTCGTAAATTACGAGGAATTTTTGACCACTTCACCCCATTTTTTGAAACATAAACTGGGTTATCACATGACTACGTTTCTAGCACAATTATACCTTCATTACTACATTTAACATTTTGAGAAATTGTATCATGTTCTTCTTGAAAAATTTCATCCGGTATTTCATCTTGTTCTGATAAATAATCTTCATTATCATCAGAATCCGCCCAATTTATCTCAACATTATCAATGTTCGAATCATCATGTTCTAGAAGCCAAAGCATATCGGTTTCAGTTAAATTTTTTAGATCAGGTATTTTGCACATTTTAGCTACAACAGAGACGTCAGCACTAACTCAACAACACAACATTGCATTCGGAAGAAAGTGGGGATTTCCCAGAATAATAATGTTTGTGGTTATTGGAATATACGCATTCCAGGTCTGAAAACTTTCATTATATTGCAGAATCAAAATCGAAACGCAGATAAAAATAATTTTTAGTTAAAATAAAGCTATAATTAGAAGCTACTGAAAACATAAAAACATAATGTCCTTTTTTTATTAAATTAAATGGAAAAGTTGAACGTTAGGGTACAAATGTACCCCGGCTGGTATAACGAAGGTTAAAATTAATTAACTTAAATATATCATAACACTACCATGTATCAAATGTGTATTCTATGTTGGGTCTACTATATAAGAAAGGTCAGTGAAACAGTTTGGTTTGATGAAACAGAATATTTTAGATCTTTATGCCGAATAGTAATGTTATATACCCAAAACTGTATTTTATTAAGCAAGTATAGAGTAATTTTGTTAACAAAACTTTGTTCTCTTTCTTCAAATCAAGTTATGAGGCTTATGTAGCTTATGTGTAATGTGCAGACACATGGCACCATGGACAGATGAACAAGTAAATGGAATGTGGCAAAATGAGTACATTGCAGAGCAATATTTTGATTGTATGTGTCTTAAATTAAGGAACGTCCGTTGAGTACCAATTTTTATTAATCACATAATATAGTTACGCCCCGATCCCTCCTTCAAAGGGTAATTTCTCAGCGTATTTTACCCTTGACATCATGTGTAAGAAAGCCACATGAGATCACACTGGAATCAGGCGTACGAAATTTTTTGACGAATTACTCTCTAAATGGGGGAAAAAGGCAACGTGCTTTATTCCCTCCACAGTGTGAGGGCGGGCTGCTTGAGCTTTCCAAGCTCATTCGGTCACAGTCATGGATTTCCAACATACATACATTAAGTATGTATGCATGGTGAATACTACTTCCGCATTCGCCTAAATAGCTGCACTAATCATCCTGCTATATGAGTAAGGTAAAAAACCCTAAAAAACCTCATGCAAGATAGACTATAACCCATTATCTCCCGAATAGTTGTGTTATCAGAAGCCCACTAGATTGTTCCCCAGAACTGCTTCTGGCTCCTGAGGCAATGACTCCCACTTGTTAAAAATGTATGAATGAATTTGTACATTAATATACAGTAATTGTACATTACTATACAGTATTTGTACATTGCTGTACAGTAACGACACATTACTGTGCGATACTGTACAATAATACTGTGAAAAATAAGTTTCTACAATACTGATACAAAGAATGACGCACGATTTACATTGAAAATAGGCCCCCGTGAATTTCTAAAAATATGAAGGGTATCGTATGTCTGGGTCAGGAGATACAGCCTGTCAAAGTACATAGGTCTCGCTCTGCATTAGAAAGACCTCTACGTAGATTTTCTTAAATAACCTGAACAATTCTAATCCGTTTTTGGGGTCTATTTGTAGTTATTTTAGCCACCAATCTTACTAAGCTCAAATATTACTATAGAGGGCGTTGTATTATTTGTATATTTTAATAAAATATTAAAAACTAAAAAACAATATGAACTGCAACGATGACTGTTTATAATTTTGTTAAACGGCACATTCAAGATAACCATAAGTACCTACGCAGAAAGAGTGTTTTAAAAGCTAGTATACAGGGTATTTGTCCTAATCTAAATGTACTGTAAGTTTAGTAATTAAAATTTTTATTTAACGTTTTATGTGTTTTCTATACTTAAACTATTTCATGTTTCTGTCCAAGATCGATTGTACAGCACCCTAAAAATAAGATATGGCCCCTTTAAAATCGTATGATCATTTTATTTCCTGTTGGTTAAAGTAAATTCCTCTTAAATCCGAAATGTGTATACTTTGTAGTATAGCCTAATAAAAATACCTTTAATAAAAATATTAATTTGGAGTCTCGACGTCACGTGGTGATTTTCGTCTTCATTAGAGCGTATAAAACGATGCCTTCTGCTATTTTTATAAAGTACCTCTAAAACTTTTTGATCGCCATAAGCCTGGTACGAGGCACGATTTATATTGAAAATATACCCCCGTGAATTTCAACCACACAAAACAATATTGAAATATAAAGGGGATCTGTTTTAGCAAATATAGCCCGTCAAAAAATACATAGCTTTAAAGGTAAGCACCCAAAATTGTACTTTTCATGTAAAATCGTGGGCCCAAAATCATTATACATATATAGATTATTTCTTATTTAATAAGTTTATTTAGCTACTTAAAATTACTTGTTATTCAAATATTTGTTAAAGCCATTAGTATTTATACATCTAATAATATTGGATTTTAATTTTATATAAATCAAAAGTAGGCATTGATTTTAGTATTTACGGTTGGCATGCCAACGCAATTGTTTCAACAAACTTAATTTGCCTTTCTAACGTTCATGTTGATCTGTTAGTTTCAAATATGGCTTTTCGACTTCGTTGCTATATATGTAATGACCCTTTTCGGGTGAATATGTTAGTTAAATTAAATGAGGAGGAAAAAATTGAAATATCAAAGCGTCGTCGTGTGGATCTGCAGCGCCCTGAAGAAGAAGTCAACAATCAATCGAGGCTTTGCCTAAATTGTAATAACAATGTTATACAAGAGATCCAAGCATACCAGGCTGATGACGACCCAACGATTTTAAAGGTACTTTTTAGAAATAGCGGAAGATATTGTTTTATATGTTTTAATGAAGAAGAAATTGACCACGTGAAATTTAGCGGCGAATTAATGTTTTATTAAATCAGGTATTTTTGTTCCACCTCACTCAAAAGTATGTAATGCACATCTGGATTCAAGAGGGAATTCACTTCAACCTCTTATAAACGGTTGACAGGCAATGAAACGATCATACAATCTGAAAGGTGCAGAACTTATGCACTTTTTGGGGTGTTTAAGAGAAGAGTGCAATCGATCTTGGATAGAAAATGAAGAACACTTCTCAGATGAAGAATTTGTGGCATTAACTTCCTTAACTAAAGTACAGTTTCAAGATCTATATGAACACTGCTATCCAATGCAACATAACGGTTGTATTAGAAAAATTGGTAAAAAGGGTTTGATTTTATTTATGTGCAAACTTCGTCAGGGACTTTCTGATATATTTTTAATGTCTAAGTTTGGTTATTCTTCCAGGCAGTTAGTAAGTCTTACAATCTTTAGATGTCAATATTGTACCGATCGGGATATAGGCATCTAGAAAGAGAACTATATATAAATAATCATGTAAGCGAATTTCATAATATTTTATATAATGAAACACCACAAAATCGCAAGGCTATATGTGTGATAAATACTACATATATCAAAATTGAAAAAAGTCGCAACTTTCAAGTACTTCGGCGATCATTTTCTGTACACAAACAATATCACCTTCTGAAACCTACTATATTATGTGCTCCTGACGCAGCTACCCTATTATACGAGTTCAATCAAGATGGTGCTGAAATAAGAGATTGGTTTGTAGGAGATATGTTTGTTTTAGATCGAGTCTACAGAGATGCTGAAGATTTTTTGAGAGGTATTGGCATTCACATTGAAATGCCTGCACATTTAATGGCAAGATCAACCAGATTCTTAAGGCCATGCTGAGGTAAGGAGCCAGATCTAAAGCAGTGATAAGTTTTAATACCTCAATTGAATTTGTTACGTGCAAATTTGAACTTCGTACACTAACCTACCTCCAGAGAGAAGATAATTTTAGGACTGCCGGAAAGCTCAGTCCAAGTAGAGAAGTGGGGTAGGTTCTACAGTGACACAGGTGGTACCTAAAAGCTTAAGAGGAGAAAAGAGGGCGCCAGCTAGAACAATACTCAGCCAGCCCTGGATAACGGAGATAATTAGTCAATTTTCCAGCTAAGCAACAATTGTAAGGAAGGATCTGGGTTTAGAAATAAATGGCTACAAGATAGGGTCACAAAAGCGAAAGCAATGTATTGGTTTTACTTATATAAAAAATAATAAACGTAGTATTCGTTTTCAATATATGTACCTATATACACCAACTAAACTGTATCCCCACAAGGGGTGAGATAATTCCCTAAATAAATATTTAAGTCGTGTGACCCACAAACAGTAACCCCCAAAGTTTTCACATTAAATAATGTTGTGCCTTTACTTACAAAACAACAAGCCACCCAAAAGTGTACTCTCAAATTTATATAGTAATTTCAAATAAATGTAGTTTAACTTAAATGAAAAGCATATGGATCTTTAAAACTAAGTTATGTCAAAGCATCCGTACATAGATGTAATTTAAGCATTGCAGAGGCACATTTAACCGAATATTACATTGAATTTACAATTTATGAATAAAACAGTTAATAACACATTGCTATTAAAAATATGCAATAAATAACACAATTAGAAATAATCATATGGTTTATATCTACTTTATCAACTTTATGTAGAAGTGAAAGAAAATCTATGCAATATACACTTAAAGGTTCATTAATACCATTTAAATATGTCTATACAATCTTCTAGGATTAGTCAAAGATTAATCAAAGCATGTATGATCAGTAACAGAACTTTAGATCCTGAAATCCTGTCATAAGATCCAATTCAATATGTAGTGCGTGGCAATTATTTCACATATCTTCCAAACATCATCTCATAATCTACATCTCTTGCTAGTATGTAATAAGTAAAACACACTTAACAGACCAAAATTTAGGTATGCAAAACATATAGCTTCAATTATAGCAAGTGGGGTGGGCTTGTGGCGATCAACTGCAATAAGCTTTTAACCTGCTCAGAGAGGCGTTGGTGTTGAGACCAATTTTGGCGTTGTATGATAGTGAGGCATAAACTGAGCTGCATACTGATGCTAGTAAGCTGCATGGCGTGCAGAGAGTATTTCAGTCGAACCACTACCTTAACCGAACATGCGTAGGAGGGCGTTAGGCGTTTTGGAGTGTATCTGATTGGCGTGAAATTCAAGAAGGTGACTAGCCGTGTAGCTACAAGGGTGACTCTTTTGGAAAGAGATTTAGTTACTCGAATAGTTTGGTGGTGGCTGACTTTAGGAGTATGATCTGGAGGTGGAGTATTGTCCTGGCGTAAAGATGCAGCATGTCGGTGCATTACATCAAAACCCCATAGGCGAAAACCACAAACCAGATGTGTAGGCGTTGGCGGAGCCCGATTGGTTCTTTACAATGCAATTATAAGACCCTAAGCGCAACAGCTAATAACTGCATTAGGTCCAGGCGTGGCAGAAAAGGACGTCAAGGCGAACTATAGGACGAAGGACCACGGACTTTTTCAAAATTACCACAGGTGGCGATAGACTGTATGTATGAACACTGGCGAATTACAATCTGGCGAGGCGAGACGATATTGGTCACCCCGGTGAGGGAAGGTGTCTAAAGCTAATCGAGGAGACTCATTGGTTTCGTAAAATGACCAAGTTCATGATAAAGTAGGCGAAATCGTGCATGCGGTGTGCATTTGAAAAAAAAAAGGTAATGTTGCGCGAGGCGAGGGGCGCTTGCATCTTATTGAAAGACGTCCAATACCTTTAGACACAGTCAATATTGACCGTTTGGTCTTTGTGTCAAGAGCACCAAGGGGGTATGTGTACATACTCATGTTGCTGGACAGGTTGTTGAGGCGGAAAGGCAAAGTCAAGGTGTTAACCACAAATGTCCAGCCGGAAAATAGGTGAGACGAACATCTCCCCGAAGTAATATGGGCATCGGTAGCACGATGAACTTGCGTTCTGGGTACTCCCTCCCTGCCGAGTTGATGTTCTATCACCGCCACGGGGATAACTGATCTGGCTGACAAGGGCGAAACACTAGCTAGTAATAAGGGCACGGTTCACACAAACTAGTGGATCAGGCCGGATCCAGCAGAGTAAGATCTTTCTCGTACAGCCAGTAAGGAAAGCGTCGAGGGGACGACCTTAATGCGAGTACATCTAGTATGGATCAATTACAGGCAAACCGTACGGCGGTTCTTAACTTAAGGCAGGTGGGTAGACGAATGCAAGCACGTTATGACAAAACTCGAGTTCTGGATACTCCCCCTCATGCCGAGTTGACGTCATAATAAAAGGCGGCGAAAGGCTACCGAATAAGGTAAGTGAATTGGTGTTATAGCGAGCTGCAGCTACTGGCATGGCGGATGCCAAGGTAAGTAATCAACTGGTGAATAAAGTTGACTGATCCTATAGATTAGCGGGGGTCTTACCTAATGATAGGTATATAATTAAGGCGACAGAGGGCGTTAGAGGTTATAAGCGCTATCAGGTGAATGCCACGGTTGACTCTTTTTTAAGGTGGTACCCATGCATGGATGAATGTGACAAGATGAATGTGACGAAACGAATGTGACAGTGTGAATGGTGATACGGCGGACACGGAGTCATATGGGCAAGACCTATCATACCTCCTTGTAAGTTAATTTTAGTAACGAGGTCATTGCTGTTTCAGGAAGGCCGACTGTTACGTGAGAAGAGGGAGCGAAGTAAGAAGGGAAGGATGGAGCGGCATTCATAGCGAAGGCGTTGAACTAGACGGATGCAGAGTGTGGCTTATGTTCTTTTTTAATCATTTTATATAGGCGTGTCATATATGTGTTTACATTTGATTATTAAATAGTGTTGAATTGAGTGATTTCTTATCTTATTATTACCATAAAAATATTATTCAGAAGTTTGCTGAACTAGAAGTAAGAAAAAAACATATTTGCTCATTTACACGGATTTGTTTATATTTTTACACTATTGTATTGTTGTAGGTAGTTTGTTTAACATGTGTTACGTTCTTTAATAGATATATGTTACTCACAACTACTATTATCATATAGTACTGTTATTACTATTCGTGTTTAACAGCTTCGCTGCCAACTTCACATAGGGAAGGAGTTGGAGGAGCCGATATTGTTTTTTTCCGTTATTTTGCATTTAGCATGTTAGAGTAGGCATTTTAGGGAGTTAAACTATTTATGTATTAATTGTTATTTGAAAAAAAAAAGGAAATTTAAAAATCCCGCACATGTGCGGGCTGGCACTGGCATTAGAAATTTCAACCACAGTGCCAGGCCCGCACATGTGCGGAGTCGTCTCTTTTAGTGTATAATCGTTTATTGACATTAATTTAGGAACTTTTACAAATAATAACCATAAAATAGCACACACTTATAAAAATAATAACGAAAAGAAAAACAAAACCATTTTTCTAAAAACACGGCTTTTATAAGTACAAAAAGGATAAAAAATGCAATGCATAAAAACATAACTTAGAAACTAAAACCTACAGTGTGGAATGATATTGGTCAAAACATTCAAAGCATAAACCAGGCTTATCAGAGAATATTTCGCAGTGCCAATCAGAATCTCTGCGTTTTTGAGTTTTTGAACACACACGACACATTTTCCGTTTCAATTTACCTTTATCATTTCTCTCAGTAATTTTACTGATTTTATGTAATATTGCGGTGCTGGTTGGTCTTGCCCTACTTGGCCCAGCAACCGCTGATATATATTTTAATGGTAACAGGTCAGTAATCACTGCTAAACGATAGTCATACAGAGTCATCTTTTGTTGACCAGAGTATTTATTATACATTTTGTATGAATTTATCAACAGAAGTTGAATGGAATGGATAGTTAATTTTAGGTACCATTGAAGGGTTTTTCTCTCACATGGATAAAAGGCAAGGAGTTGATCTAAGTACATTACTGGACGTTTATCTTTCCATTTTGCTATGTGCACTCCGTCTCGAAAGAACGACACATTCTCACCTTTCTTCAATGATTTATTTTTTTTTTTTTTTTTTTTATGATTGTGGACCTGAACAGGCTAAATAAGGCCTATCGTGCTAAAGCACTCAGGAACACTTAGGAGGATGGATAGAGGGATAATGAATTGCCAATAGATGCCTATGAACAGCTACCTTAAATTTTCTCATAGCCGGAGATGGTATCAAAGAATGTAATTCACCAGCACAATAGCCGTTGTAATAACGATAATACAAAGAAAGAACCGAGACCATCCTTCTATGCTCAAGGGACTGTATGTGAGAAGTTAAGGACGGGGCATTTATAAGCCTAATCGCTCTCTTTTGAATACGATTAACGATATCGAGAGCGTATTGGGGAGCACTAACCCAGAGGTGAGAATTATATTCCAGATGAGGCCGAATTTGGGACTTATACAGCAGAAGGAGTTGTCGAGAGGTAAAATACTGCTTAGATCTGTACAAAAAGCCTATTTTACGAGCAGCTGTTTTGGTAGCTTCGGATTTTCTTTTAAATCTTTTCGTAGTGTTCCCGTGTAGTATGTGTTGTTTTGCAAGAGTCGTTTTGCCAAACTGAAGCTATTATAGAAATTATCCATGTACACCGAATGTTCGTTTTGTAGTTTCTCTTCTAATAGCTGTAAAACCACCTTCTCAGCATTCCCTTTTCCCGCCACATCAATATCCTGGCCTCCTTTATACACACGAAACTTCAGAATGATACCATCAGGTTCAGTCAACATGTACAGTTTTATTCCATATTTATGTCGCTTGTTTTGCATGAACTGTCGAAAACGCAAACGTCCCCTCCATAGAACCATGCTTTCATCTAAAGATAACTCTTTTGCTGGATAATAGCAGTCATTAATTTTTTATTGAAATATTCAAAACACTGCGAATTTTAAATAAAACGTCTCCACTCTCTGTTTCTGAACTGAAATGGAGACATCTCATAATAATTAAAAATCTATTTCTGCCCATTTGTTCCCCGAAAATAGGTATAGAAAATAATCCATTTGTTTTCCAATAGTCTTGTAGTCGGAAAAGTTGTATTGTACCCATATGAAAGAGTAATCCCAGGCAGTTATCCTTGATTTATCAGTTATTTCCTCTTTCAGAAACAAATTCACGGCTTGGGTATTGGTTTCATTACAAATCATTAATAAAAATTCGTCCTCGAAAAAGAAATTAAAAAAATCAATTGGATATGACACAGGCCTACCAAAAAAATCGTTTTGCTTGATAAATTCAATTTTTTTCAACTCACATGTAGTTTTCCATAACGATGATGATGAGGTGGACCCTTCTGCAGATGGCTGATTAATTTCTGGCACGTCTGTAACATCAGGCTGACCAATAGAATGTGACGGCGATTGTAAATTTATAGCACTTACTTGGGAAAACGTCAGCTGTTCGTCATCTTCTTCATCATCTGATCAGTCATCGAAAAACCCCGGAGTAAAGTCATTGTCGAGGTCCCTATGTAGTTCTTCCAAAATTTCAGCCTCACTTAATGGATTGTTTCTTGTATATCTCCTTCTTTTAGAGCCTGAAGGACCGTCTTCACTGTCCATTTTTAAATGGGCGAATATAGAAAAATAAACACGAAAACAAAAACCGCAATTTTGTACTTAATTTTACAAGTTTCAAGCATAGTGTCGCCTAGTATGCAACGCGCGAGTTCAATGCTGGCGGTATACTGAGTCATAAAACCGGCTTGAAGCTAGTCCGGACAAGTGCGGAGTTGGCGTCGGGCTTCGAATATAAAACCAAAAGGAAGGAATATCCTGATAGTTTAGAGCATGGTACATAGTAACGGATATTACGCAAGATATACGTCACAGTAAACCATTTGTGATTGGTCAAACGCGTATAGCGCGCAGTTTATGCCGATTTAAGTACAAACATCAAAGAGGTTCCAAGTTACGAAAATGGTTAGTTGTGCAATTTGTGGCTGTTCTAGGACCCCACAATCGAAAATTGATGGTGTCACATTTCATCGGTAAGTAATTACTGTTATATGTGATTAATTGACCGTACTAAAATATAGATTATACATAAAATATAAACTTTACGCATTGGTGAGGTTATGTTTATTAAAGCTACCAGTAGCGTAGAAAGTGTTTACTGTAGGTTTAACTTTATTTTTAAATTAAGAGTAAAATGCAAATTACTTAAAACTTTTTTAGGTTCCTGAAGAACATTGAAATACGTAAAGTTTGGATTGATTTTGTAAACCGTCTGAATTGGACTCCCACCAAGAACACTTTCTTATGTAGCCGGCACTTCGATCAATATTGTTTTGATAATACTTCTAAATTACATAGACGCTTAAAGGAAGGAGCTATACCTACTATTAATGTACATCGAGTCAAGTCTGTAAGTATTTATGTGTAAATGGCAGGTGTTGAATAATAATGCATCATTGTGATGTACTTTGTAAGATGTGTATTTGAAGTAGTATCTATTATCAGAATTCATTCAATAAAATAATTATTCAATAACAAGGTTAGAACGATAATCTGGCTCTGACGAAACGGACTAGTATAATAGCCAATGTGTGTACGCTCATCAAATAAACCGACCAACGAAATAAGTATTTGTAAATAAGAATGCAACAAATAATAATAGATATTACAGTAATTAAAATTAGATTGTGTAAACTACTTAGTATTTCATAAAACATTTGTGCTGCTTTGTATTGATAGGTAGTTATATTTATGGTACATGCACGTTTTCCAATTTGTTTTTTTCAGACCCGCAGCTTGTTTCCTATTGCAACATCTACAGGGATCGAGCTAGACCTAGTGTGGAACCATTGCCACATTTAAAGGACTATGCATCAAAAATTAGGATTCTGCCACAACCACTATCACATGAAATCGACAATATAACACCTCAATCGTCTACTTCTTCTGTAGTTACTGGCACTTCTAAGCTCGAGTTTACTACAATACAATCTGATGATACACCTCGTGAAATTAGTTTGAAAAGAAAAATTCGTGAGTTATGTGTTACTGATATAAAAAATAAAAAAATTAGGAGATTGCAACAGGTGGTTTGGTGACAGATAAAAAGAATTACAATGTTAAGTACAGTAATTAACAGTCTAAAAAAAAATGAATTTGTTAAATGAAGATGATGGAGTAGTTTTATTGGAAAGTTTTGGTTGTAACAAGGATTTTATTAAAACGGTATTTAGAAAATCAACAGGCAAACCAGTAAGTGCAAAATATTCTTCTGAAATACGTTCGTTTGCTATATCTTCACATTTCTTTTCACCAAAAGCATACAGTTTTGTAAGGGAGCGGTTTCAAAATTCCCTCTATCAATGCCCTACCTGGATTTTCTACAGAATGCCTCAATATATTGTCGCTGAAATGTACATATCACTCAGAACCAATTTACTGTTCACTAGCAATGGACGAAATGGCAATACGTCAAAAAATTGAATATGACGGAACCAAATATCATGGATATGTCGACGTTGGTAACAGAATTGAAAATGAATGTGTGAACACTGCCAAAGAAGCTTTAGTATTTATGGTTGTTGCTATAAATCAATCTTGAAAAATACCAGTTGGTTATTTCTTCATTGACAGCATTACTGGTACACAAAAGGTTGCACTAATAAGGCAATGCATATGCATGATGCAAGACATAGGTATTATAATAACTAATTTAACTTTTGATGGTTGAGCTACTAACATAAGTGCTTGTAAAATATTGGGGTGTTCACTTGAGACACATAACTTAAAATCACATTTTACATTGCAAAATATGAACCCTATTTGTATTTATCCAGACCTTTCGCACATGATTAAGCTTGTACGAAATACATTTGAAGAGAGGAAAGTGTTTTTTGATAGCAATAATAATAAAATTGATTTTAATTATTTAATAAAATTAAATTCCTTACAAGAACATGAGGGCATTCATCTTGGCAATAAGTTGAGGAAACAACATATTGACTTCTTTCGACAAAAGATGAAAGTGAAACTAACAACTCAGTTGTTGAGTAGGTCTGTTGCTGATTCCTTATTATTTTGTAAGACTGTTACAATTAAGTGACTTTAGTGATTGTGAGGCAACAGCAAATTTCATTATTCTTTTTAATGATGCCTTTGACATTTTAAATTCCAGGAAAATTCAGTCTTTTGGCTACCGAAAGGCTATGTGCATTAAGAATATTGAATCTATAACTACATTTATGAATAATTTTACCGTCTATGTAGAAAGTTTGAAATTGTCACATGGAAGTTTAGTTGTAAATTCCAACCGAAAAACTGGCTTTCTTGGGTTTATTATATGTTTCAAGTCTATAATAAAAATGTATCAAATGTATATTGAAAATGTCACCAGTCCTTTGCAATTTAGACCACTTTACAAATGTAGTCAGGACCACATAGAATTATTTTTTGGAGCAATACGGTCACATGGAGGAAGCAATAATAATCCAACGTGCCGTCAATTTACTGCTACCTATAAAAAAATTATTATTCATGCAGAAATTAGAGACGGACGTGTTGGCAACTGTATTCCCCAAGAACTAATTAATATTTTAAATGTATCCCCTCTTTGTTACTTTGTTACTTCACCAACCTATTGCATATGTAGGGGAATAGATGACGGGCATCCTATGATAGAATGTAGCAATAGTAATTGCCAAATTAACTGGTTTCATTTTCATTGTGTTAATTTGGTTAATGTCATCCAATGAATGGTTTTGTAATGCTTGTTTAAATGGGAGAAACAAGATTTAGACAAAATTCATACAATTACCAATCTTGAAGATTATAAGTATATAAATTCTATCTTTGATATTAAACAATATAGTTGTATCTTTTACATTAAGTGTGCATTAGTATTTAATAAAATATATTTTGTAGTGTATCTTCCTTTATTTCTTATAAATTAAAAAAACAATAGGAGGGCTAATGTTAATAAGAGCACAACAAACTAATAATCTTATCCACTATACTTATGTCATCACATATATTACTTAAAGATGAAATTGCCATTGGTCCTTGCATTATTCGATATTTTTGTTTTATGGCACCTATTACTCTTTCCACATGAATTCTTACATGTGCTATTTGCCTATTTTCTATATCTAGTGGGTGCAACTGATTCTTAATTTTAGTAAAAGCTGGTATTACTAAGTGTGCACGATGAATTTGTAACACATTTCTAATAAGGAAACCCCTATCTGCTAACACAATATGATTAGGTTGAATATAATTTAAAAAATCACTATTTTCTACTATTAGCTTGTTCAATATTCTACCTCCCCAAGCATTGCTGACATAACTCATAGTTCCCTGGGGAGTTATACCAGTCAAAAATTTTACAGTGATATGGTGTTTATAAGCGGACCACATCTGAGCATTGGTCAGCATAACTGTGATGTGCACTGGCAAAATACTTCAAAGCAATCAATGATTACAGAAGTTTTATCATGAACAACTTCTTTGAAGCAACTAGGCATATTGGTGCATGCAATAGTAGGTTCAGGCCAAATTAGGAATGAAGCGAATGTACTATGCATAATGTTAATTACATTTTCAAAGCATCTTGCTGGTGCAACTGCAAAGCGATATGCTAAATCCTTGAAATCTAAATTTAAACGTAACTTAATCACTGTAAATAAAAATTGCTTTGAACTTGTTTGTGTAATTCATCAATATTACTACGCAATAAGTAACAAAATGTATATTTAATACGTAAAAGAATGCAAATGTAGAAATTTAAGGTTAAGCATGTGACGTCATTAGAAATTGTTCTATAATTTTATTGGTTACCGACAACTCGTAGCTGAATGGAGGAAGCACTCCTGTCCATAGCTTCTCGTTTAACAGTACGCTACTGACTCGAAGGAAATACGTCACAGTACGTAGCCATATTAGTAAACCATTAATGTTACTCATTTGCCCATATACATGCTCCTTCCTTTGGTTTTATATTCGAAGGCGTCGGGCGCTCTCCCCGCACCCCGCACATGTGCTTGGTTGGCGGCGAAGCTGTTAACGTAAACAATGCTCAGTACCTAAATATACAATATTTACTTATCTTATGCTTAGCGTGCTTTCTTTCTAGTATTTCAAAATTTTTCATTCCTGGGGGGGGGGGGCACGTTTTTGCACCGAGCGGCAAAACTGCTAGAGTCTGACACGGTTAAAGATTACTAACATGATATTGAGATAGGCTATTTAAACCCAAAATATAAGTATTACAAATTGAATATTATATTTATAACTTATGAGGAAAATAAACTGGGCGTAAGATCAGAAAATGGTTGCATTTTACATAAAACAACTCCAAACATTCATAACGTTTCATTTCACACGTGTCGTTATTTAAATGAATTTATATAAAATTTTGAAAGAATGCCACAAACTTCTGCCAATTTAAGATCAATAAGCTGTTAGAATACAAAGAACCTCATAAAGTGAAAAGCGATATTTTCCCTTTATATGTTTCTGAACTGCCTAGTTGCGAATTTATTTCGTTTCAATAAAGACGTGCTCATATCTGTGTTACGTCTTTTAGATTCCAAATCGTAAGCTTTCATTTTCAAGTATTTTTTCTTTTGCTGTTTCTACCTGTGTGCTCTAAATGCAAATTTTCTTTAAGGAAAGAGAAATAGATTTACTTCTATATGGCATATCTTAAAATCATGCATTACGCCAGCTGCAGCCCTACAAATTTATTATGCAAAATAAATTCTCACGACATTGCATAGGTTTATATGTGCTCCAGGAAATCCTTACTTCCTGTTGACTCGCAGGTAGTGCAACCCTAAAACTGGTTTACGAACGACTATCGCAGATGTGCAATTCTTAATTATTCAAAGTAAAGATAGTATAGAAAAATGCTCTAACGAGATTAGCATCTTAATTAATACAGGCAATATGCAAATTGAACAATATAAAAATGCAACCCTGCTTGTCTGGTTCTTGACGGAAGTAAATAAAGAAAAACGATATATTTTCATAGGTTTTGTTTAAGTTAAACCAAAAACACTCTCTCTTAGCAAAATTCCTAGACGGTAATTTGACAAAGTTTTAGTGGTTCGTGATTGCATGTTATTTAATAATACAAAATTATTGTAAGCGAGAGTTTTAAACGCCATTAAAATTCATCTTAGTTTCGCCCCTGGCATTCTATACAGACTAAATAGGTATATGAAGACTCAGGTATTTAGTTCCCACAGTTTTAAAACTCCTGAAAACGAAACGTTTAAATATTTAAATAAAGAACAAGAACAGATTGTCTTATCGTCATATTTAAATTAGTAGTGACATTAACAAAACTTTTAACATTCATTATTCATGGTTGTAAAGTCTAAAAGAAAAAAGTTGGTAATTAATCATAAAATTCAAGCTTATCTACTCGAACCAAAGTAATTTAAGCTAATTATATGAAACATGATATCTAAATCCTAAACAGATTCTATCGGGCTTAATTGCTGTATAACTTTTCAAATTAAGGAAAAAATTAAGAAGTTAACAATTAGTCGTTTAAAATTTAGTTTGAAAAAGACCTAATCGATATGGAAATTTATTTAACATAAATTTTAGTCAGCTAAACATTCATAAAAAGCCTAACAATAATTTAATAAAGTGTAGACGTGTTTGGTTACACTTCCTTTCAAAATAAAGTCGTAAAGTTAATAATTCCCATAAATTATTTGTTTATTAAGGTAGAAAAAAGAGGCTTAAAAACAGGTGTATGACTATTTCTCTCATATCAAAATTGATGTTATAAGTGATATGTTTAATTATAGTTTGATAAGTTAATTCTATAAGAACCGTTTGCCACTATACTAATTTAAGTATTGAAATAAGGTACGAAAAATTATACTGAAAAAATTATTAAAATTTGTATTGAATTTAACACCTGTTTGAAACAGTAATAATTTTCAGTATTTTTTTACGGTTTAATCCTGAGCAATAAAGAATTTAGAACCATTAACTGTCATTGAAGTAAATAATAATTTCTCCGTATAAATAGTTTACTGAAGTAAAAAAATGTCTCTTGCCACTTTTACCAGACAACAATAATTATGTACAGTAGCGTTAATTGTTAAGATGATGATGGTAGTGATAAAAAGAAGGAACAAAGCTAAAAAGATAAAACGTATTTGAACTAAAAAATGGATTGAGACTTGAGAGAATAACTAAAGGTAAAGGAATATTGAATATGTTAAACAAAGAATTGCTACTTTTGAAAAACTATTAAAACTTATTTATCTAAAAACAAAGAAAAAATACACCTTTTCGGGAGAGCATCTCAGCTGGGATTGTTACTACTTACTGTATGAATAACAAAGGGAATAGATGTAATAATTTTACAGATTGGAAACTACATTACGTTTTTTGGCAACTGGTGAAACGTTTCGATCATTAATGTACTGCACCCGAATCCACGAAGGTAGTATTTCTAGATTTGTTCCAGAAGTTTTGTGAAGCAATATACCGAGCGTCCCAATAAAATGTATACACTCTTTAAATGACTATAACACTAACAATTATTATAATACAGAAAACTTTCAAAAATGAAAATAATGTTAACAAATATAGAAACTAGTCAATTATCGAAAAGGTTCAAATTGTTGGCCATTGTGGTCCATGCACAGCTGATAACGCTGATTGATTGAATCCAAAACGTTCCTAATCCTTTCAATTGGTATTTCGGCACATTCTCTTTCAATAGCTGCTCTCAACTCATCGATTGTAGCTGGTTTTGTGGTATAAACATTGTGTTTAACATGCCCCCACAGAAAAAAATCCATGGGGGTCAAATCCGGTGAGCGTGGAGGGTACTCGGTACTTCCTCTTTTTTTCATTGGTACCACTCACAAAATTGGATTCTGCGGTCATAATAATCTTCATTGAGAGCGTGCACTAATCTAGGAATAAAACTTCTCCATTTGGCACGCTTCAAAATGCGATGGACGCTCGATTTTGAAACTCCTGTCTCACGAGGCGCTTGCCGGACAGATTTTCTAGGTGATTGCTGAAATCTCTGAATGACTTCTCCTTCCCTTGTGGGGCTGGTGGATGATCGTGGTCTTCCGGAATGGTTCTTATGGACATCCATAACAGTTCCTTCTTCCTCAAACTTATCTGGCAAACGAGTAATCGTGAGTCTCGTTGGTGCATCTCGTTGAAACTCCATCCTAAATCGTCTTTGCACATCACTTACGTTCTCAGTCTTCCAGTAGCACTTTAGAATGAATTTTCTTTCCTCAAAGTTTAGTCTGACTCCAGCCATTATTTTAAGCAGTCACAACTGAAAAAAAAAGTATGGTTGTTATGAACTGGTAAAGAGTGTATACATTTTATTCGGACAAATTTTTAAAATATTTGTAAGTGTTTTGAATGTAAATTTTTTTGTAAGTACAACGTGATTGTTAAATACGAATACAGGTTTTTGTGTATTACTTTCTAAAATAGTTTAATGTTCGGTATGTAATCGGCTGTTTCTATCCAGCCATTCACAAATCGTATTTTAGTGAGACACGTTGTATAAAAAAAAAATCTGTTCAACGCATGGTACAGTTGAAGGAAAAAAACTTCTAGAGGTAAGCGTATTATTTTTAATATATGTTTTTTTACCTGATATTGCTAACAAAAATATCGATAAAGATTTTTAAAAATGTATTATTACGCAGGATGACGTCATAAGATCAACTCTACAAAATAGTAGGTACGCACGGATTTTAAACTTGTAGTTATTGTTAATTCACATATAATAATAAACCATTAAAACCTTTTGCCTTTTATTTCCGTTACATCAGTTTGATATTCTTAAAAACATGTTATTTAATTTAACTCTATGTTATATAAGTAATTATTACTTTCCAGTCTTTTTTTTGATGGGTTTTTACAACTGTTAATGAACACATTACAATGAAACAATTTTGTGTGTGTATGTAATTGAACATGCAAATAAATCAAATACGATGTTCCGAATGTATAGGTGGTGACTGTTTAGAGGATCTGCCTATACATAAAGCATCATTGCATTAGGGTAGAAATTATTTATTACTTCACGTCATATTTAATTAGACTTTAATGTATTCAGTTTGAACTGTAATCTGGTTTCCGCAAACTGTAAGACATAATTTCAGTTGATTGATTGTGATAGATCTGGTGATCGAGCGTGATTTGTTTGAGATTGATTAATTAATTGATTTGTTTGTGTGTGTGTGTGTGTGTGTGTGTGTGTGTGTGTGTGTGTGTGTGAAAGAGAGAGGGGGGAAGAAACAAGATAGAGCAAGAGAGAGAAGTGTGCATTATCAGCTTCTATTATAGAGAATGTTCATTAGTCTATACGCCGCTAGATGGCTCTAAAATCAATTTTTACTCAAATGAGCCCGGGTGCAGACCCTGATACAAGTCTTGCCTTACAAGAACCTACTTATTGGAATACAATTTTATATGATGGGACGAAGGCCTACAGCTGTAAGATTAAGTTAGAACCCTCATACAATTGCATCAAGGGGGCCGCGAAAAGAGCTAAGCTCTACACTTGTCTTATAAGGTTAGGTTCCCACACCATCTCCGGTCAGGGGGCGAAGGCCTGAGAACAAGTTGCGAAGCCCTACACGTGTCTTACAAGAACCTCCTTATTAGAAATACAACGTTTTCTCGTACAGGTAAAAGATCATCCAATAGCATTTGACCATTTTAAAGCAGTAGGATCGATAATTTTAATAATAATATCTTATTAATTATGCCATTTCCAACATTGTATGCGTGTGCATTTGCCTAACCTCCAGGGTACTGCTCTTAATATAGCCAGAAGGACCTTAATACCATCAAAAATAACCCTAAGACCAACCCCAAGTCCAAGTCCAGCCCCAGGTCCAGCTCCAGGTCCAACCCTAAGACTTATCCCTAGACCAGCCCCCAGCCCCAATGCCTACATCTGCCCTTCACGTGCGCAAGTACAGAAAGGCTCTAATTAGGGTTTACCCATAGGGTAGAAAATACGCGTCCTATACGTGAGCTGTCATAAAATAAGGTGAAAAAACACATCCTACACGTGGGTGTGTAAAAAAAATAGGGGTGAAAATACACGTCCTATACGTAAGCGAGTAAAAATAATTAAGGTTGAAAAGGGCCTCCGAAAAGAAAAGGGTGGAAAATACGGTCTCACACGTGGTTATGTAAAAATAGGGGTGAAAAAATACGTCCTACACGTAAGCGAGTAAAAATAAGGGTGGAAAATATGGTCTCACACGTGGGTGTGTAAAAAATAGGGGTGAAAAAACACGTCCCCCACGTGGGCATATAAAAAAAGTGAAAGTGGGCGGGGCTTGTGACGTAAAAAAAGTGGTGGGGCAAGTGCCTCATTACTACTTGCAAGTAACAGCACATCTCATATAACGAAACCTAAAAAAACGTCAGCAGTATCAAATTGAAAAATGTGACAAAAATAAAACTGCTGACGTTTGTTCAATGTTTGTGGAGAATGTGGAAGTGTAACAAAGACCGTTATTTTTTTGAACTGTAGAGCGTAATACAGCATGTAAAACTGTACCGAATTCTAAATGTATTAGAATCAATTTGATTTTTATTTAATTAAAATGAATATTTACCTAAAATGTGTTTTTTTTTACGTTTCTTTCTCAATTAAGTGTAAAATATATAAAGAATACATCCCAAAATTACCTTTCTTGTCTAGAGGTCAAAATGACTGGCCACGGCAGTTTTAGGTATTTACAATAGCTGGCGGTACTAGTGTTAAAAATTATTTTAATAGTGAGAATAGAACTGTAAAATGGCAAAATAATGCAGTTTTTAAACATAATATGTAGGTGTTGCAAATCCAAAATAAACGATCACATTCACATCAAATACTTTTATTTTTGTATTAAACAAAATGAATTTTTTTTTACATTTTTCTTCGTGCTGACCAAACTACATTTGTAATTTGCTCGTGAGTTTCTAGTAGTACATCTTTAGTGGATTTTAGGTAATTTAACTGACGTGCGCATGTGGTTTGGACAGTTTAAGTATAACGTATGCAATTTAATACGAGAAATTAGAACGTGCTGATTTTCAACATTAAATCGACATGCGTATTAAATTTTAAGTACAATAATTTTTCGTATTTATTTTGATACTGAAATTAGTATAGTGGCAAACGGTTCTAAGGCACTAATATTATAAGTAACTTCATTAACCCTTAAAATACTACTACATATTTTGTTACGTTAAGTACTGCGTGGGGTCCTCGCAG
Source organism: Vesta saturnalis (assembly GCA_036346205.1). Lineage (NCBI taxonomy): Eukaryota > Metazoa > Arthropoda > Insecta > Coleoptera > Lampyridae > Vesta > Vesta saturnalis. The sequence continues at coordinate 3,918,295 of JARFJB010000762.1, forward strand.
GACCCCATCTGTTTTTTCATAGAAATATGTTATTATTTCTGTATATTATGTACTAAATATTTTTTTATGAAAATGTATACTTTTAGGTAACCCAAATAAAACTTGTTGACTGAAACAAGGTACTTTATTAAAAAATAGAAAGAAAAAACAGAAAATTAAAATTTTTTTTAACAACCTCATTAATTTTCGACGCCACAGTTTGAACTGCACTTTACACTAGTAATACCGAGTCTGTGATTATTGTAGATAAATTCTTTGCAGTCATCGCATTTGAAGTTCATTTTTTTATCAAGAGAACGAGGGCAGAGGTGGCACATTCCTCGTTTCTTCGGATTTATTGGAATGGCATCATTGTTTTCCAATGGAGCTTTTATTCAGCATGCAACTATTGCTCTATAAACGCCAGGATTTTTCTTTGCATCACCCAGCCTCCGTCCCATGTTCGGTTTAGCTAACTCCTTGCCTAGGGTTTGAAGAAATGTTTTTCTTGCTGAGAAGTTTGGATTCTTTGCCACATATATCACGAAACTGTTTAGGCATGCAATATCAAGGAAATTCATGAAGAGTCAATAAGGCCAGCGGGATGTGCGTCTAGCACACGTGTATTCTCTTATCATCTTATCGGCATTATCAACTGCCCCATTAATAGCATTATATGATAAGATAATTTCCGGTTTTCTATGTTCTTCATCAGAAACAGACTTATCTTGATGTTGCGTAGATAGAATATGGACCATTTTGTTTGTTTTTTTTGGTATGTAAGATACCATTGTGACGTTTTCAGAAAAAAACAAATTTAGATGAGTAAACAGCTCGGCCTCTAGATATGTTCAATTCCTGTGGAGTGTCTGGTTTGTTCTTGCGCACAGTACCCAGTAAGGTTAGATTTTTGGTGAGAAGAAATTCGGCCAGAGGTAAGCACGTAAAAAAATTATCTGTAGTAACACCTCGACCAGTACCATATAAAAAAGACGCTAAATCTGTTAATACTCTGAAACCTTGATTTTTCTCAGGTTGTCCTCCGGGCTGCTTGCCCGTGTAAATTTGTAAATTACTCAGATATGTTGTTTTCACGTCGGCAAGTGCCCAAATTTTAAGCCCATATTTTGCAGGCTTTGAACTCATATACTTACACTTTCCTCTGTAAGCTACCAATTTTTCATCCACCGTAACGTATTCATGGGGAACAAATGACTTTTTACAATTCGAAACAAAAACTTCCCATGTGTCCCTAAATGCTGCTAACTTATCTGTTTCTCGCCTCACCTGTGTTGTCATCTTATCATCAAAACGAATAAATTTAGTGATCTGAACAAATCTGTCACGAGACATTGATGCTGTGAATATATTGCGGCGGATGGACTCATCGGTACTCCACATTTCTGTTACATTCTCTTTTCGACAACGTAGAGCTCCTGCTGTAATCAAAATTCCAATGAACGCATCGAGGTCTTTCCATATATTCTGCCTCTCAGGATTGTTTTCATTGTAGGTTCTGTAAATACGAGTTGCTTCTTGGTTCGTATATTCGCAGATCTCTCTTCATTTCAAGAGTCACAAAAAGGCTAACAATTTCATAAGCTGTATTGGCTTCTTTGGTGTATGCCGTTGGGCCAGGTCCGGTGGTAACAATATTTCTCGAAGGGCGTCGCGATAGAACCGGCGCGTCAGAGGTCCAGATTTCGCAGTATATGTTTCAGTTGTTA